>CM076570.1:1259934937-1260454611 GCA_034641835.2 Pinus albicaulis
TGCCTGCAGGACCCAAAACATAACCAAAAGGGAGACCAATATCTGGATCACCCTCAAAGTCCATCCCCACATACGAGTATGGCAAGAACATATGTGGGTTGGCCTCAAACCAGGCCTCTATCGTGTCATTCCAATAATGACCCACCATGCCACCGCCGTCGTGCGGCATCATCGGAGCCCACCTCCTCATGCGTGGCTCTCACGGCCCCCCAATAGGCACTGCCAAAATGGGCCTCAGCAGCACCACCCTCTCATACATAATGCTGCACAAGATGCTAGCATACATAAATGATTTGGATCCATGTTGGACCCTCCTCAGTTGTGACACCATACCATCAAAGAAAAATCAGGGGAAATCGAAAAAATGCCCGCCCCTCAAGTGACATAAAACTCCCACCTGCGGGTCCGATGCCTGATGTGGAGAAAATGACCCCGCTAGTTGCACAATAATAACTAGAGCACACCGCTTGGCCACATCTGTCACTGATGTAATATTGATGCACCCCTCAGTCAGAGGCGCACCACCGCAATGTCGCCACTAGAATCTGTCTAGGTTCACTCTCCCAGCAAAGAGTGGATACCTCAAAGCCTCACCCTGTGGCAGTAACCAAGTCACGAAGTATATATCTGTCTCCGGATGGATAATCAAGTTCTTCCCCCTCAGTATGAACATATTTCGCCTCCTGCACCAATGCTATATAATATAACATAACAGACATTCATGAGACTGAAGGAACTCGTTCTCAGAAAACTTCAGAAGGCCCCATGTGGCCAACTGACGGCGTGCCCTGACATCAGCAACTAGAGCGGTCCAGATCTTGAGCCAATCTCGCTCTCTCCACCCAAACTTTCCAAGAAACACAGGCACCCATCCGTACAAAGAGAAACATTAAAATAGACAAAAAACCCAAGTTTTTATGTCACCCTGCCCTTTGCACACATGTTTTCTTCATAGGTGCGCCCTTGCGCGCAAAAAAGAGGGAACAACGTGCCCTCGCGCGCATGTCCCTTAGAAATGCGCGCAAGGAGGGTGCTACTTTTCCTAGATCGCTCATATAATCTAGGGAAAAAACTCCCTTTAAGGCCATACAAAACCAATTTGTACAGCCCCCTGGCACTATCAAACTGAAAAATTGAAATGCAGGACGTCATGAAAGTTATCTCGGCATAATATCGGTAATCCCTGGTACACAGGCTGACCGCAATGGCAAGAAAGGCTCTGCAATCACTTCTGATCTCCCAAAACTCAGCAAGTACAAATGAATAGGATTAGGGCCATAACCCCATATTTATCGCCCTTTTCTAGAACTTCAGAAGTCTATAATAGGAGATTAGAAGGTCCATTCCGCAAACCGTAAGTTGCACCATCATCAGTACACCATGACAAACGAAGGTGATGCCACACATTCGCCTTCTAGAAAAAATAAATTTTCAGCGCCGGCAGGTATGCACCCTCCCATCTTCCTTTCTAAAGTTCATGTTTTTCAATAATATTTGATGAAAATAAGATGCTTTCACTTGAGGTAGTTTTTTTTTTTGTGGGAAGAACCCGCAAACCATTCATAGCACCATCCACTGAAAGGTCTGGAGCATGTATCATTCTACCCTCAGCATGATAGAGTCCTAGAAAACTTTGCATATCCTGACATTATTTCTCCATCAGAAATAAACCATAGGGTCCTCATACCCAACCGTGTTTATCACCACCTCACCCTGCATATGATAAACGTCCGTGTTTGTCGATAGAGCCTCCCCTCCATGGCGCTCATCACCCAAAGTAGACCATATATCACCGCACAAGTGACGCCATGGCCATACCATTTTAGTCCGAGAAGTACCTCATGCCCATCCATCTATCATGCATAAGTTCAAGTTTACTATTCAAACTCGAACCCCCTTCCCAGACGATCAGGTTGTACAAGAAGATTGAAAGCGCACCTCTGTGCATCGTATTTGGCCCACCATACCTCCATCAGCATAATCCCATCTGCGACATTTTCCGCTTCATCAACCCTACACATGAGACCAACCAATGGGACCCCTACCCCCAGCAAAACACTATCCTCACACCTATAGTGAGCGACCCCCTTTTTATGTTTTGGGGTACCCATCTCTGTGTTTTGTACAAACCAAACCCCATTATTTTATTCTTTTGGTAAGTGTACAAAGACCGAAAATGATGCCCTTCGCCACTTTGACCTCATATTTCATCTTTTCCCCCATCGCAGCAATCCATCATTCCCCTTGGTCGGAGTATTTCACCCCCGTGCATGCACCATCACAACATTCATAGCTGGTCCACACCCACCCTGGAAGTCCTATCGACTCCAGGGATTTTTCCTTCAAAAATAACTATGACTGCTGCCAAGCTGCTAAAATATACTTCAACCTTGGGCCACTGAATCCCCATCATCCATTTCAGTCACCTCTCACCAACATGCCTATGTTAAACCCATCACATCTAGGTCCCCGACCTCTCGGATCAGTTGATCCAGGTGGATATTGGTGGTCACCCGCCTATTCCACTTGGGGCTCCACCATTGTCTATTTCAGTTTTTCAGTTTCGGCACAGTTTACTATTTTTAGCAGTTTTTCGGGTCCTAAACTTCCGGAGCCGTTTTGAGGCCCTAAACGACGTTTTTTGGGAAAACGGAGGGCAACATGGGTCCATGGATTGATGTTGCCCATTCCAAATTTGTAGTCCTCGGATAGATCTTTCTAACGAGGTATGGTACGCGTCAAACGGAGATCGTATGCCAAAGTTACGCCCCTGGGAAGTTGAAACACCAATTTACCCAAACGGGGCCCATAGTTTTGGCGCTTCATCTCCTAGGGTTAGGGTTTTGGCTGTTTAGGATTTCCCATTGTTTCTAAATGATAAATAGACCCTCGAGCCTCATTGTAACACAGTTCAGAGGCCTGTAGCCGCCACATCTCTTCTCAGAGATAGCTACCAGCGCCCTAGCTAGTTTTATTTCCATTCTGTCTGTAAGAAAAATTTAGTTCTTTGATATTAATGAAATGAAGTGTTATTTCCTTCATCTCCATTATTTATGGTGATATGTTTATTGTTGCATTCTGCACGTCCGGATCGGTGTGTAAGACGATGCAGCACTTTCTCGATCCTTCTTTGCTGTCTCCAGCGGTCGGGGTATAAGGAGAAATTTAAGGCCTGATACGGGTGGAACCTTTGCAAGATGGGCTGTAAACCTCGAGGATGCCCCGCAGGACGAAAAGAAAGATGAGGGAGCAGGAGATCCTATCAAAATATTGCTCGAGGAGGCCCTCGAAAAACAAAGGAACGTGATGATGGATAACTTTGTTCAGATCCTTCAACGGCTACCCACCGGCGGCGCATCTGCATCTAGCAGCCACTCTGGAGGCGCGACTCCTTTTAAGGTACAAGTAAATTTTGACATTCCCATATTTGAGGGTCAAATAGACGCAGATGCTGTAGATAAATGGTTGAATCTGTTAGAAGGATATTTCTCGGTTCATGACTTTTTAGACCGGGAGAAGATTATTTTTGCACTCCTCAAAGCTACCCCCCATGTTAAGGACTGGTGGGAAACCTACTGTGAGAACAAGGACCAGACAGAACCCTCTCTGTTCTCGGCTGTACCAACTTGGAATTCTTTCCGAGACGCCGTCAAGGAACAGTACTATCCCGTGGGGAGCTATGAGGACAAGTACATACAATGGACCACGCTGCGACAACAAAGGGATCCAGATGTGCACGAGCTGACGAATCTGTTCCATACCCTGCGCACAAAGTTGGGTATCAAAGATTCAGAGAAACATTTGGTGCTAAAGTATCGCAGTTGTCTGCACAGATACATTCAGGAGGAAATGAAGTTCCTCGACATCTCCTCGCTTGGTACGGCATACCGGTATGCTGCCAAGATTGAGCAGAAATTCAAGCAGAAGAAGCGAGACTTTGGATCTGCGAATCAAAAGCAAGGGAAAGGTGCTTCCAAACCGCAGAACAAAGGACCGAGCCAAGGCATGGCGGCTAAAGACAACTCATCGAAGCCACAAGAAAAGAACAGCACCGCGAAGCCAAAGAAGGACACGGGAAAGTGGTGTGAGTTCCATAAGAGCTCCACTCACAACACAAGTGAGTGTCGGGCCAAGCAATCGCTAGTGGCCGAGATGAGGGCTTCTGAGTCAGATGCATGCTCTGACTCCGAATCAGAACCTGAAAAGGCGAATGAAAAAGGGAAACAGATTATTGATGCGGAGCCCAACGCCACTGTTGCCACTGCAAAGATCCAAAAGGAGGAACCGGAAGATCCAGAGGAGGAGGAACGTCTCTTCCACTCCCAAATGTGGGTAAAGGGCTCCCCGGTACAGTTTATTGTCGACAATGGGAGCCAAAAGAACCTCATTTCAGCAGACGTCGTGAAGCGGTTGGGCTTGCCGACCACGGCTCACCCACATCCATACACCATCGGGTGGCTTCACCAAGGACGAGATCTCCGCGTCAGCCGGCAGTGTCGCCTTCCCTATAGCATCAAGCCCTTCATGGATGAGGTACTATGTGACGTTGCTCCTATTGATGTTTCTGATGTATTATTAGGACAACCATACTTGTGGAAGCGTCATGCTGTGTATGAGTCTCGACCTCGTGCTGTTATTGTTACTTTGGGAAATAAGTTGTACGGGATACCAGAGGTACCACCTCCTGCTGCTATCTCTTTGGTTACTGCAAAACAATGCAGTAAGCTCATTTCCCAAACCAGGAAATTCGTTTTCCTGATGATCCGCCCCCAGGGCAAGAAGAAGACTGTGGCCACATCCTCCAGACAGGGCTTCTCTGCACAACAACAACAAATGGATAAGGTTGTGGAGGAGTATGGAGACATATTCACCTCACCCACAGGGGTTCCTCTGCACTGTCAGGTCAAGCACCCGATTGATCTGACCCCAGGTGCGCCGCTACCCAATGGACCGATCTATCGGAGCTCTGTTCTGGAGAATGATGAAATCAAGAGACAGATTCAGGAGCTGTTGCAGAAAGGTCACATCAGACCAAGTTCATCGCCCTGTGGGAGCCCGATCGTGTTGGTACAGAAGAAGGATGGGACATGGAGACTCTGTATTGACTATCGGGCGCTGAACAAGATCACTGTCTAGAATAGGTACCCAATCCCACGGATTGATGACCTTCTGGACCAACTCAAAGGTGCAAAATATTTCAGCAAGATCGACCTGAAGTCTGGGTATCACCAGGTACCAATTGAACCCTCCGATGTGTGGAAGACTGCCTTCAAAGCCAAGGAAGGCCTTTTCGAATGGCTGGTCATGCCTTTCGGGGTGACGAATGCTCCCGCCACCTTCATGAGGATGATGGATGACATCTTGCGGCCATTCACCAACTCATTTGTAGTGGTGTACTTGGATGATATTCTGATCTTCAGCCAGACTTGGGAAGAGCACCTTCACCACATCCGACAAGTCCTCCAAACACTGCGGCAACACAAGTTGTGTGCCAATTTGGAAAAGTGCACTTTTGGCATGACCCAGGTTCAATATCTGGGATACATTATTGATGAAAGGGGGGTGCATGTGGATCCAGCCAAGATCCAAGTCATTCGGGATTGACCAGCCCCAACCACTATAACAGAGCTTCGCAGCTTTCTGGGTCTTGCTAATTTCTATCGGAGGTTCGTGTTGGGATTCTCTCATATCACTTGGCCCTTGAGTCAAGTCACCAAGGGAGGAGCAAGAGCAAAAAAATTTTGGTCAGAACCTCAACAGAAGGCATTCACAGAACTGAAAAACCGCCTCTGTTCTGCCCCAGTGCTCACTTTACCAGACTTGCAACAGCCATTTGAGATCGAGACAGATGCCTCTGACTATGCTATTGGGGCAGTTCTTACTCAACAGGGACATCCAGTGGCATTTTACAGTGAGACATTGTCTGACACAGTTTGCAAGTACCCCACATATGACAAAGAAATGTACTCCATTGTGCAAGCTTATCGACAATGGAAGCATTACATTTTGGGGAAGGAAACAATCATCCACACAGACCACAGGCCCCTGCAGTTCATACAGACACAAGGGAAGTTGCAGAATGATCGCCATCAGAAGTGGTCTACATATCTGCAACAGTTTCATTTGAACATCAAGTATAAGAAGGGTAGCACCAATCATGTTGCGGACTGCCTCAGCCGACCACCGATCGTGGCGCTCACCACTGTGCTCAACTCTTGTGGGCACGAGACTTCTGATTGGCCGCTTCTCTATGAGAGTGACCCAGAATTCGGCCAAACTTACAAGGCACTCTTGGGGGGTACGCAAGTTCCAAATTTTCACCTCCAAGATGCACTTTTATGTCACACGGGACACCTTTGTGTTCCTTCAAGCGAGCGTGCCAAGATGATATGGGAAGCACACTACAGTCGAGTCGCTGGGCATTTCGGGGTCGAGAAAACAGTAGCAATCCTGCAGAAGTATTTCTATTGGCCGAACCTTCGAAAGGATGTCGAGAAGCACATCAAATCCTGCATTGCTTGTGCCATTGCCAAACCGACCATCAAGAAGCAAGGCCTATATACTCCTCTACCTACCCCTAGTCGACCTTGGGAATCCATCTCCATGGATTACATGTCGGGCCTTCCTTCTACTAAGTAGGGAAATGACTGTGTTTTCGTGGTCGTCGACAGATTCTCGAAGATGGCCATTATGGCGGCCTGCAAGAAGAATATCACAGCAGAAGCCACTGCTAAACTCTTATTTGAACGAGTGTGGGTGCACTTTGGGATCCCACAGTCTATCATATCAGATCGGGATAGCGGGTTCCTCGGCACATTTTGGTCCAGCCTCTGGTCGATGTTGGATACCAAGCTCACCAAGTCCACAGCTTTCCATCCCCAAACAGATGGCCAGACAGAGGTCGTCAACAGAATGATTGTACACATTCTGCGCATGTACAATTCAAAGCATCCACGCACATGGGACGAGAGCCTCCCATATGTACAACATAGTTATAATCGGGCTCTCCACAGTTCAATCGGCCATAGCCCCTTTCAGGTGGGCTTGGGATTCCAGCCACTATGTCCCATTGACGTAGCCATGCCATTTGCAGCTGCTCAGGCCGATTCAGCGCACGTCCAGTCTGAAGTTGACAAAGCAAGTAGCTTCATCGAGCGCATTAAACACATCCGCCAACAGGTTCATGATATATTGGACAGAGCCAATGCGAAGTACAAGCAGCGCCATGATCAACACCGGGTGCCACACAACTTCCAGGTGGGCGACAAAGTATGGCTGCATTTGCAGAAGGAGCGCCTCACTAGACCTCACCGCAAGCTTCGCCCGCTCCGATACGGGCCGTACACCATCACCAAGGTTGTAGGTAACAATGCCTTCGAGCTTAGTATTCCACCATTCCTTGGTCTGCACCCAGTCTTCAATGTGGATCGCCTTCGTCCTTACTTTCCACCTCTACTGGACACCTCAGACATTGCAGAACAACTCACACCAACAGAGTTAAACCCAGACTGCATGGAACAGGCCACCACAGATTATATCATGGACATGCAAATCAAGAACACTCGCCAGCAGCAGATCCAACTATATCGGGTTGTCAAAGCTGGCCAACTCCTGCACCAAGGAAAGTGGTTCACCAGGGACCAAGTTCAGCAGAAATTTCCTCATCTCATGGAGGAACGTAACGCAATGGGGACCATTGCTTCCTAAGGGGGGAGGAATGATCCAGGTGGATATTGGTGGTATTAGATTCAGGTTACGCCTCCATGGGAATGAGGGTTTGAAACATATTTCAGCTTCAATGTTTTGCAGCAATTTTCAGCAAAATCCATGAATGTTTTTGGGCGGCGAGTTTTCAGATCATATCTGAAACTTTTGGTAAAAAATTTGCAAAAACAAAGACCAGATCTGGATTCCTTGCGAAAAAATACTCAAATTCAAAAAAAAAATCGGCCAAATTGGAGTTCGGATGAGGGAGATATTGCTAATTCAAAATCAGCAATGTTGAAGCAATTTTTCTGACGACAGTTCATGGACGGCAGCTCTCCTGTCATTTTTCGCCATTTTTAGTACAAAATTTCAAATAAATGGAGATAGATCTGAGCTCCTCTTGAAAAATCACCCAAGTTCAAAAAAAAAATCGGTCTTTGGGAAATGACTGCCAAATGACATGCCTTCTACTTCTTTGTTGAAGCAATTTTTCTGATGACAGTTCATGGACGGCAGCTCTCCTGTCATTTTTCGCCATTTTTAGTACAAAATTTCAAATAAATGGAGATAGATCTGAGCTCCTCTTGAAAAATCACCCAAGTTCAAAAAAAAAATCGGTCTTTGGGAAATGACTGCCAAATGACATGCCTTCTGCTTGAGGAAATAGTATTTGTGTTTTGTGGTCATCGACGATTCTCGAAGATGGCCATTATGGCGGCCTGCAAGAAGAATATCACAGTAGAAGCCACTGCTAAACTCTTCTTTGAGCGAGTGTGGGTGCACTTTGGGATCCCACAGTCTATCATATCAGATCGGGATAGCAGGTTCCTCAGCACATTTTGGTCCAGCCTCTGGTCAATGTTGGATACCAAGCTCACCAAGTCCACAGCTTTCCATCCCCAAACAAATGGCCAGACAGAGGTCGTCAACAGAATGATTGTACACATTCTGCGCATGTACAATTCAAAGCATCCTCGCACATGGGACGAGAGCCTCCCTTATGTACAACATAGTTATAATCGAGCTCTCCATAGTTCAATCGGCCATAGCCCCTTTCAGGTGGGCTTGGGATTCCGGCCACTATGCCCCATTGACGTAGCCATGCCATTTGCAGCTGCTCAGGCCAATTCAGCTCATGTCCAGTCTGAAGTTGACAAAGCCAGTAGCTTCATCGAGCGCATTCAACACATCCGCCAACAGGTTCATGATATATTGGACAGAGCCAATGCCAAGTACAAGCAACGCCATGATCAACACCGGGTGCCACACAACTTCCGGGTGGGTGACAAAGTATGGCTACATTTGCAGAAGGAGCGCCTCACTGGACCCCACCGCAAGCTTCGCCCGCTCCGATACGGGCCGTACACCATCACCAAGGCTGTAGGGAACAATGCATTCGAGCTCAGTATTCCACCATTCCTTGGTCTGCACCCAATCTTCAATGTGGATCGCCTTCGTCCTTACTTCCCACCTCTACTGGACACCTCGGACATTGCAGAACAACTCACACCAACTGAGTTAAATCCAGACTGCATGGAACAGGCCACCACAGATTGCATCATGGACATGCAAATCAAGAACACTCGCAAGCAGAAGATCCAACTATATCGGGTTGTCAAAGCTGGCCAACTCCTGCACCAAGGAAAGTGGTTCACCAGGGACCAAGTTCAGCAGAAATTTCCTCATCTCATGGAGGAACTTAACGCAATGGGGACCATTGCTTCCTAAGGGGGGAGGAATGATCCAGGTGGATATTGGTGGTATCAGATTCAGGTTACGCCTCCATGGGAATGAGGGTTTGAAACATATTTCAGCTTCAATGTTTTGCAGCAATTTTTAGCAAAATCCATGAATGTTTTTGGGCGGCGAGTTTTCAGATCAGATCTGAAACTTTTGGTAAAAAATTTGCAAAAACAAAGACCAGATCTGGATTCCTTGCGAAAAAATACTCAAATTCAAAAAAAAAATCGGCCAAATTGGAGTTCGGATGAGGGAGATATTGCTAATTCAAAATCAGCAATGTTGAAGCAATTTTTCTGACGACAGTTCATGGACGGCAGCTCTCCTGTCATTTTTCGCCATTTTTAGTAAAAAATTTCAAATAAATGGAGATAGATCTGAGCTCCTCTTGAAAAATCACCCAAGTTCAAAAAAAAAATCGGTTGAATCAGAGTCCGGATGTGGGCTTTATCGTTGATTTAAAATCAACTATTTTTTCAGAAATTTTGTGACGGCGAGACAATTCCAGCGCAAATCTGAGAGTCAATATTCTCCAGATAGTGGTTTCAAACACATGAGAAGATCCAGAATGATCATTCCATTTCCAAAAATAGGTTATAATAAATATTCTAAGTTATATTGACCGAGTTATGCTCATTTTAAATCTGGAGCAACATTCAGAGCGGGTTCCCTTTGGAGACATGCCCTCCCACCCCACTTTAGTAGGCACCTGCTTCACATTCATTAGTTTGATCATAGCAGCGTTCGACTTGGGTTATTTGGAGACGTGCCCTCCCACCCCAAGCTATGTAGGCACCTGCTACTTCATCAACAATCAGCATCACGGTTATGGGTCAACCACACAAAATCATTTTCATCGAAGTCCATTTGCTAGGCCGCACACTGTTAGTCACACAGTTGGTCACAAGCATTACAGGGTATCTCTATCCTCGGATCTTCGTTTTTCATGGTTTTGGTTCATCCACAAACCCACACTTCATCGAAGTCCATTTGCTAGGCCACACACTGTCAATATCACAGTTGGTCACAAGCATTACAGGGTATCTCTATCCTCGGATCTTCGTTCATCATGGTTATGGGTTAACTACACAAAAACCTTCTCTTCAGTGGTTCTTCATATTCAACAAAGGATTCTCAGGAGGGAACTTCACGCAATGGAGACCATTGCTTCTTAAGGAGGGAGGAATGATCCGAATGGAAAATGGCATCAACTCATGTTATTCATCTACCCATATTATCCATCTACCCATGGAATTTACCCATGGTATTGTAAATGGCATCGACTCATGGTATTCATCCACCCATGATATTTATTCACTCATGGTATTATAAGTGACCCATGGTATGTATCCACCCATGGTATTCATCCACACATGGGATTTACCCATGGTATTGTAAGTGGTATCTACCCATGGTATTGGCCCATGGTATCCACCTATGGTATTGTATCTCAAAAAAGGCTATAAATAACAAGCCTCACTTTGTAAAAGGACAGATTGACCGCCACAATGTAGCTTCTACAGTTATTCTCTATTTTAATAAAACAAGTTTCTTTGTGGTTTTATTTTCTTTGTGTTCTCTTTTTTTTTCTGGCATTATAATTTTGCAAATCTTGTCAGATCTATTTCAACTTTTTAGATCTTGGGGGCCTCCCCCCCAAGATCCGGATCAGTGATGTCTGCATTGTAACACAGTTTAGGGGCTGGTAGCCACCACATCTCTTCTCAGGGATACGCTGCCAGTACCTAGCTCATCTATTTCCATTATGTCTGTAATAGGCCTGTGAGCCTCAATGCAACACAGTTCAGAGGCCTGCGTACGCTACATCTCTTCTCAGAGATACGCTACCTGCGCCCTAGCTTGTTTCCATTATGTTTGTAAGCTTATTGCAGTCATTATTTTATTAATAAAATGAAGCATTATTTCCGCTGCATCTCTGTATCTATGGTTATATCTGTATTCTGTTGCGTTCCTGCATAAAATCCGGATCAGTGGATATCGGTGGCCTCCCACCTATTCCATTTGGACCCGCAGCATCAATTCTTTCAGTTTTTCAGCTTCAGCACAACTTACTATTTATAGCAGGTTTTCGGGTCCTGCACACCCGGAGCCATTTTGGGGCATTAATAATCCAGGTGGATATTTATGGCCACCCATCAAGTCCATTTGAACCCCCACCATTAGTTATTTCAGATTTTAAGTTTCGGCACAACTTACTATTTTTGGCAGTTTTTCGGGTCTTAAACTTCCGAAGCCGTTTTGAGGCCCTAAACGACGCTTTTTGGGAAAACGGAGAGCAACATGTCCATGGACCGATGTTGCTCGTTCAAAAATTGAAGTCGTCGGATAGATCTTTCTAACGAGCTATTGAGCGCGTCAAACGGAGATCGGATGCCAAAGTTACGTCCCCGAGAAGTTGAACCACCAATTTACCCAAACGGGGCCCACAGTTTTGGCGCTTCATCTCCTACGGTTAGGGTTTTGGACGTTTCGGATTCTACATTGTTTCTCAGCAATAAATAGGCCCTCGAGCCTCATTGTAAGACAGTTCAGGGGGATGGGAGCCGATACATCTCTTCTCAGAGATAAGCGCTACCAGTGCCCTAGCTCGCCCCATCTCCATCATGTCTGCATTAACAGGTTTAGGGAGTGGTAGACACCACATCTCTTCTCGGGGATACGGCACCGGACCACAGCTCATCTATTTCCATTATGCCTTAATAGGCCTGAGCCTCAATGCTTAACCACGATTCAGGGCTGCGTACGCTACATCTCTTCTGCAGTCTACGTACCAGCGCCCTAGCTTGTTTCCATTATGTTTGTAAGCTTATTGCAGTCATTCTTTTATTAATAAAATGAAGCATTATTCCGCTGCATCTCTATATATATGGTTATATCTGTATTCTGTTGCGTTCCTGCATAAATCCGGATCAGTGGTATCAGAGCGGGTCTGCTCTTTCTCTGTTTTTCTCTTCATGTCCCCAATGCGGCCAGGGTATAAGGAGTTCAACCTCGCAACCCCGACGACCCCCCATGGCGGAAGGAAAGAAAGATGAGGGAGCAGGAGATCCTGTCAAAATCTTGCTCGAGGATGCCCTCGAGAAACAGAGGAACGCGATGATGGACAATTTTTTTTTTCAGATCCTTCAATGGCTGCCCACCGGTGGCACATCTAAATCCAACACCAAGTTCAGCAAAATTTTCCCCCCCATGGAGGAACTTAACGCAATGGAGACCATTGCTTCCTAAGGAGGGAGGAATGATCCAAGTGGATATCGGTGGCCTCCCACCTATTCCATTTGGACCCGCAGCATCAATTCTTTCAGTTTTTCAGCTTCAGCACAGCTTACTATTTATAGCAGGTTTTCGGGTCCTGCACACCCGGAGCCATTTTGGGGCATTAATAATCCAGGTGGATATTGATGGCCACCCATCAAGTCCATTTGAACCCCCACCATCAGTTATTTCAGTTTTTAAGTTTCGGCACAACTTACTATTTTTGGCAGTTTTTCGGGTCTTAAACTTCCGGAGCCGTTTTGAGGCCCTAAACGACGCTTTTTGGGAAAACGGAGAGCAACATGGGTCCATGGATTGATGTTGCTCGTTCAAAAATTGAATTCGTCGGATAGATCTTTCTAACGAGCTATTGAGCGCGTCAAACGGAGATCGGATGCCAAAGTTACGTCCCCGGGAAGTTGAACCACCAATTTACCCAAACGGGGCCCACAGTTTTGGCGCTTCATCTCCTACGGTTAGGGTTTTGGACCTTTCGGATTCTACATTGTTTCTCAACAATAAATAGGCCCTCGAGCCTCATTGTAATACAGTTGAGGGGGCTGGGAGCCGATACATCTCTTCTCAGAGATAAGCGCTACCAGTACCCTAGCTCCTGATACATCTCATTATGTGCATTGTAACACGGTTAAATTTCACAGCATACATCTCTTCTCGGGGATACGAGCGCCGATTACCTAGCTCATCTATTTCCGTATGTACGTAATAGGCACAGCCAGGCCTCAATGTAACCTGATTCGGAGAACTGCGTACGCTACATCTCTTCTCGGAGATGGCTACCAGCATACAGCTTGTTTCCATTATGTTTGTAACTACTGCTTACTGCAGTCATTCTTTTATTAATAAAATGAAGCATTATTTATTGCATCCTACGCTTATCTATGGTTATATCACGTATTGTTGCGTTCACCGCATAAAATCCCCCCATGGGAGGAACTTAACGCAATGGAGACCATTGCTTCCTAAGGAGGGAGGAATGATCCAGGTGGATATTGGTGGCCTCCCACCTATTCCATTTGGACCCGCAGCATCAATTCTTTCAGTTTTTCAGCTTCAGCACAGCTTACTATTTATAGCAGGTTTTCGGGTCCTGCACACCCGGAGCCATTTTGGGGCATTAATAATCCAGGTGGATATTGATGGCCACCCATCAAGTCCATTTGAACCCCCACCATCAGTTATTTCAGTTTGTAAGTTTCGGCACAACTTACTATTTTTGGCAGTTTTTCGGGTCTTAAACTTTCGGAGCCGTTTTGAGGCCCTAAACGACGCTTTTTGGGAAAACGGAGAGCAACATGGGTCCATGGACCGATGTTTCTCATTCAAAAATTGAAGTCCTCAGATAGATCTTTCTAACGAGCTATTGAGCGCGTCAAACGGAGATCGGATGCCAAAGTTACGCCCCTGGGAAGTTGAACCACCAATTTACCCAAACGGGCGCCCACAGTTTTGACGCTTCATCTCCTACGGTTAGGGTTTTGGACGTTTCGGATTCTACATTGTTTCTCAACAATAAATAGGCCCTCGAGCCTCATTGTAAGACAGTTCAGGGGGCTGGGAGCCGATACATCTCTTCTCAGAGATAAGCGCTACCAGTGCCCTAGCTCGCCTCATCTCCATTATGTCTACATTGTAATACGATTCGAAGCACAGGAGTAGATGCATCTCTCCACAAAGATAAGCGCTACCGATTACTTACTGGCTACTCACATCTCCATTATGCCACCGCATTCTTAACCACAGTTTAGGGAACGTGACGCCACATCTCTCTTCTCGGGGATGCGGCGCCGTGCCTGGCTCATCTGTTCCGTATATGCCCCGTAATAGGCTGTGAGCCTTAGTGTAACACGGTTCGGAGGCACACGTACGCTACATCTCTTCTCGGAGATCCTTCCTGCGTAACATTTCCATTATGTTTGTAAACTAAGGTCATTCTTTTATTAATAAAATGAAGCATTATTTCCGCTGCATCTCTGTATCTATGGTTATATCTGTATTCTGTTGCGTTCCTGCATAAAATCCGGATCATGGATATTGGTGGTCACCCGCCTATTCCACTTGGGGCTCCACCATTGTCTATTTCAGTTTTTCAGTTTCGGCACAGTTTACTATTTTTAGCAGTTTTTCGGGTCCTAAACTTCCGGAGCCGTTTTGAGGCCCTAAACGACGTTTTTTGGGAAAACGGAGGGCAACATGGGTCCATGAACCGATGCCTGTTCCAAATTTGTAGTCCTCGGATAGATCTTTCTAGCGAGGTATGGTACGTGTCAAACGGAGATCGTATGCCAAAGTTACGCCCCTGGGAAGTTGAAACACCAATTTACCCAAACGGGGCCCATAGTTTTGGCGCTTCATCTCCTAGGGTTAGGGTTTTGGCTGTTTAGGATTTCCCATTGTTTCTAAATGATAAATAGGCCCTCGAGCCTCATTGTAACAAAGTTCAGAGGCCTGTAGCCGCCACATCTCTTCTCAGAGATAGCTACCAGCGCCCTAGCTAGTTTTATTTCCATTTTGTCTGTAAGCAAATTTCAGTTCTTTGATATTAATGAAATGAAGTGTTATTTCCGCTGCATCTCTGTATTTATGGTTATATGTTTATTCTGTTGCGTTCCTGCATAAATCCGGATCATCAGTGACCCATGGTTCAGTTAAGGCTTCCTTTTTGTCGACCTCAACACCTCTTTTCCAAAAAGGAAGTGGTACCTTGGATTACCCCTCCCCATGCAAAGGGGTATCCTTGGGTGGCACTGTGGGAGACATCACTATCCACAGATGTCATCGATCCTCCTGAAATTCGACTACAACCGAAGCTTTCATGTCACAATGGTATCGTACCTTACAGCCATTGTACTTTGATCAAATCCGTCGAAGACCCATGCCTCCATAAGCATCTCTAACAACAATGCTTACACGGGAAGGTCTCAACCAGTGCATATGCGTACATTGCACAGTGATATGCCATACCAAGATTATGCATATGGGTGCCACTCTCCACCTATTGTCAAAGAAAGAACGCCCCTAAGGGCGTCAACAGTCATCGTCAACAACAACCAACATCACTACCATAGTAGTGGCACAGACACCACATGTATCTGTCAATTTTATTTAACTAGCCATAGCATCACGAGCATGGGACATGCCCACCTCATTGAAATTTTGTAAATATGTTGCATATTTTTTCTGCTTGCAGGGGGTCCCTTAGGCCATGGTTATCTCGGAAACGGTGCAAGGTGTTGTCAATTCCAAAATTCACGCAGGCCTCTCTCTCTCTCTCTCTCTCTCTGTATGTGTGTGTGTGTGTGTGTGTGTGTGTGTATGATACAAAAAAGAAACTATAATGTATTTCGGCTACACAGTTCTTCCTAGACCTCACACATTAGGGGGACACCGTTAACACTGGAAAATCGTACAGCAGAAGACGACATCAATTAATGTCAAGCCTAAGGATTTACAAGACAAGAACACATTATGGAATGAATAAGTATTTAAAATATCTAAGGTTTTGAGAAAATCATATTTGAACTAGTCATAAATGCTAAATTGCGTGCTTTATCCTTCGATAAGAGCGCCCTCCGCGCGCCTTTTTGCCCGATAAGCACGAATTCCTAGAAATGGAAAAAAGTCGCTTTCCAGGACCACACCGAGCAAAGGATAGTTACTCCTTCTGTGAAAGCCGCCTAAGGACAGCCACCAGTGCCTCCTTAGACACTCTGTGAGCACACAAAAGAATATTTGAGCACACAATGGAATCATACCTCTCCCTTGGGTCATTATCCATCATGTACCAAGGGAGGGAAGGAGGATTTGAAACTCACCTATATAAACCCACCAAGAGATGAAGAAATGGGGATCACATTGTTATGTTGGCCAAAGTTTCCCAAGAAACACCAGCAGTGTGTGACCCGGCGCTGGAGCTAAAGAGGACTCAATCGTTGGCCACCCAACATCTTAGTCCACCACATCAGAGAGAGAGAGGAAGATTGCATCAGAGGAAGAGCTTGGAAGGAAACATCCTTACATCGGGACATAGAGCCATTGCCTAGGGGCCCTTTGGAAAGTGGGTAAAATTTCTTTTCCATTTCAAACGTTTAATAAGAAGAGGCCATTGAGCCATCATTTGCATTATTATCATTTTGAATCTCTTTATAGCTTCTTTATATTTGTGTTTTAGTTTTAGTTTAACCAGAGCATACTTTATCATATTGTTTTTCATTAAATGTTATGCTTTTGAGCTCCCCCACTTTCTACCTATTACCAATAGTTTAAAGAGTAGACCACACTCTTTAAGCTGGTGCGATTTCATACACCCGTGTGACTAATCCACCACAACAGAAGGAAAAAGGGATCTAAGAAACTAGTCCATGTAGACACGTTCTTCGAAAGTAGGGGCTCGACATAGGCTTTTTCTTCTTCCCCATTCTTGAATATGGTCAGATAGGTGGGTAGAAAAAGTTTGATGGAAGAGGTGAAGAGTTCGGTACTGGTGTCATAACGAAGGAAAAGATGGAAGTAAGACAAAAAATCCTTGGCAAGGGTCGTAAAAGTAGTATGTGAGGAGGAAGCCTGGTCGAAATACCACTTGGAAGCTTCTCCAGTAAGCGTACGCTGGAATAACTGAAGATGGACAGAGTCATCGATGATGGAGTTAGACGAACACCACATGTGGAAAGAAATAACATGGTTGGTAGGATCCTCTCCAACATTTCCTTCAAACTTGGGGATGTCTGAAGGAAGCTTGGTTTGCATAGCAGGCCAACCAGGATCATGGTGTATGGGCTCATTAATCAACTGGATAAAATCAGGAAGGCTTCAGCCTGCCATATAAGGAAGAAAGGGAGCAGCCGAAATTGATCTTGTTACGACACCACTAATAGCATTCCCAGTATTAGGGCCAGGGCTGCCACCAGTATTAGGTCCTGAACTAGACATGATGACGGTGAAAGTTGGAGGAGAGCTGGGTATAGAACCAGAAGGGGAACCCAACGAACCATACTGAGAGTCATAATGGGGACTTGGTGGAGGATGAACTCAAACCTTACATGGAGGAGTAAGTCTTCCTAATGGAAACTGAAGATGAAGGCCCTGGAGTCTCCAAGATAAACACCTTGGGGGCACAATGATGGTAAAGAGACACGAAACTCAATAAGGAAGAGAGGTAAACAAGGGCAGGAAGGTGTAGGATCAATTTATTACAATGTTTAAGTCTTGTCCTGGTGGTGTATACCAGGCGCTCTTTGCTTAGGGCGTGCGTGTATGTGATAAGTGTGTTAACTTTAATGAAGCCCAGACGTGCGTAGAGAAAAAAGAAAAAAAATGTTGTATAATTGTAAATAAATCTGAAAATGTTAGTACCGGAAACTGAATGCGACAGAAAAGTAAACAGCTAAAGATGCATCAATTTAAACCCAACCAGGAGGGCTTCCCAGCAACTAGTCTATAGGTGGGAAAAATCTGGTCAAAACACAAAAAATGGCCAATGGATCTAAAGTTGGGAGGGACAGGGATATAAAGGTTAGATCTGCTAGAAAAGAGGGGTAGAAAACAACAAAAAACGAGAGGAAAAAATGTTGTAAAAAGGGGGGTGAAAGGCTACAACTTGAAGGGAAATGGGGTGGACCCTAAAGGAGGACCAAAAAAAATAAAAAGAGGTGTTTTGGATGGATGAATAACTGATCTGAAATGGATCTGAAAGTGCAGGTTCAGATCTGAAAAATGGTTGAAAACACTTAAATCTTAGAAGACCTGCTTTAGCTAAACTCCTAAAAAGGTGGAAGCGTACTGAATCCCTAAGGGACTTGGTTCTTACTTCAACGAGTAAAACTAAGCAAGTACAGGTCCAAGATAGGTGAAGAGGGAGGTCAAACAACCTTAAACAATGGCCCAGACAAACCTAGAAAAACTCTCACAAAAGGTACATGTCACAGTTTCTAACCTATTTTCCATTGAGGTTGCATATTTCAGGTTGTTTTCCGCTACTTAAGAGCTGAAGTCATATTTTTTGGCCCAAAAAGTGAGACCTGCACTTCCAGCTGTTTCGGGAGTATATTTCAAAAAAAGGTGTCGTCTCTGCTGTGACTGACACTTGTTACTTGCGCAACAGGCCCAAAAACACACAAAAGTTAGAATTTTTATTGTTTTAGGGGTTTAAAGGTTAAAAACAACATCAAGAAATGAAAATAAGAAGCTGAAGAAAAACTCTAGGGGTTGAACCAGTTGGTCATGTAGAGATCTAAAAAATGTTAGTGGTCGTAATTCTAAACCCTTGTGGAGTCACCAGTTGTTAGTGTGAATTATATTCGCAAGCGTACGAAAAAAAATCACTTTAGCTGTGCATAACAAACAACCCTAACATCAAATATGGCTATCAATTTCCTTAGATCTGTAGTTAGTGATTAGAGTAAATGCTACATAAATCCAGATCTATGTAGTTAAAGACATTAAACAACAAACAATAAGCAAGAGTTTCTCCATGCATCCAATGAAGAAGACAAGAATTTTTAAAGACTTTTTTGTATTATGACACCCGGGAAGGGAACATAGAAAGATGTTACCAGCCCCCCTAAATGGGATGGGTTCTTGTATTTCCTCAGCGCTTCAGATGTAAGACCTCTCTCTCTTGATGGTGCAGAAAACCCATACAAAAATGGAACTCAAAGGGAGCTCACAAGTAAAAAGTAGAAAAATATGACAATGAAGGGAGGATCAAAGTCAAACCAAAAGTATAGATCAAGAGTGATCTCTAGGCAAAAAAAGGTAGTGAATTAATGGAAAAACCCTTCTATTTATAAAAAAAAATATTGAGTTAGTCTAGATAGTGGTGCATAATTAAAATATTATTAACCAAAATCTAGATCCAACTTTTATGGAATATTTTATTATTTTTTTTGGAGGGAAAAGGAATTTGAATTTGGTCAAATCCCTTTATTTAGAAATAATAAATAAATAAATGATTTATGTTTTATTTTAAGAATTTGGTTAAGGAATAATTAAATAAATAGTGATTTATTCAATCATTTATAAATTATTTAGTCAAATTTAACAAGGAATATTATATAAATAATGCTTTAAATATTTATTCCTAGAAAATAATAAGACAAATAATGGTTTATCGAATTAATTTTCTTGTTTTAGGTTAAATATTACCATTAATATTAATTAAATATTGGTTTAATTAATTATCCCTTGAGGAAAATCAAACAAATAAGGATTTATTCAATTATTCCTCATGGGGTTTCCTGTTTAGACCAAAAACAACTTAATAAATTATGGGTTATTAAGTTATTTTTCATAGTGAAAGAAATTTTACTATGGTAAAATTGGTCTTACATGGTGTTCTTTAGTCCATCTAATAGTAACAGGTTAGATTACCAAAAATTGGTGTAACAATATGAATCCCATAGAATCTTGGTTTCAAATCACTGTGAGGATCCACTCCTCCTTTATCGTTTGACAGATTGTTGCATCACATCATTTAACGCATCCGGATCCTCATGTTCAGGTATTTCCTCGAATATGCTTTTCAAATTTGAACATGAGTAAGATCTTTCTCGTATTGCGCGCATGGACGCATTGGAAGTACTCCTATACTTAAAAGGGAGTCTTCCCCTTCTTAGGGTAGAATGGGGTAGAAGAATAAATCAATGCCATGAATAAAGATGTTACAACAATGCTATTAGGGTTTTGACCTTCAAAGCATAGCCAATAAAAATATTTTGATCCACATTGGTTGTTAACACATAGATCTGTGACAAATATTGTTGAGTATGATTCACTCTAACACCTTATGATTTTACCACTCTAATGAGTTGTCATTCGAGATAAATATTTTCATTTTTTCTTAGAAGGTACCATTAGAGAGCGCCTATGGTGGATCACTCTTGCAAAGATCATAATGATCTATTCATGAGAATGCTAGTATTATTTAGTCAAAATAATATTCCAAGTCATTGTCTGAGATATTTTATCTAAAATAAGTCCTTAGGGTAGAGGAATTAGCCAGTAATGATTAGTCATTTAAAAATTTTCTCGCCATCCCATAGTATTAAGGAGTGGAATTGTCTCCTGACTTATTAAGTAATCTTTGAAGTTAACTATAATCAAAGTTCACAAATGATTTAGGGGAGGATAGGAGGTATCGCAATGAGCCGACCTACCATGATCATGAGACCTAACATGCATGACATTACTATTGTTGGTCACCAAGATAGAGTAATGGATTTTAGCTGAAATGCTGGAAGATAGGAGGTCTCATCACGAGCCAGACTATTCATCCATGTTACTTCTTGTGAGTGGAACTTCCATCAGCTGGTTACCAAGCCAGGACAATGGCCTTCATCTAATTTTTTTTAAATAAGATAACTCTGAATCTATATCTAGTGAGTGGGACACATGTATTTCACTAGGTCAAAAGACATCCCTGCCAAGGCTATAGACGTCTACGGGCAACAGGGCCATGTTTGTGGTATTAAATTTAATTACATATTATGATTTACTCAGTTATCCTTCTCTTTCCCTAAAAATCTTCATTTTAATTCTTGGACAATGGTTTTAAGGTGATTTGAGCATGATGCTTTGAGTTCTATTTTTTAGGAATCTTTAAATGATGTTGTACCTTTAGTAAAAGTTATTCTTTGTACTCGATTAAAGAGAAATTTACTTTTTCATCTAGATGAAAAAATAATTTAGAAGTGTTCAATTTGCCGATTGGTCCAGGAAGGTGTCATGCTGCTCTATTTTTATTTCCCTTTTCTAGTATCATAACTCACTTCAATTTTTCCATGGTATTTAGAGTGGTGAAATACTCCGTAATGCCTTCTCACAAGGTGTTTATGGACAATAATGTGTATTGATTGTGGTTGCCTTTGAATAAAGCACTATATGACCTAAGTACATGATTTATACAATAAGTATAGGAATCTTGTGATAATTTTTGAAATTGCACCTTTTCAACAAAAAAATGATTTTTTTGTTAATAAGACTCTGGGTAGAAATAAGAGATTTGAAAAAGAAATCTACGAAAAATAGGGAGTTCATTTGAAATAGGACATCAGGTATGTGATGTCCATCAAAAAGGTGCAATACTCTTTTTCCATAATGTTTGGTACACATCATTTCTTTCCTGTACTTGATCCTGTTACATAAGAATTTTATCATTCCTGCACTCCATACTTTCATAAAGGTTGTAACCTAGTTTTAGTGGCACTGTAATAATAATTTTGCATACTTGATGAATGCTTAAAAAATGATGACATACTGGATATCTTCATATTCCCTTGTTGAAATTTTTTCTCACACTTTTATCGTGAAGCATAGCTTGATTTTTAAACATTTCCCCTTCCTTCTTCCATGGTTGTATAGTCCTATGGTTTGGCTTGCATGAGGACATGCAAGAAGGTCAGCATGGGGGGGCGTTAAGTCTATATCTTGTCCATATTTTTATGTTTTTTTCTGCACAAATCTATGTCTGTATTAATTATTTATAGTAATAATTATTCTTTTTACGCATTATTGAGTTATTATTTGGATGCATTTAGAGATGACAATTGTTGATCTATGAACTCTTCTCATTTTTCTAAATTGAAAAGTATTTGATATGAAAATATCATTAATAGCAGGTTTTCTTTGTGGCAGGTGAACAATTCCTATTTTTGCAAATTCCTACACTGCATTCCTGCACTCTCTAAAAATGCAGGATCTATACTCTCTTGTCATTTCTTGTGTCAGACCAGGAGGTAACTCCACAAAACTCAATGTGTATTAGATGGAGATTGTGTATGTACTTATACATGCAGGTGAGGCTATTGGGATTCACTTCCCAATGAGTCATGACCCTTGGCCTTCCTTATTTACTAAATTAAAATAATATACAATCTCACCCAACCCCTTAGGATTAGGTGTCAACATTCCCCCCTTTAATCTGAAGGGATGTTGGTGAGTCCAAGCATCGTTCTGAACTTTTCAAACTTTTCTCTTCCAAATGCTTTGGTGAAGATGTCTGCGGTCTGCTCATTTGTGGAACAATGATGTAGATGGATGGTTTTTTCCTGAACATGATGTCCAATCAGATGGTATTTTTTATTGATGTGCTTTATTCGATCATGGAACTTTGGGTTCTTGGCCAACTTTATTGCAGAAGTGTTGTAGATCATGAGTGGTGTTGAATGCATTTGTTTCATTTGTAAATCTTCTAGGATTTTCCTGAGCCACACAATTTCCTTTGTTACTTTAGCTGCTGCCACATATTCTACCTCGGTTGTGGAATCTGCTGGAATTGACTGTTTGCATGATCTCCATGAGACAGCTCCTGATGCAAGACTCATGGAATAACTTGAAGTAGACACCCCAGTTTCTTTTTCCCCATCAAATTCTGAATCAGAGTATCCGATCAAGCTGAAATCGCCTACCTGTGTATATTTGAGTCCAAAGTCTTGAGTCCCCTTCAATTACTTTAGAACTCTTTTTGCAGCAAACCAATGTCCTTCACAAGGTTTTTGCATAAACCTAGAGAGGATTCCAACAACAAATGAGATTTCTGGTCTTGTGGTAGTCAGGTAGCCTAAGACTTCCAAAAAGATGTCTATACTTCGTTGCATCCTCGAATTCATTCCCTTCAATGGCTGTGAGCTTCAAGTTTTGTTCCATTGGAGTGGTTAAAGGATTGCATTCATCCATGCCAAACTTGTTCAAAATATCTCCAATGTACTTCTTTTGAGAAAGAAATATAAATTCAGGATGTTGAGTTACTTCAATACCTAGATAGTAATGGAAAAAACCCAAATCAGTCATTTGAAAACCTTTCTTCAATTCTTTCTTTATGGATGCAATATAAATTTCATCGTTCCCTGTCATCAAAAGATCATCTACATACACCACAAGATATACAATTGTTTTTCCAACTTTCTTAACAAACAAAGTTGCATCATCAAGATCAAAATGTTTGAAGTCAAGTTTCAGAAGATGCTCAATTAATTTCTCATACCAAGCTCACGGTGCTTGCTTGATGCCATACAAGGATTTTATAAGCTTGGAAACTTTGTGTTCTTGGCCCTTCACAACAAGTCCTTCTGGCTGGGACATAAAAACTTTCTCCTTTAGATCTCCATTCAAAAAGGCGGTTTTTACATCCATTTGATGGAATTTCCATCCCTTCTGAGCTGCTAGGGAAAATAGAGTCCGGATAGTGGCCCATTTTGTTGTGGGAGAAAAAATTTCTTCATAATCGACCCCTTCTTTCTGTGCAAAACCTTTTGCTACAAGCCTGGCTTTGTGCTTGTCAAGTGAACCATCTGCTTTGTACTTGTTCTTGTAGACCCACTTACAACCAATTGGTTTGGTTCCTAAAGGAGGATCAACCAGCTTCCAAGTGCCATTCTTTATCAAGGCATCATACTCCTTTTTCATCGCTTCATTCCATTCATCATGAGAAGCGGCTTCTTTGAAGGAAGTTGGTTCATGATCTGTAGACAAACTCAATTCATAGTTATAAGCAATATCCATATCAACAGGTGAATCAGAATTATCTACATCACCTTCATTTTGTCTAGTGGAACTTCTTGTTTGTCTTTCCAACCTCATCGAGATGAACGTTTTATAGTGTCTTTGTCAGCCATTTGGGGGGACCTTTCTGAGATGGCCCAGGCTGCTCATTTGACTGATTTGGAATTGAATCAAGATTCAATCTCTTAATTTTGTTAATCACATCGTTCAAGGTGTCATCCATGGTTGGTTCTTCAGGTGGGGGAGAGAGTGCTTCGGGAAATGATTCCACAGATTGATTCAGTATAGGAATCCCCCCTTCAAGATGTGGAATATGATTATCAAATTCTTGAAAATACTTTGCATGTGTGAATCTATCCAGGTGATCAAGTTGCTGCTCAAAAACATTGTCAGCCTTGGAAGATTCAAGGAATATGACATCTCTTGCTATTACAAAATTCTTATTGAATTCATCATAGAGACGATATCCTTTGGAGGTATTGGAATACCCCAAGAAGATACATTTTCGACTTCTAGCACCAAGTTTATTCCTTTGTACCTTAGGTATCAAAGCATAATAGGTGGAACCAAAGACCCCGAAATGCTTTACCGAAGGAATGTGGCCATGCCACATTTCATAAGGAGTTTTTTTTTATATTGAATTTGAAGCATACCTATTCTTTATGTATACAACACATAGAACTACATCAGCCCAAAAAATCAATTTTACATTCTTAAAAAACATCATGGAGAGAACCATATTTAAAATTGTCCTATTCATTCTTTTAGCTACACCGTTCTGTTGGGGATTATGAGGCACAGTTGTTTGATGTTTGATCCCATGTTTCAAATTCATTTGAGGTGTATTATTTTCCATTATTAGTACGTAAAGATCCAATATGAGTTTGTGCATCATTTTCAATCCATGCATGAAAATTCTTGAATGTTTGAAAAGCATCAGACTTGTTCTTCAATAAGTAAACCCAACACATTCTGGTGTAATCACCAATAAATGTCATCATATATTTATTTCCATTTGCAGAAGCAACGGGCATAGGGCCACATAAATCTGAATGAATAAGCTCAATTTTTCTTTGTGCTTTGGAATGTTAATCATGAAATGGTTGTTTGCTATGCTTTCCTAGAATACAAGCATCACATAGCTTAAGTTTCCTAGGAATTGTAGGCAGTCCATTAGCACCATTTTTCTTCAACAATCGAAGGCTTTCATAGTTCAAGTGTCCAAATCTAGCATGCCATAAAAGACTTGATGGGAATGTACCTTCATCATGATGTGAACTGAATGCAAAGTTCTATGCATGAGTAGAGGAACCTTGCAGCTTCAAGACTCTTCCTTCTTCTATTCCCTCCATGACAAGTGAGTGATCTGATGATTTTCTGACCTCAACCTTGTCATCAAACATGTGAATGGAGTGTCATTGCTGGCAGATGTGGACCAAGGAAAACAAGTTTCTCCTCAACTCGGGGAGGTATAGAACCTCATGTAGAAGATGATATGGAAGACCAGGCAACTTAAGCTTGATTGTGCCAAGCCCTGATGGTTTGAGTTTGGATTTATCTGCGAAGTATATTGCTCCATCAAATTTGTCAGTAAATTCTTCAAAAAAATATTTTCTAAATGTCATGTGACATGTTTCTCCTGAATCTAGCAACCAATCATTTCTCCAAGAAGTAAATGAAACATCAAACAAGTCTTCAATTACTCCATTGTTACAATGTGCTACAACATAATGAGTGGATTCAGGTGCTTTACCTTTGTCTCTGTCATGAGCTTTACCTTTTTCTTGATTTCTTTGCTGCTCAATTTTATCCCAAGGCAGCTTACATGTAGATGCATCATGCCAGTATTTATTGCAGCGTATGCAATGAAGACCAAATTTTTTAGTTTGAGTTTGTCTGCCCCCCCTTCCTCTGAAATTTCTTCTTCCTCTTCCTCTTCGGCCACCTCTTCCTCTAAAAGAATCTTGAGCATGAATCTTCTCTCTATGTGCAAAGCATACAACCTCTTCAGAAGACAAAGGGGTTGTCATCTTTCCAAAAGCTTTCTCTCTTTCTGCAAACTTTTTCTCAAGGGACTCAAAAGTGATTTTCACGAGGTTTCCACTTGCTTGCAATGACTCAAGATAATGTGAGTAAGTGGGATACAAAGCCTTAACATATGCTATGAGAGATATGTCAACATCTGCACTAGTGCTCTTAATTTCATGCATGATAGATCTTACTTCTGAGGCTAAAGAAAGAGGATCATCATTTTTCAATTCCAGACTGAACAGCTTAATCATTAATTGAACAATTTCAAGTTCTGAATGTGAGTCATAGAGTTCTTTTATCTTGCTCAAGGCTTGATAGGAATTTGAAAATGGTGTAATATGGTGACTCACCTCTTCATTTGTGGAAGCTACAATCAAGGCATATGCCTTGCAGCTCTTGTTTTCCCAAATGGCGATCTCCTTGTCTGAAGTGGGCTATGCTGGTGGAAGGTCTTTTTCTCCTTCAAAAATTCCTCTCCACGGCCCATTAAAAATGAGAGTGTGCTTGATTTTCTAAGACCATTCAGGATAGTTCTCCTTGCCGGAGAGAACAACTCCTACAATAGATATGAGAGAATACATTCTTTTGAAGGAAAAAAATACTTTGCTGTCAATGTAAAAAAAAAACTCAATTCTGGTTTCAATTCTGCAAAAAATTATTAATTTTTTTTTTTTTGTAAAAAAATTGGGGAAAAAAACAAAGGTATTATCTGAGGGAGGTGATTTCTAGGGAAGGTGATTTCTGGGGAAGGTATTTTCTGGGGAAGGTGATTACTGGGGAAGGTATTTTCTGGGGAAGGTCAAACTGTAAAAAAAAATTAAAATAAGAGGTCGAAAATCAGGGGAACACAGAGAATCTACGTGGGAGGGAAGGGGAGGGAGGGTCGAGCGGCCGTGAGAGGGGAGTGGGGAGGACAAGGGGTGAGCAAGTGGGTGGGCAGTGAGTGGGCGGGTGGGGAGGTCGAGGTGTGAGGGGGCGGGGTGTTGTGCAAGAGTGAGTGGGGATGGGAGGGCGAGGGCGAGGGGGCGAGAGTGCAGTGAGCGGGTGGGTGGGGAGGGCGAGGGGTGAGGGGGCGGGGTGTTGTGCGAGAGTAAGCGGGGAGGGGAGGGTGAGGGGTGAGGGGTGGGTGAGCTGTGTGAGGGGGCAAGGTGGAGTGAGGGGTGATGGAGCGGGTGAGGGGGTTGAGCGATGTGGGGGGAGGGCCGTGAGGGTGATGGAGCAGGTGAGGGGGCCGAGCGATGTGAGGGGAGAGCATTGTGAGGTGAGGGACTGTAATTTGAGCAATGTGAGTGTGGACGTGAGGGTCTATAATTTTCACAACAAATGAGAATGAATGGGAATGAGTGTGAATAGTAAAAAAAATTGTACAATAAATTTGATTGTGCTCAGAATTTGAGTAGAAATTGCACACTAGAAAAAATTGCACAATGGTGTGCAAAAAAAAATTGTAGAATTTGTAGTAAAAAAACTCAGAATTTTCCAGAATTGCAGAATGGCAGGAGTAGTAAAAAGAAAACCGAATGCACAATGACAATCTGCAACAATGCAGAACATGAGGGAGTTACACCAAAGGCAGGAATGCCAAAAATGGGACTGGCTCTGATAGCATGTCAGACCAGGAGGTAACTCCGCAAAACTCAATGTGTATTAGATGGAGATTGTGTGTGTACTTATACATGGAGGTGAGGCTATTGGGATTCACTTCCCAATGACTCTTGGCCTTCCTTATTTACTAAATTACAATAATATACAATCTCACCCAACCCCATAGGATTAGGTGTCAACATCTTGTATATTGACATGGATGTGTCAAGTGAATTGCATAAAAATGTAGTTGAGGCAGCAAGGAGAGAAGGCGCAACCTCTGTGGATCATTGGTTACAGTGAAACGCATGTTGTATGATAGGGAACATCAATTCAAAGATATATAGGATAGGCCACAAATTTAGTAATGCCATTGTGGGTATTGAAGACAACTAGGGAGATATTTATGTAGCGACTTGTTCATTTTTCTGCAAACCTGGCTAGACAAATTGCAATTACGTTGGATGATTCTAAAAGCAAACATTTGATAAAGAGCACAAATAGGCATGGATGTGACAGTGGTAATACCCTGGCTCAGATTGGGGAGTTTGCATTTGTAATCTTAAGTCGTGCTTCCAATCTTCATTTGTTGATGGAAAATTACATCTCCTACTATGGGGAACAACAACTCTTAGTTTGGTGACTACCCCTCTACTTTTTAATGATTCCTTCCATTGCGCATCTGGGAGTGCTAATGCATTGGTTTTCTCTTGATGGAAGTCAATCTGAGATGAGCTTTAAAGGAGAAAACCATCATTATATAGGAACACAACAGGTTTTCTTGACTATCCGAGGTTCACAAAAGTGATGAAAGAAAATTCATATACTAAGAGGAGGTCTAATATTTGGTAGTGATAGCAAGAATCCTCAATGCCATTTCATGTTAAGGATATAAGGATGAAGGTGTAGTCAAAGGAGCATGGTTGACCATACAAATTTATGCAATATGGGTGCATCGATCTGTTTCCTTTTTTTGTTAAATATGGAAGTTATGAATGCATATTTGTAGACCTCATCCATATTCTTTTTGATTTCAATCCCTCACCTTGAATGATTGTTGTCATCTAGAAGTTTTTATCCTAGAACGTGGGATCTAGTACAATGATTTTTTATTCTCTCTTTTCAAGTCAATTGATGCGATCTGTAATTTATTTTCACAAATTTTGATGATGTTGCATTCCATTGGTAATTTTGAGATAAAATTCTCTATTTATCAAATTTATTCTACAATTGCAAAATTCAAGCCTTGGAAAATATCTGAGATGACCTCTAATGCTTGTGTTTATATGGATAGTTTGTAGAATGCACCAACAGATTTTTGAGGCGATTGGAAATACTTACAACCTTGCTCTACCTCCCTCTCATTTCAAGAGCTCAAGTCACAGTACATTAATTCGAGGTTTCCAGCTTGCATCGAGGAACATTTCCATTGTTCAGGATTGTCATTTACGACCATCTCACCACATATCTCTCTTTACATGGACCACATCAATGCTTGAGCGACATGATAAAAATATATACATTCAACAAATGCATCATGCACCAATTCCAAACTTAGCCAAATCGGATTTTTTAGTTCCAGGTCCAATTTGTTTTAACAACCCATCCTAAATTTGTAAACATAGATCCGAGGAAGTAGGAGAAACGTTGTTGCTATAAAACAGAGGGTTGTGCACTGAGGAGGGGGAGGAAGCCAATCCTCAGATCTAGATCCGGCATTAAATTTTCATAATAAGGAATCGAGCTACTATGCAGGAAGGGAGGAGTCATGCACCCAGTGGGATGATCCCTGGAGGGGACCACTGGAGCTAGTGTTGTATTATTTCATGATTTTATAACAGGACTTCACAAGGACTTAAATTGGAATTCAATTCTGAGTTTTCATTTCTCCTGAATGTTTTAAGATTGTAATTTAAACTGCTACAAGGGCAACGCGCTAGTTGGTTGGGCCCACCAGCTAGTATGTTGCCCCAAACCCTTAGAATCTATTTTGTTGCACTCTAGTTTGCATGGTGTGAGTGTGATCTTAGATAGCTCTGAAATTTCATTTCATACCTCTTCTTTTCAGTCATTTAATATTTAACTTCATTCCATAAATTTGTTCTGTTAATTTGGTTATTTAAAACGTTGACTAAATTAAACAACTATTTCTTTACTACTGCATATCTCATTCTTTTTATTCCAAGATTAGGAACTTTCCCTGATTCCATTGCTACATAATGAAGTATATTCTCAGGATGCAATGGTAAAAAAACAGCTAAATAAGAATTCTAGTTAACTGAACTTAACATGTATTCATGATTGCCTTTGAATTATTATATGAAGTTGATTCATGTAATTTGCAGAACATTCATCTCTACAAATGTCAGGATCAACATAAGGAGATGTTGTGAATCTTATTGACAAAGCGCTTACAGAATTCTTCATTATAATTAAATGTTACACACATCATACATAATAGTTTGAGGAAGTATTTAATACAATCAGGGTAACCAATGGGAAATGTAGTTATCCTATTTGTTCTTATTGCATATTTTCCTTACAGCTAAGTACTTAACGAGAAATGTATTTATCATCTTGGTTCTCTTTAAATGAAGTTGCCTTGAGATTTATAGTTTAATCTCATGCTTTTCATCTCTGCAACAAAGTAGTAATTTCTTAAGAGATTCTACATTTCTGAATTGCATTCTTTTCGAATGAGACCTACATTCCCTTGTCCCCTGCACCATTGAGGAAGAATTTCTATAGGAGTTAACTCAACCTGGAAGAGGAGCCAGAAGTAGATTCCCAGAGTATGCTTATTTTTCTACGAAAAGTATTGTTCCTTTTTCCTGAATGACGCCATTTTAATTTCTTGCAAAAGCTTGATTTTTATTTGACAGACCCCTCAGGTCGTATTCTATCATTTATTGTGCTACGCCTCTAAGTCTACCAACCTGGATTGACAATTTAAATGTTGCTATAAAGCTTGCATTTATATCGTCCAACATTTACCTCTTGGTTATTGGAGTATCTTGGATGTATTTTTATGTTTGGAAGCTATTTTGGATTGTATTTTGAGTTATTTCTATGGTGAATGGATGGATATACTACATCTTATTATGAAAGTTTCTACTATTGAAGATATTATTTTTGAAATTGTCTATTGTATGGAATTGTTGCTTCTAGATTATGTTATTATGTGCCCCAATTTGTTGAAAAATGATTTTGAAATCTATCTAGTTGATAATTGAATATGTTACTCAACGTATAATATATAATGAATGTTCATAGTGGAGGAATTTTTAATAACTCTCCATAAAATTCCATTTTCCTTTGAAGTAGGTAATTGTTGGGAATTGATACCTAGGGCATCGATTTTTGGCCTCCTTAGAGACAAATTTAGCTCATCTAGAACATCCTTGACTCCATAGACCTAAAGGACAAGTCACTAGTCCATTTCCTTGGTGATCATTCTCATTTTTCATCGATAAATATTCCTCTTAAAATTTTGATCCTCTTAGGGCTAGGACATCTAATTGTGGTCTAAAGAAGGCTCAAAATGAAATTTTTTGGGAGAGGTTTTACCGAAACTTGAGAACCTAAAAATCAAGTGATGGTTCTTAACTACTTGACCTCCAAATTTGGTGGTAATCCACTTGATTTTTCTACATAAAATCTCTTTCCCTAGGTGTTTCCCTAAGAAGGAAGCCCTAGTTTTTCTTCCTCAACTTGGGGAATTCCTTAAAGGTTTTATGAACTTAGTACTTGTTGAATTAAATCATAATAAGCCTTTTCTCTCCATTTCCTTGGCCTTGGGAATACAAAAACTCAAGAAAAATTAGCTAACCCCAAGTCTTGTGCATTTTATTCCTAGGTCTCTTATAGAAAATGTATTGCTCCTTTGTGAAGCCTAATACTTAAAATTCAGGTCCTTTTTTAGATATTCTAGTCTATCACCTCATATCTTAACTTTAGAATACCTTTCTTAGGTGATCCTATCCTATTAGGACTCCTCCCTTCAATGAAAATTCGTGAAGAGAAGGATACCTAGCACTTATCAGCACTTAGTCTAGCTATTTGTCTTGTAGGGTTTCCCTCTCCAAGGAATACTGTATTTTGTGGTAACAGGTAGGAAACCATTTTTCGAGACCTAGAATTGAAGAGCAAGGTTTTTTAGGTGACAATGGGTAGTTTACTTGATATCTTCCTTAGATTTTCCTCTCGTTGAGGTTTGTACTTTTTCTCTAGCAGATTCTGAAAAACTCCCCTTTGAAATCAATATGATCCTCAAAGAGTGATTTTATGCATTATTCATACTCTAGACAACTTTATTTTCTCTTAGAAACTTGTTGAATTAAAAAAAAACAAAAACAAACAAACAAACAAAAACAAAAAAAATCCTTTTCTCATCTCGCATTTTTTTTTCTCACTTGCATAATTTCACATCAAAAGTGATTTTACATGTAATACATTGCATTGCTAGAAAGTTTATTTTCTCACAAAATGACACATCACTAAAATCTTTTTATCTTCATAATGTTTCACATTATAGCAAATTTCTCGTCGTCATGAATTTTTACACTACTAGAAAGTTTCCTTTGTCACAATATATCAAACTGTTGAAAACATCCTTAAATATGATAAATGGAAAATTTTGAATCACATCTTTGTTTTTCTTATTGTGTAGGGTGGCAATAAATCCTTCAATCTCCTCCCTCAAAGTTAAGTCTTCAAATTTTACCATCAATATTTATTTCCTTAATACTTCCTTCTTAAGAAAGGAAACCTTCTTCACCAAAAAAATAGTTCAAGCTAAATAATTCCTCTATTCTAATCTACAATAACAATTCTATTGGATTTGATAAATTGTTGGAGACTCATAATTTTGAATAAAAATATTTGGAAAAAAAACTATTCACAATTGTAGAAATTGAAATACATTTTCTACTGCTAATGAAATCGAACTAAAATCAAGAGACACAAATTTCTTTTACTATTCTACAGAAAGGGAAAAAAATGATTTAAACACATGCTACCATCAAGATGCAAGGAACACAATGATTTTACAGGGGAACCCAACTCGGAAATAACCCCTCCATTGCTTTGCATTAATTCAGATGAGAAAGAGAAAAAAATACAATGTCTTGCTTCAACTCTGAAGCACACCCCTCACTATAAAGTTGTTCTCTTGCTTCTTAACCTACTCTAGCTAACACTTGCCCAATTAAATCCTCTACGAACCTCCTAATTCCTTCCGCAATTCTGGAGGAATATAGCTCCTAAATAATATGGAAATTCCCTATTTCCTTGTGCAAATCCAAGGGGAATTGATCACCTCCTCAATCAAAAATCACTGTACACTAAACATTATACAATTATAAATACAAGTGTGCCTTTTCCATCCACTCAACTAGGAAATTTGAATTCCATGCATTAATGTGTCTATTTCTAGTTGATTGACTAGTTAACTGAGAGATCAGTGAGTTTACAACTGTCCTAACTACTCAACTAACTCAACTAATGACTAGATCTTAGTTAACTGACTTCAACTAACAATAACTCAAATGTATTTATACATCTTAGCAATCAACTCATGCACAACTCTAATTTTAGCCTACAATCTCGAATTTATTGACTTAACTAGTAGAAAAGGTCATATCACTCTTGCTAACAGCGATCCAAGTCATCTCGATGATGTGGAAAATCAGATTTTCTCGATTTGACTAAGGTCTAGTCAAATGAAAAATTTTATTGCTACAATTTCAACACTCTCGCTTAGCAATAAAAGCGTTATGCACAACCCCAATCCTGCTCCTATAGGAATGTACGATAACACAACTTCCTCTCACTGTTGTTGTTGCTACTGCAACGAATGCAACTGAGAAGCATCCAAAATACTGAATCAACTATCTTTGAGCTGCAACTGTATCCTCAGTCTCAGACTGCTACTATCCTACAACTATCGCTCAAAATTTGACTACATCAATTGGCATTGATCCTTCTGCTACAGAATAATGTGGGCCCCTATAGCAAGGGTAATGATCCATGAGAAGAGTATATTGTATCTGCTACTCCTCTCCTATGGACCCTGCCCAAATATTTACAACTCTAGGACTAAGGCTCTACATTGCCCCACCTCTCTCTTGGAGGTATAGTTGTATGCAAGGAAAAATATACCTCTAGCTTATAGATATTTTTAACTGTAACTCCAATATGTTTCACTTTTCTAGTAGCAACATGCTTTAGAAAATATTTTACCTTCTTGAACATAACATCATAACCTTTGTCCACAAATACAACTACAAAAATCAATTTTTCCTTCAACCCAAGAACATGTATTAAAATTTTCAAGCGAAGATGGGATCCTGACTCCCTCTTAAAGGTGACAGTACCAATTCCTTTGGTACCATACCTCCCCTCATATCCAAATTTTATGTGCAATTTGAGATCCTTCTCCTCTAGGATACTGAAGAATTCCTTGTTTCCCATCATATGCTACGAGCCACCTGAATCTAGATACCACACAGTCCCCATTACATTTCTTGTCATGCATGCAATCAAGGTGAAGTCCAGTTCGAATTGTGAGGCATGTGCTTCACCTATTTCTCCTCCTGAAGGATTCTTGTTAGACTTCTTGTGTGGACACTTTGTTCCATAGTTCCCATATTCGTGGCAGTGAAAATATTTTATCTTACTGAGTTACTTCTTTTTTCCATTGTTTTAGCTAGACTTAGGCTTTCCTTAGGCCTTCGTGCCTTTGGAATTATTTCCTTTGCCAACTAGAGCACTGCCTTCTTCCTCATATGAAATGGATGTGACACCATCTCTAGTGCTAGCTTGTCTCTACTGAATCCTCATAGTTGTGCCAGGATTTCAGAATTCCAAGAAGTGCTAACCTCACCAGTTTAGATGATGGAAAATTCTCCTACTCCTCCAAGTTCATCTTAAAACTGAGTGAATCTTGATGGGTACTAAGGAATGGTTTCATTTTTCTGCATGTGAATGTTCCTAAGCTTGTCTCTCAATGGCAATTTCTTGGCATCATTGTTTCTCTAGAAGAGATCTATGAGAGTTTTTCACATTGCAAAAGGGGTCTCCTTTGCATGCAAGTTCGAAACCACATGATCTCTAACAGTCTCCATAATAATCCTCCTGGATCTTGTTGTGTCTTTCTTTCAGTGAGAAAGTGCTTGTGCATATTTTGTTGTTGGTTTTGGAATATTAGTTTGTGTGTATTCCCATATTCCATTATCATTCGAGACAACTTCCATCCTGTCTTTCCAAGCGCAAAATTTGAGGTGCAGTCCAATGCATTCTCCAACCTCAATCTGTTGAAAGACATTTTTCCTGAATTGAAGGGTATTTGCACCAAAAACTATACAAATTGAAATTTCTATGATAAAATATCTGGAGCAAGGTTTCTATGTAGTGTTTCAAGGCTCTGATACCATGTAGAAATTAATAGAAATTTTCTACTGCTAATGTGTTCGAACTGAAAACAAGATATTACAAATTTCTTCTACAATACTGCAAAATGAAAATCATAATTTAGAAACACATGAAATTACATGCAACCATCAAAACCTCAAGAAAATAATGATTTACATGGTAACCCAACCAGGAAAAACCCCTCCATAGCTTTTCATTAATTAGATGAGAATGAGAAACTATTATAATGTCTTGTTTCATTCTTGAAGCAAACTCTGCAATGTAAACTTGTTCTCCTGTTGACTGTCATCCTCTGGCCAACACTTAGCCAATTTAAGGCCCCAACTTCCTCCTATTTCCTTGCATAATTTAGGAGAAATTGAGCTCCTAAATAATAGGGGAATTCCCTATTTCCTTGTGTAAATCCAAACGAATTGATCACTTGCATCAATACCAAGCGTGTACACTCAACGAATATACAATTGATAATTACAATGTGCCTTTTCCTCCACTCCAGCTAGGAAATTTAAATTCCATGCATGTCTGGGCTATTTTTAGTTGATTGACTAGTTTAACTAAGAGGTCACTGAGTTAACAATAGTTCTACTACTCAATTGACCTTCAACTGACTCAATTAATTACTTGAGCTCAGTTAACTAAGTTCAACTTAACTGAACTAGATTGCTAAATTTTAGCATTCATTACATGCATAACTCTACTCCAAGCCTATAACTCGAATTTATTGACTTAACTAGTAAACAAGACCATGTCACTCTAGGTAATTACAATCCAAGTCATCATGTTGATGTGGAAAATAGAATTACTCAATTTAACTTTTTCCTTAGTCAAATTGAGCCTTTCTTGCTACAATTTCTAACAACCAAGGTCAAGAAAATAATTATAAGGACCCTCCCCAAATTATTAGATGGACATCTCTTTAATTCATGAAAATAATGAAAAAGAAAAATCTATATATTAAATCTTTCCTATATCTTTTAAATTTATTTTCAATATATTAGAAAATAGAATTTGTACATAATTTTTCTTTTTTCCTTTTCAAGCAAAAAGATAAAAAGACAAGGATCACCAAATCATTAGATGGACCTCTCCTTAAATCATAAAGAAAGTAAAAGAGAACCTATTTCTTTTACATTTATTGTTAATATATTTGAGGATAGAATTTGTACACTATTTATTTTAGCCATGAAGATAAAAGGGTGAGGACTTGGTTATGTAATTGAGACTCTCTAATGAATGACATAAAGATCCCATTCATCAGGTTTAAATTTAGTTTGATTTAAAATTTGTTTTTCATGACGAATAGGAAGTAACGAAAAAATGAAACCCTAAAGAGTAATCATTTCTTTGTACTTGATTGAGTAGGGATCCAAACAACTATTCAAAAAAAAATTCTATTGCGTTATTTAGCAGCGTAACATTTCACAAAACGGAATGCTCATTTTTTGGGAGAGAATTAGAATTCTGTAAAATGAAGAATATGGCACCCAAACAAAAAAAATCATTAAAATAAAATGAATTAATGTAATTATATAAATTAAATAATTAAAAAAAACTAAAAAAAAATGGCGAGTGAAAAAAAAATGAAAAGGTGAAGACTTGATTATATATTTGAGAAAAAAAAACTATTTACAGCAAAGACCATGGAAATAAGTACATTGCCAAATCATTAGATAGGCCTTTGAAGATGAAAAGGTTGGGACTTGATTATATATCTGAGACCAACAAAATTTATTCACCGCAAAGGCCAAGGAAATAAGTCCATCGCCAAATCATTAGATGGACCTCTTTAATCCACAAAAAAGAAATAAAAATAAAAGAAGATTTATAGGATAAATTTTACTTATTTCTTTAGAAAAAAAATTAATATATTAAATAATAAAATTTATACACTTTTCTTTTTAACGGAATAAGATAAAGGACTTGATTATGCAAGCGAGATTCTCAAACGAATGACATAAAGAACATAAAGATCTCATTCACCGGGTTCAAATTTAGCTTGATTTAAAATTTGAGGAGTAATTGAAAAATGAAATCCTAAAGAGTAATGACTTCTTTGTTCTGGATTGATTAGGGATACAAATAACCTTTCAAAGGAAGAGGAGTTTATTATGTTATTTTTGGAGAGTTGTAATTAGAATTCTGTCCAGAGAAGAATATGGGAATCAAAAAATAGTTGAAAAATAATAAATTAATATAATTGTATAAATTAAATAATCAATAACAAAATTATATAAATTAAATAACTAATAAATATTAATATTTATTAAAACATGTATTTAGTGTTTGAGCGCTTTATAGGGTGGGGACGTTCGCTCTCTCATGTTCTTGGGACGGATATTTTTAATAAACCATTAAAAACATAAAATATTATAAATATTTATATAATTAAAAAAAAAATTTGATAAATTAAAACTTTAAAATATAATTATTTATATTATTTATTCATTTTTTATTAACTCTAAGACTTTTTACTATCTCTTAACATTTTACCTTGTTGCTGGAGACATTTTCCTACTCCGGCTGCTAGACAACATTTGCTATTTGTAATTACCATCCACTGGCTTGAGACATTTGGAGCTGCCATTGTGACAGCTACATTTACTACTAATTAGTTGATTAACTAGTTAAGTGATTGTATATATTTGTTAAGAATTAACTTAGACAATTATGTTATTTATTTTAATTAATAGCATTGTTATGGAAAATAAGTTGGATAAAAATAAGTAAAAAAATTGTTGGTAAAATGTTTCCAACAATTGGAAGTGGTTGGGAATAGTTGGAAACAGTTACCAGCTCCTCTGAGGATAAAAGGTTATTCTAGTGAGGAGTAGGGGTTCTGTTCTAGTTTGGAGGAAAGAGTGTGGAGTTTTTCAGAGCTGGAAGAGTCCAGTGGAAAAACACTCAGAAAAACCTGAAACTGAAGTTCTGGTGTTGGCTGGACTGAAGGTCCTGAGGTCATAGCAGAAAAGAAACCATTGTTCACCCGAACCTTTCCAGAAATTGGAGCACGGGGTTAGGAGAAGAACGTAATTTCCTTTCCTAAAGGTTGGGAGGACCACAGCTAAAACCAACTAATTAGATAAGTAATATTAAGTAAATTTGTTTGGTTTCTTTATCTGCAAATGGAAAATTATTATAAATAAATGTATATACGTTATGAATTTTGTAAAGCTTTAGCATTAGTAATCTGCGTAGATAATAATAAGAATTTTGAAGCTATGTTCACAGAAGGAATAACAGTTATAGATAACAGATATATAGTAATTATTATCCGTAAACTGTGCCTAAGACGGAAGGTCTACACAAATATAACATGATTTTTGAAATGCTGTAATGTCGGCAGTATAGAATAAGTTTATAATCTGTACTTCTTCATTAATTGTTTTATACTGTTAAGTGAATTATTGGAAACTCGGTAGAGACAGAGAAAGTTCTTTGCTAGAATATAGAAAAACAGAGACGAGACTTCAGGTTAAGTTTTAAATGGAAGAAATTGAATTGACTACATAGACTGTTGATCTTGGGTTTGGGCAAAAACCCTACCCATGATACCTTGTCCATATAAATAAATTGAACACGGACACTAAGAGGGTGGTCCGGTCACCATAGCTAAGTTGAACAATATAAAATCAAACTGATAAAAATATCTACCTTCGAAATAAACAATTTTAAAGCAGTGCAAAGAAAGAACGAAAGACATCCAAGTTATTAAGTTCTATACATGCTCTTTTTGCATAAATAAGTCTCGTTAAGTATAAACTAATGATTGAACTACCAACCTCATAGGCCAAGAATGTACAGATTCTCAAATGCATGAGTAATATATATAAAGAAGATACTTTTCAGACAATAAACTGAGAGGAAAAAACTGACATTCAAGATTTATAGAATTTATCCTTGAACTTAGATTATGCACCGTGGAGGAATAAACATATAAACCCTTACACGTAATTTTTTTAACGAAAAGAGTTATAAGCCTGAAATCATGTATTTGAAGGTGGAAATCTTATGAAAATTTTACAGTAAAGCTAACAGGGAAACTTAGAGAAGAGATTATGTAACTCATCATTCATCTTAAGGAATAAGTGCAAACTGTCGAGTCGACCCTTAAACTCAAATTCCAGAAGGATTAAAACATTTCATGCATAATTTCTTGCACAGGAAGGTGTGTAATCTATAAACCAACCTCCATAAGAGAAAATGAAAACTCCAAGATAACGATTTTACAGGAAAGAAACTAAACAACGTATATAATCATGTATTCATTATAAAAGTCCATTAAACACACAAATAAATTCGTATAAAAACTCAGTGGGAAGTATCCACAAGCGAGGCACTATTCCCTACAGAATAACCATACAAAATAATATAGAATGTTCTCGAAAAAGCCTGATACAATACAAATCCGAGTCTGTCGAAGACATGCAGATTCTGTTAAATAAAAATACAAAATTAGCCTTCGGAAATGAGGCAGAAGCCTCAGAGTACCTGGTTAAAGAGAAGAAAATTAAACGAGGCCGAGAAAATGAGTAATAAGACTTCTAAAAGTAATCCTGAGCACAGAAGAGATGGCAAGAAGTTTACCCTGCACCCAGAAAATAACATTCGAATAAATGAGTAAGGGTAAGAATAAAAAAATACCATAACATTGATTCCGCGTCTTTAAACCCTGAAGAAATTCGACATAAATTATGTAGGAAATCCTTAATACCTGTGATTATGGACAAACACAGATATGGATCTCCGTCGCAAGAACTGGGAGTTCATTTCAGGGCCGAGCCATAAATTGAGTTAGTAAATGATTTAAACCAGAATAAAATATGCAGACGGTAAAGAAAAAAAACGAAGTGCTGAGAGGAGAGTAGTTAATCTTACCCATTTGATTTCAGAGGAAAATAAATTCCTGCTCAGTGTCACTCGAAATTGACCAATGCTGAGCATAGCCTCAGGTGTGAACTCTATGGAGCTCCGAGCTTAGCTTATTAAACCTAGACGGTGTAATGCTGGCGGAATTAGTCGCAGACAGTATTCGTTGGAGCAAGGTTGAAGAATAGCAGCATGGAAAAGGAGAAAATCGAACCAGAATGCAGAGCCATCTAACATGAACAGTCAAGTGATAAAAAGGATCTAGGGTTTGGGGCATGATTACCCATATCCTTTTCTCACCTGAACCTCAACCGTAGATCTGCTCCTAAGATTGACATTAGAAACCGCGTGGGGATCTGTGGCATTTATTCCGAAAATCAACACATGTTGTAAGGAAGGAAACGTGTGTACTCTCATCATAAATTTGCAGATATGACAGTTCGATGGTGTACAAGTCAGCTAGACCTTCTAACAGTGGAATTGATAACCAATACATCGTTGATTTGCATTTGAATATATGTGTATAGTTATATGCATAGTTTAGTTATACGCATAGTTCAAACTTAAAATTTCCGATATGTAAATTATGAAAATTACTTTAAGGTAAGACCTTAATCTGCCATACGATAATGGGTTTGTAATACTATAAATCTATTAGTAATATAAATAGTTCTATTGCCATGGTATAGTGAAAATAATATTTATATATATATATATATATATATATATATATATATATATGTATGTTTAGTCGTGACAAGTGATATTAGAGCGGCGTTCAAACGCTGGGACCCTAAGGGTCAGCTAACGGTAAAATCTATATGTTTATTGATGCACATATCTTAGCAATAAAAAAATTATGAGAAGAGGTAATACACAACAAACTCCCCAAGAAGGCAGGGAACCCCAAGGTCAACCAGTGATGAACCCAGAAATGTGAGTCCAACTAAGTGTCGAGCATCATCAAAAGACTAGTAGGCTACTAGAAGAACAGCAGCACCAAACTAGTTTTATGTTGAATACAGTACAACAACTGCAAGAGGAAGTGGTACGTGTTCGAAAAGATAATGAGCGATTACTACAAGACTAGGAAAAGATATTAAAAAGTCTATCAGATAAACAAAACCAGGAGGTGGAACATCCTAGTACTGATAGAGGTGAGCAAGAAGAAAATGAGCAACAAATAGGAAATAACACCATAGAAAGAGTGAAAATGAGCCCTTCTCAGTGGAGTAAGAAAAAAAATTTAATGAAGCAGAATCTGGCAACTTGTCAGATCCACAAGAAGTCAAGAGGCAAAAAGTGGAACTTCAAGGAGAATTTCGTAAAATAAAACCACCAACATTTGATGGTGAGGTTGAGCAGGTGGCAGAGGCATGGTTAATAAATATGAATAAGTATTTTTGGGTGTACAAATATAACAACAACCTGAAGGCCAGATTGGAAATATACCAGCTAAGAGAGAAAGCCACTTTATGGTGGGGGGAGGTGAAAAATATACGTAGTATTGAAGAACACGATGTCACCTAGGAATCATTCCAGCAATACTTTAAGGACAAGTACTTGACCGAAATATTTTATGACGAAAAGGCTAAAGAATTTCATGATATCAAGCTGGGACAGATGACCATGGATGATTATATTACTAAGTTTACCTCCCTATTGCGTTATGTTCCATATCTTCGAGAGGAGAAGGCTAAGGTGCAGAGATTTTTGAGCAGTCTACCAACGCACATGAAAGAAAGAATAGAATTTGTAAATCATTAGACTATGGATGAATCCATTCATAAAGCTCGAATGGGCTATCAACATTCCAAGGCGAAAGGGGAGGTTAGAAAGAATTAGCAGCCAAAGAAAGGAAAAAAAAGTAATTCAAATTTCAAGGGTGCCAAGAGTAGCAACTTTAAGAATTCTGCATGAAATCCTAGCAGCAAGCAGTTTGGCAGAAATCATCAGAGGACTAGATGGCCAGTAGACGAAAAACCCACAGAAGCATCCAGCAACCCTGATTAAGGGTAGGTGACCAAACCACCGTTACAGTGTTGGGGTTGTGGGGAAGCGCATTACTACAAAAACTGCCCACATTGAACAAGAAATGATGTTGTAGCAAACTTACAGGAAGCTTCTACTGTGGGTGATGTAGCACGAAACATCCCCCGTATTAATGCGGCATTGGAGGATCGACAAGTGGATTATCAGCCCACGATGATTGAGCTGGAAGGTAAAATACTAACTCAGTCTGTTTCTATTTTAGTAGATCTAGGCACAAGTCTAAGCTATATTAGTCCCAGGATGGTAGAGTTATGTAGATTGAAAGAGCAGAAATTTAAAAGTTCATGGCTAGTGCAGCTAGCCACAGGGGCAAAGCGTAAAGTGACTGCTAAAATTCCGAACTGTATATTAGAAATCTCAAATCAGCAGTTGCAAGTAGATCTGAATATTCTACCATTGTGATCCTACGATGTATTCTTAGGCATGGACTGGCTAGAAAAGCATTGGACCCTAGTGGACTGTAAGGAAAAAATTATTTATTACAGAATGCAGGATGGAACCCGGAAGGAAATCCAAGGGATCAAGAAACCATTACAGTTATGCCCAATAAAAGCATCCCAAATGAATAAATGTATAAGGAAGGGGTGCCAGCTATATGCTATTCAGGTGGGATATGCAGATTCTAAGGAAAAATCACTTACAATGGAAAATATACCAGTAGTGCAAGAATTTCTGGATGTTTTTCCAGAAAATATTCCTGGTTTACCACCAAAAAGGGACATTGATTTTACTATAGAATTAATGCCTGGGGCTTCTCCTATGTCAAGGACTCCTTACAGAATGAGTGTGCTGAAATTAACAGAGCTGAAAATGCAGTTACAAGAACTGCTGGATAAGGGCTATATTCGCCCAAGTGTGTCACCTTGGGGAGCACCCATTTTGTTCGTGAAAAATAAATATGGGACCATGCGAATGTGCATGGATAACAGGCAGCTCAACAAATTAAAAATCAAGAATAAGTACCCTTTACCCAGGATTGATGATCTATTCGATCAAGTGAAAGGGGCCAAGGTGTTTTCCAAGATAGATTTGAGATCAGGTTATCACCAGATTCAAATCAAGGAGGAAGACATTTTCAAGACAACATTTCATACAAGGTATGGTCATTATGAATTTGTAGTGTTACCCTTTGGGCTAACAAATGCACCAGCAACCTTTATGAGGTTAATGCATGGGGTATTCCATCCTTTTCTAGATAACTTTGTGCTTATCTTTATAGATGATATCTTGATCTATTCCAAGGACCAGGAAGAGCATGAAGAACATTTGAAGATCATGTTAGAGCTGCTAAGGAAACATCGGCTCTACGTAAAGTTCAGTAAGTGTGGTTTCTTTAAATTAGAAATCCAATATTTGGGACACGTTATTTCCGCTGAGGGAATTGTTGTTGATCCTGAAAAGATTTAAACGATTATGGAATGGCGAGTACCCCAGAATGTAGCAGATATTAGATCATTTATGGGGCTAGCTAGATATTACCAAAGATTTATTGAGGGATTTTCTAGAATTTTTTTTCCTATTACTTCCTTACAGAAGAAAGGAAAAGTTTTCAAATGGACCATGGAGTGCCAAAACAATTTTGAAAAACTGAAACAACTCTTGACTATAGCTCCTCTATTAAGAGTAGCCTACCCCAGCAAAGAATTCGAAGTATGTACGAATGCAAGTAAAGAAGGTGTTGGGGCATTCCTATCTCAAGAAGGCAAGGTGATAGCTTATGAATCCAGAAAGTTGAAGGAACATGGGCAGAGATATTATGCATATGATTTGGAATTGAAAACAATAGTTCATGCACTCTGGGTATGGAGACACTACTTGCTGGGAAAAAAGTTTGTATTAAAGACAGATCATAGCAGCTTGACGAGTTACTTCAAGCAAGCGGATTTGAATTCAAGACAGGCAAGATGGAATGCTTTCCTAAATGATTTTGACATGGATATTCAACATGCCAAAGGAAAGTAAAACTGAGTAGCTGACACTTTAAGCAGGAAATTACATGGTATATATGAGCTATACTATAACCAGCTGGAAAACAAATTTTCAAAGCAAGTACAGAAAGAAGCACAAAATATCCCAAGTATCAATTTTTGTGGCATCAAATGGAAGAAAGGAAAAAGTTGCGAGGCACATCTGAGTATGGAATAAATGATGACCAAATGTTAACCTTCAAAGGTAAAGTTTATGTGCCTAATCGATTATCCTTGAAAGAGCTAATAATGAATGAATATCATCGCAGTAATTATGCAGGTCATCCAGGTTACCATAAGATGTTGATCGAGATTAGAAAGGTATTTTTCTACCTTGGTATGCGAAAGAACATTCCTGAATATTTAAGTAAGTGTTTGGAATGTCAACAGGTGAAGGTAGAGCATCAACATCCTGCAAGATTGTTGCAGCCCATACCTATACCCGAATGGAAGTGGGAGGTCATATCTCTAGACTTCATCACAGGATTACCAAGAAAAAAAAGACAGAATGATTATATAATGGTTGTAGTGGACAGATTGAGTAAATCTGCACATTTTATACCAATATAGTCTACTTACAAGACTGTAGAAATAGCAGACATTTTCATGAAGGAAATTTTTAAATTGCATGGCATTCCAAAGACTGTCATTTCGGATCGAGATGTTAAGTTTACTTCTGCTTTTTGGAAAACCTTGTTTTCAAGTTTGGGAACGTAGATAAACTTCAATACTACTTATCACCCCCAGACTGATGGTCAAACGAAACGAGTGAACCAAGTTCTGGAGGATATGCTGCGCATGTATGTGATGAAGTAGCCAACTAAGTGGGAAGATTACCTACACCTTGTTGAATTTGCTTACAAAAATGGGTATCAGGAATCTCTAAAAATGATTCCATTTGAGGCTTTATATGGGAGGCAGTGTCGCACGCCCATAAATTGGAGCTGCCCTGAAACAAAACTAATGTTGGGACCTGAAATGCTTGCAGAAATGGAAGCAGAGGTGAGGAAAATAAGACAAAATCTGAAGGCTGCACAAGATTGTCAGAAGATTTATGCAGATAAGAAAAGGTCTTATCGTGAGTTCGCAATAGGAAATCATGTGTACGTAAGAATCAAGCCAAAGAGGAGTACCTTACAATGGGCCTCCTGTGCCAAATTGGCTCCCAGATTCTGTGGACCCTTTGATATTTTGGAAAGGGTGGTACCTATAGCGTATCAGCTAGCATTACCCAGCCATATCCAAGTACACAATGTATTTCATGTGTCTCTGTTGAAGCGTTATGTACATGATTCGAAACATGTAAATCATTGGCAGCATATAGAGGTAGGATAGTAATGAAATCCTAACTTGTAATGTGATTTCCTTTGTGAGAAATTGACCTGGAAATTGTTTATTATGGCAGGTAAAACCGGACAGAGAATTCCTGGTCGAGCTGCAACGCATAATTGACAAAAGGGAAATCATGCTCTGAAAGCGAGTTATCACCCAGGTTACCTATTCCTTGGGAGGATGAAATATTTGTGAAAGAAGCTTACCTAGAGCTCTTTTCAGAACTAGAGTAAAAAAAACACCGAGGATGTTGTTACTTCCAGGGGGGAAGTTGTGACAGCTACATTTAATGCTAACTAGTTGATTAACTAGTTAAGTGATTGTATATATTTGTTAAGAATTACCTGAGACAATTATGTTATTTATTTTAATTAATAGCATTATTATGGAAAATAAGTTGGAAAAAATAAGTAAAAATCTGTTGGTAAAATGTTTCCAAGAATTGGAAGTGGTTGGGAACAGTTGGAAACAGTTACCTGCTCCTTCGAGGATAAAAGGTTATCCCAGTGAGGAGTAGGGGTTCTGTTCTAGTTTGGAGGAAAGAGTGTGGAGTTTTCCAGAGCTGGAAGAGTCCAGTGGAAAAACACTCAGAAAAACCTGAAACTAAAGTTTTAGTGCTGGCTGGACTGAATGTCCTGAGGTCATAGTAGAAAAGAAACCACTCTTCACCTAAACCTTTCCAGAAATTGGAGCACGGGGATACGAGAAGGACGTAATTTCCTTTCCTAAAGGTTGGTAGGACCACAGCTAAAACCAACTAATCAGATAAGTAATATTAAGTAAATCTGTTTGGTTTCTTTATCTGGAGATGGAAAATTATTATAGATAAATGTATATACGTTATGAATTCTGTAAAGCTTTAGCATTAGTAATCTGCGTAGATAATAATAAGAATTTTGAAGCTATGTCCACAGAAGGAATAACAATTACAGATAACAGATAGATAGTAATTATTATCCGTAAACTGTACCTGAGACGGAAGGTCTGCACAAATATAACCTGATGTTTGAAAAGCTGTAAAGTCGGAAGTATAGAATAAGTTTATAATCTATACTTTTTCATTAATTGTTTTATACTGTTAAGTGAATTATTGGAAAATTGGCAGAGATAGAGAAAATTCTTTGCTGGAATATAGAAAAATAGAAGTGAGACTTCAGGTTAAGTTTTAAACGGAAGAAATTGAATTGACTACGCAGACTATTGATCTTGGTTTTGGGCAAAAACCCTACCCATGATACCTTGTCCATATAAATAAATTGAACACGGACACTAAGAGGGTGGTCTGGTCACCATAGCTAAGTTGAACAGTATAAAATCAAATTGATGAAAATATCTACCTTCGAAATAAATAGTTTTAAAGCAGTGCAAAGAAAGAACGAAAGACTTCCAAGTTATTAAGCTCTATACATGCTCTTTTTGCAGAAATAAGTCTCGTTAAGTATAAAATCATGATTGAACTACCAGCCTCATAGGCCAAGAATGTACAGATTCTCAGATGCATGAGTAATATATATAAAGAAGATACTTTGCAGAAAATAAGCTGAGAGGAAAAAACTGGCATTCAAGATTTATAGAATTTATCCTTGAACTTAGATTATGCACCGCGGAGGAATAAACATATAAACCATTTGGGTAATTTTTTTAACTAAAAGAGTTTTAAGCTTGAAATCATGTATTTGAAGGCGGAAATCTTATGAAAATTTTACAGTAAAGCTAACAGACAAAATTAGAGAAGAGATTATGTAACTCAACATTCATCTTAAGGAATAAGTGCAAACTGTCAAGTCGACCCTTAAACTCAAATTCCAAAACAATTAAAACATTTCATGCATAATTTCTTTCACAGGAAGGTGTGTAATTTATAAACCAACCTCCATAAGAGAAAATGAAAACTCCAAGATAACGATTTTACAGGAAAGAAACTAAACAACGTATATAATCATGTATTCATTATAAAAGTCCATTAAACACAAATAAATTCGTATACAAACTCTGTGGGAAGTATCCACAAGCAAGGCAATATTCCCTATAGAATAGCCATACAAAATAATAGAGAATGTTCTCAAAAAAGCCTGATACAATACAGATCCGAGCCTGTCGAAGACATGTAGATTCTATTAAATAAAAATACAAGAGTAGCCTTCAGAAATGAGGCAGAAGCCTCAAAGTACTTGGTTAAATAGAAGCAAATTAAACAAGGCTGAGAAAATGAGTAATAAGACTTCGAAAAGTAATCCTAAGCACATAAGCGATGGCAAGAAGTTTACCCTGCACCTAAAAAATAACAGTCGAATAAATGAATAAGGGTAAGAATAAAAAAATAGCATAATATTGATTCTGCGTCTTTAAACCCTGAAGAGATTCAACATAAATTATCTAGGAAATCCTTAATACCTGTGATTATGGACAAATACAGATATGGATCTCCGCCGCGAGAACTGGGAGTTCATTTCAGGGCCGAGCCAGAAATTGAGTTAGTAAATGCTTTAAACCAGAATAAAATATGCAGACGGTAAAGAAAAAAGAAAAAACGAAGTGCTGAGAGGAGAGTAGTTAATCTTACCCATTTGATTTCAGAGGAAAAGAAATTCCTGCTCAGTGTCACTCGGAATTTACCAATGCTGAGCATAGCCTCGGGTGTGAACTCTCTGGAGCTCCGAGCTCAGCTTATTAAACCTAGTCGGTGTAATGTTGGCGGAATTAGTCACAGATAGTATTCGTTGGAGCAAGGTTGAAGAATAGTAGCATGGAAAATGAGAAAATCGAAATAGAACGTAGAGCCCTCTAACCTGAACAGTCAAGTGATAAAAAGGATCTAGGGTTTGGGGTGTGATTACCCATATTCGTTTCCCGCTTGAACCTCAACCGTAGATCTGCTCCTAAGATTGACGGTAGAAACCGCGTGGGGATCCGTGGCATTTATTTCAAAAATCAACACCTGTTGTAAGGAAGGAAACGTGTGTACTCTCATCATAAATTCACAGATATGCCAGTTCAATGGTGTACAAGTCAGCTAGACCTTCTAACAGTGGAATTGATAACCAATACATCATTGATTTGCATGTGAATATATATGTATAGTTATATGCATAGTTTAGTTATACGCATAGTTCAAACTTAAAATTTCCGATATGTAAATTATGAAAATTACTTTAAGGTAAGACCTTAATCTGCCATAGATAATGGGTTTGTAATATTGTAAATCTTTTGGTAATATAAATAGTTCTATTGCCATGGTATAGTGAATTTTTTTTTTACTATGTATGTTTAGTAGTGATTGTAATTTTCATTTTGTAACTTGGAGCCACTGAGCTGTCATTTATTATTTAGTACTTTTTGAGAAATTTACTAGTATTTTACTACTTTCTATGTTTACTTTTAGTTTAGTATTTTATGGCTATTTTAGACTTCAACATAATGTCATTGTCATATGATGAATTTACCTTTGATTTGCATTGTGTAATTTCAATTGTCAAATGATTAATTTAATTTAGATGTACCCTGCATAATATTAATGCCCATTAAATGATGAATTTAGTGGAACATAATGTCAAATGATTGATTCAATTTAGTAATTTACTTTTAGATTTACAATTTTACATTGATGATTGCTGAAATGTCAAATTATAATTATGATTCATAATAGTCTAATATGAAATGATGATCATATTTAAATGTACATTTCATAATTATTAAGATTTACTAATTACTAACTTAGTTATTTACATATTTTTTTTTTTATTTTTTATTTTTAATTTTTATATATTTAAATTTTAATAATTTTATAATTTTTATGAATTTGACTTTCGGAGTTTCTTCAAAATTTCACTAAATTTTGTGGTTGACAAAACTAATTGCTAAATATTCGAAAAACCAACATCCATGTCTGTCTAATTGCTAAATATTTAGAAAATCAACAACCAACATAAAAATCGTTGCTAAATATTAGGAAAACCAACATCAATGTCTGTCTAATTGCTTAATATTCAGAAAATCAACAACCAACATAAAAATCGTGGTTATAGTTTTCTCTCTGTATCATGGAGATTCAATAATACTAGCATAGATCCATCTAAAGCATAGCTCTAACATGAGTAGTGAGGGATCAAATTTCTTTTGTTGCAAAGTTATTTTAGAGTGCCAAAAACCATGTGTAATTTTTTACTCTTTAAATTGCATTTTTTAATGATATAAAGATTACATAACCTCTGTATTGAGTCATTTTATATTAAGTCATGTTAAAATAGTTTATTCATAACTCACATTGGATTTTTTATTTTTATAAAATTATATTATTTAAAATAGACATCTAAATATCAACAACTAGGTTAATTGTTTTTTAAATACATTTTTAATTGTTTATTTATATGGTTATTTAATTTTTTTTGTTTGTTTGTTTGGCCAAATGAACTAAAATTATTTTAATTATTTTTTTGAGGACATGCCATACTTACACATGTTCCTCATATTGGATTGTAGAATGAGCCTCTGGACTCAATGAATCAAACTTCACGAGATCTTGACGACTCTTTGATAGTGAGTAGTGAATTTCCAGGAATACTTGACCACTCTTTGATAGTGAGTTTCCAAAAATGCTGATAGTGAGTATGGACAAATTAAACACCACTTTATTGCCGTAGTCTAACTAGACTGTATTTTTGGTCTGAAAATTATGAAAATTCTGGTAAAATTTTAAGAAAATCTAGCAGAGATTTTTGTAATTCAATATTTTTGGTACCCTAGAAGTTTTTGATGGTGCTGAATCCATTTCCACCATAAAAAAATATGATTCAAAATTTCTAAAAAACCACTTTTTGCTATTTAGACAATTCCTCTGTTTCCTAAACAACTCCCCCAAATACCCTTTCTACTCTTATTTTTGAATTCCCAATTTATTCATTAATGAAGGCGGGCAATCCCACGGAACCCAGCAAATTCTTCAATATTATGTTATTATTCGAACAAAGTTCAAAATCAAGACATGTCAACATTTTTTTTATTTCGTTCTGGAAGAGTTACACTTTCTCGATATTCACTTTAACTTTCTCCCTCAGACCCAGAAGGGACAATTCTTGCCCTCTGCAATCCACCTCTCCCATGAATATTGAATTTATTCAGTAACTTTTGACCGGTGCAGTTCACCTCTAGCATGACTTTATTGAATGAAGTTCAATGGGTGTCCTTTCGATGGACCGTGGAAGAGTCGCAGCATCTTTTTGGTCCGCAATGTCCTGTCCCTTTCATTGATTTCTCAATGTTTTATTTCCCTTGAATTGATAAAACAAAAAGAATTTACAGAACAAACTAGGAACCACCAGTAAACTTTCTTTCTTAAAAGAGGGAAGGAAGCATAATTATTCCATAGTTTTTCTTAGGGGAAGAAATTAAGATCCGGGGAGAGAAACGAATGCTCGATTCCTTATTTACGAAGAGGGATGTGGGAGAACTCTAAAACTGATTGATTGCCTTGAATTCTCTAGGACCAATCTTTCTTGTTTCATCATAAATCTCTGAATAGAAAGTGCCTATATCTGATCTGACTTGGGGATCTATTCCTTGACTTGGTCCACAAATCTCTGAATAAACATAAATCTCTGAATAAAAAGTGCCTATATCTGATCTGACTTGGGGGATCTATTCCTTGACTTGGTCCACAAATCTCTGAATAAAAAGTGCCCATATCTGATCTGACCTGGGGATCTATTCCTTGACTTGGTTGGCCTAGTTTGAAAAGTTAGTCAATAATTCTTCAACCTAGGAATTTGAAGAAGAATCAGTAATGCTATAGGGAAAAAAGATTTATTCTGATCACACAACGTTATTCTCACACATCACCTATATTTCATCCACTCAGAGCCCTTTTTTTTATCTTCACTTTCATGATTCCTTATCGTTGAGATATTACGCACATAACACAACGTTATTCTCACACATCACCTAGATTTCATCCAATCAGAGTCCTTTTTTTTATCTTCACTTTCATGATTCCTTATCGTTGAGATATTACGCACATAACAACGGCCCACAAGAGGGGAGAATAATATTTCAGCTCATAGAATCCCAAGAAATTGTAATGTCTGACCACATTATTGGCCATTGCTGTCTCCATGCTAATTGTCTTTTACGACCAGCGGTAGAGGAGTTCCATCACAAATAGGCACGATGAGGTGCTTGCCATTGGTCATACTTATCCTCATTGCTGATTCCCTGAATCGGAGGGCCAAGGACAAAGTTAACATTGACTTTGTAGCAGCGCCGTCGGATTTGAGGAATCTGCAATCTGGATAAAATCAGGTTTAATCTCTCAACCTAACTTTGATACTTCAAAAATATTGTTCCTAGCCATGAAACATTCTAATTCGAAGAATCTGTAATTGAGATAAAATCAAGTTCATTCTCAATTGTTCCTAGCCCTAGCACTGAAACATGGTAATTCGAAGAATCTACAATCAAGATAAAATCAAGTCTATTCTCAAAAACATTCTAATTCGGAAAACCGACAATCGAGATAAAATCAAGTCTATTCTCAAAGTTCTCTCAAACTAACTTACATACTTAACAAATATTGCCCATCTAGTTCTCAGACCTGCAACACAAGCTAACTTACATACTTGACAAATATTGCACAGCTAATTCTTAGGCCTGCAACACAAAAAAAAATGCTTCATTGGGTTTTCAATATGAGAAGCCAACAAACCAGTAAATATATCGATATATGACCATATCTTTATGCTTTTCTTCTTAGTCAACCTGAGGTTCTTGACCGACCACAATTTGACAAGGGAATGATCTATTTTGACAGTATTTTCTGAATTAGTTTTTGAAGCTGATCAAAACACTTTCAATCTTCTGTTTAATCGATCTAGCCCAACCAGTACCTCAGGGATTTATTGCTCGATTGTTTGAGAAATAGCTATCAATTTTGTATATATTTTATTCAACCGAGGGAAAGAAATCAAGAATATTTAATGGGTAATCAGATTTTTTTTGGCCTGGCAGAGTATATGCGATTTTATAATTCCAATATGGGTTGTACTTTAATCTCTCGCATAGATTCCTCGATCTGAACGTTCAATTTATAAAGCTATTTATTCCCCATAAGAAACAATGTGATAACTGGCCAATAAGAAAGCATATTGGATATTATATTGCTGCGATAAGCAACCTCAACACCAAAAAAAATAAAATAAAAATTGCAAAGAATAAATGAAACACACAAACACTCAAGAATTATCTTAGGGAAAAGTTATCTTATCTTATGAGATACATAGAAGGTTAACCACTATCTGCATTTATATGTTTTTATACCCTACCACGATTTAAAGGAGGAACTATACTTTTTTCAAAAACATCTTGTTGTCACAAACTCAACAATTTCCACCTTGACGAGACTTTACTTAATAATCTTTCAATACCTATTTCATCTTATTTTCTACAAGTTGAGAGAAGCCAAACTCCACCAACTTCTCTAACAATGTTATTTTTGTGAACATGTCTACACAATTTTCTAGAGCATGACTCTTCTTAGGTTCTACTCCACCTCCATCAATAATTTGTCCTACAAAATGATATTTAATATCAATGTGCTTAGTGTTGTTATGATAAGATGAAATAGTAGCCAAATGTATTGCACTTTGATTGTCATGTAATGCATTCACTTTGTCCTACTTCTTTTCAAACTCACTAAAAAGACCATTTAACCAAATTTTCTTTTTGCATGTATGTGAGACAATGATATATTATGTTTCAATAACGGATAATGCAACCTTTTCTTGAAGCTTTGATATTCAACTGATAGATGCTCCTACAATAGTAAATACATAACTTGAAAAAGACCACCTCTTATCCAAATTACCTACAAAATCTGAATCAACATAACCACAAATTGAATCACTTCAACAATCAAAAGTGATGCAATAATTACTTGTAAGATACTGAAGCACCCATTTCATTGTTTCCCAATGACCTTTTCCTAGATTTTACATGTATCTATTGATAATATCGATTGCATGTGAAATACTTGGTCTAGTACATGTCATCACACACATTAAACATTCTACTGCACTAGCATATGGTAAATGAAACATATAATATTTTTCTTCATTACTACTAGGACATAATCTTGAATAAAGCTTAAAATGGAAAGAAAAAGGATATTTACATGTTTCATGTTATTCACACCAAACCTCATGAATATTTTTTTCATGTACTTCTATTATGATAACCAAAGTTTACTATTTTTCATTTCTCTGTGTATTTCCCTGCCCAAAATTTATTTTGCTACTCTTAGATCCTTCATATCAAATTTCTTATGCATTCGAGCCTTTAACCTCTTTATCATGGTCATTATTTTGCGTTTGACAATCATATTGTCAACATATAACACCAAGATAACGAATATGCCATTTAAACATCCGATGCAAACATAATGATCATACTCATCTCTAGTAAAGTTTTGGCTCACCGGGAAGGAATCAAATTTCTTGTACCATTTCCAATGAGATAGGTTTATACCATATAATGACTTCTTGACTGTGATTTTTTTTGGCTACTAAGAAGGTTCTATTAACCCAGTTAATTATTTCCTATTTTTTCCCGAGAAAAAATTGATCTTTTTATTAAAATAACAAAAATTTACATCGCAGATACCATAGCATTCCATATGAGAGAAACACCCTGCTAAGAGGCAAGGCTAAAGTGGGTAGAAACCTACAGTTACATTTTTCCAGAAACACTGGACTTGTCTTTTTTGCCTTTTTTCTTTTGTACTTTTTGCGAGCCATTTAGTGAAGGAGCAGAATGTATAATTTCAAACTCCATGCTGGAAGAGAGTTGGAAGTCTTTTTCGGAGCCTGAAATCTCATAAACATGTGCACACTTTGTGCCAATCACAACTCGATCACTGATCTTCTCGTCTTGTAGGGGATCCCTGTCAATAGGTGAGGAGGGAATCTCCTCGATTTTCTGTTTATCTACCATCTTGCCCCTATTCTTCTCTTCTAAATATTTCTGGTCTTCTTGCTTATTTCCTGTGTTTTCTTGCCTATAATTTTCCTCTGTATCTTCTTCCTCTTCATCTGACAATGATAAGTCCGGGAAGTTCCAACCTTTTTTCTTTTGCGTCTTCTTTGTTGTTTTTTTCTTGGCAAAGGTGCAGGTGCTTTGTAAGTGCCCAGTTTAGTGGAAAACCCTGCACCTAAATGTTGTATTCTCTAAATCTAATGGTTGGGACCACTTGAGATCTTTGTAGATTAGATTTATGCAATCTAGCAGACCCTTTCTTAGGTCCATCTCCATGCAAATATGTGAAAATGTGAAAATCCATTTGTTCATTCTCTCTCTGTCCATCTTTATGAATCTACCTATTGTGTTTCCAATGTTTTCTAGAACCCGATCGTGCCAGAAAGGGAGTGGTAGGCTGTGTAGATGTACCCAAATAGGCATCTTTGAGACCAGAATTGTGGTTGCATCGAAGCCCTGGAACCATGGAGTAACAAAGAGGCTAGCCCTTCCCCAAAACCATGGTCCATTCGAAGTGGCACAACAATAGTCCTCTGGATTGTCAAATTGAACCACAAAGAACCCTTTAGCACAGAGGAAAATATCATAGCTTTGGGTCCAGTTTTGGTATATCCATGCATGTAGCTCTTCTGGTTTAGCCAGTAGCCATTAAATCGGCAGATAACAGCTCTTGTTTGCAAGGCATCAAACAACCCTGTTACCTCTAGTATGTCAACTGCCAGATCTGAGATGTTTTCTGTTTTTTCAACTATGTATGGTCCTAGTAATGTTTGATTTGGAATTTGTTTTTTCCCTTGTGTGGAGGCTTTCCCTTTCAAAATGTCCTTGAAAGAGGGTATTCCTTTTCCTGTTGTCATTGGTTTATTGACTACATTTGTTCCTGGAACAACCCCTCTGAGTCTAAGATTTAGATAAATAGTAATGTTTCTTTGAATCAGGTATTTAATTAGTTTTCCCCCCCCCTGTAATGTTCTTCTTGAGAATATCAGATTCTGTTGTTGTGTCAGGATACCCGTTTGGATTTTATTTTCTAGCATTGAAATAGACTCAGTGTCCCGTACCCATAATACCTTGTTTTCCCTTCAATGGTTTTAATAAAAAATTGAAACTGTGGCTATTGTATGTCATGCTTACCCTCAGTGCCTCTGTTAGACAATTTTGTGCCCATCCCCCACGGGAGGAGAGCTTTGGCGTGGGTCAAGTATTGTCCGGAGGGCATGTAGCCATCTCTCCGAAGAGGCCAATAGAGTGGTAAATCCAAAGTGCCATGGATAAAATAAAGGGGTACTCTGCCATGCCCCTCCACCTCATCATAGCAGTCAGACGAGGGGTAATCCCCCCTACCGCACTACCCCACACCTTAGTCCCATTTGCACAATATCTGAAAAGTGAGATGGAAAAGAAAACAGAGTGTGGGCTTACCAAAAATTTTCGCACAGGTAACAGATCTGGTGTTCCTAAACAGTCTACGCCAAGACAGGGGAGGGAATACCGCGATTATGGATGTGCATCAAGAAGGAAGAGTCCCTGGTATCCATCGACCTGCCACCACTAGCCAAGCAAACAGAGCCAAAAATTCTCAAAGCAGGAAATTTCCCACAGGCCCCCATCACCGAAACCGTCAGTCGTCTGCTCCTCCTTAATAAGCCGTCAAAACTGTGCCGCCAATCCATCAGTTGCCACCAGTGTATCTTCCTCCTGCACCCATGAATGTTGGGAATCAGGGCTCTTTGAGTAGAGCCGAGGACCCATATTCGGCCCTTCCCATTTCCTATCGGCGGCATCATGAAACCCTAGAGAAAATCCTCTGTCTCCATTGCGTTCCATTTTTCTCCACGACTTGCTAATTATTTCCTATTACTAGTTCATGAAAATTACTTCTTTTGCTAGAAGTAATGAATAATAACATGAACAATATCATTCACAAAATAAAAATTGCAGCAAAAAATGCGAGAGACCAATTTATGGAAAATTTTAGGGGCTAAAATTTGCAAGTGGGCTAATTTTCCATGATTTTCCCAAAAAAATTTGTATTTTTTATAAAAATTATTCACCCAAATTTTAAATATAAAATTATTTTACCTTAAAAATCGCCAACATTATATAGAGATTATATATAAAATCATTATAAATTTGAATAATTATACAAATACATCAAAAATTTTGTATAGTTTTCATATTAGGGACTAGTGAGATTCACCTATGTTTTTAAACTTCAAAATAATTTTCCATCCTTCAAATTTTCTCTAACCAATCACATAATGAACACAAATATTTTTAGACAAATTTCCCTGGAAAAACCTTAATGTGGGGAAAGTTAGTTTTCAGATCTGAGGGTTTATATTATTATCTTTAGCAAAAATCGGTGTTGAGAAATTACAACATCTTTCTTGACACTCACTAAGCCTAGAAAAAAATTTTATTCACTTTTGACCAAATTGAACTAAGAAATCTCATTGTCTCCCTCTGCAAATCAACTCGACCCTTTCTAGCAATCAGCACACCCTTCCTACAGTTGCATTTCCTTACTGCGAAATCACACTTCCCTTCCTGACAACACGTGATCCCTCTAGGAATTTAATCTGCCAACTCGTAATGCCTCCAGAAACTCACATTTTCCACTCACACTACCTATAATAACTCACACTAGCAACTGGAAACTCAATCCAGCCTTTTGGCAAGTCACACTGGCAAACTCGGCCTCATTCTACTATAAATAATTCAACCCTTATTGAACCTCTCTCTGGAATGTAGTAGCTAGAAGTATCTATGAAGAATAAACTTTGGAAATTTTCTTCTCAATCATTACTGCTGAAACCCTCCTAGTGTCCCTCTGAAAATTGCCCACTCGATATATCTCCAATGTTTCCTATCGATTTTCTTTTATAATCTCTCATTCAAAAATGAATGACCATGATTAGAAGTTAACTTGATCCAATTGATGGCCAAGATCATCTTAAAAACTTTATAAAAGCTTTTAGAGGTAAATCAATATTATCTCAATTAATGTCAATTAATTATCCATTTTTCCTAAGTTTAGACTTAGGAAACATTTAAAACAATCACTAATTGACATAATTTAGATATTTTCCCTAGGTGAAACTTAGAAAAATAATTATGTGGGCTTGGATATAACTAAATCCTCTATGTTTCTTGTCTCAATGACACCTCTCAAGACTAGAACACCCATCTGAGCTACAATATTGTGTTGGAAATATTGAGGGAGTGATTAAGTATTTCTTTACAATTATTATATTTTTCTAGTTAATATCAATAGTTAAACCAAAGCATTAGATGTAAAATAAGAAAAAAAAGTACTAATAAAAACAATGAGACTCCAATCCTCTACAACAATTCAGGCTCCAACTAGTACAACGAAATTCTAACTTCTTCAAGTCTCCAAGTTTGAATGACCACTTCAATCCTCAAATATCAATCCAAGCTCCAACCTGATCTCAATCATGTCTCCAAGCTCTTATGAAAATTCCAATCCTCAAAAATTATTCCAAGCTCCAACCTCTTATGAGGAGTCCAATCCTCAAAAATTAATCCTGTCCCCCACCTATTTTCTGACAAGGCTCCAACATATCCAAAACAATTCCAAAATGTTGTCTTTAGTAGCTGCTCCAAAAGACTCATCAAAATCTACTACAATAGGTCTCTTCAAGTCTGCTCCAAAAATAACTCCTAGAATTCTTCAAAAATGCTCCAAATGGTCTACTCCAAGGATCTTCAAATTTGCTTCAGCAAGTATCTGCAAAATATTATTCCAAGATCTCCAACAACTGCTTCCAAAAGTCTTCAACATGTGCTCCAATTTGGTCTCAAGAGGTTGCTTCATAATGTCTCCAAGGTTTGCATTAAGGTAAGCTCCAATGATTCTTCAAGGACTATTCCAAAGACTAATCCAAGGACTACTCAAAAAACGTCAAGTCTGCTTTATAATTGCTTCTAATTTTGTAGCAGATATGGTTTCAAAGATAGCTTCAAGATCTTGATCTAGAGTCTACTTCAAGTCAACAAGATACTATCATAAGAGAACTACAAATATGCCAAGTCAAACCTAGCCCTAGCCCTGAAACAAGTTCATTCTCAATTGTTCCTAGCCCTAGCCCTGAAACATTGTAATTCGAAGAATCTACAATCAAGATAAAATCAAGTCTATTCTCAAAAAAATTCTAATTCGAAAAACATACAATTGAGATAAAATCAAGTCTATTCTCAAAGTTCTCTCAAACTAACTTACATACTTAACAAATATTGCACATCTAGTTCTCGGACCTGCAACACAAGCTAACTTACATACTTGAAAAATATTGCACATCTAATTCTTAGGCCTGCAACACAAAATAAAATGCTTCATTGGGTTTTTGATATGAGAAGCCAAAAAACCAGTAAATACTTCGATGTATGACCATATCATTATGCTTTTCTTCTTAGTCAACCTGAGGTTCTTGACCAACCACAAATTGACAAGGGAATGATCTATTTTGACAATATTTTCTGAATTAGTGTTGGAAGCTGATCAAAACACTTTCAATCTTCTATTTAATTGATCTAGCCCAACCAGTACCTCAAGGATTTATTGCTCGATTGCTTGAGAAATAGCTATCAATTTTGCATATATTTTATTCAACTGAGGGGAAGAAATCAAGAATATTTAATGGGTAATCAGACTTTTTTTGGCCTGGCAGAGTATATGCGATTTTATAATTCCAATATGGGATGTACTTTAATCTCTCGCGTAGATTCCTCAATCTGAACGTTCAATCTATAAAGCTATTTATTCCCCATAAGAAACAATGTGATAACTGGCCAATAAGAAAGCATATTGGATATTATATTGCTGGGATAAACAACCTCAACACCAAAAAAATTAAAATAAAAATTGCAAAGAATAAATGAAACACACAAACACTCAAGAATTATCTTAGGGAAAAGTTATCTTATCTTATTTCTCAAGAAATTCTTGAGATACATAGAAGGTTCACCACTATTTACATTTATATGTTTTTATACCCTACCACTATTCAAAAGAGGAACTATACTTTTTTCAAAAACATCTTGTTGTCACAAACCCAACAATTTCCACCTTTTTAGGAATTTTGCTTACGTGATCCATAAATTGTGAAAAAATCTTTGTTAAAAATCACATCCAAATAAATTTGGTCGACGCGTTTCGAACCGGCCGGTGTGGTTCATCATCGGAGTGCGATGATGAACCACCTTGCTTGGTCCTTTGGATGTGATTCCCGAAGAAGTTTTCTAATTTCCACCTTAACCGAGAATTTACTTAATAATCTTTCAATACCTATTTCATCCTATTTTCTACAAGTTGAGGAAAGCCAAACACCAGCGTAGCTTCTCTAACAAAACTGGTTTCGTGAACATGTCTACACAATTTTCTAGAGTATGACTCTTCTTAGGGTCTACTCCACCTCCATCAATAATTTGTCCTACAAAATGATATTTAATATCGATGTATGACGTTGTTATGATAAGATGAAATAGTAGCCAAATGTATTACACTTTGATTGTCATAAGATACATTCCACTTTGTCCTACTTCTTTTCCAACTCATTTGAAAGATAAAATTTAACCAAATTTTCTTTTTGCATGTATGTGAGACAATGATATATTATGTTTCAATAACGGATAATGCAACCTTTTCTTGAAGCTTTGATATTCAACTGATAGATGCTCCTACAATAGTAAATACATAACTTGAAAAAGACCACCTCTTATCCAAATTACCTACAAAATCTGAATCAACATAACCACAAATTGAATCACTTCAACAATCAAAAGTGATGCAATAATTACTTGTAAGATACTGAAGCACCCATTTCATTGTTTCCCAATGACCTTTTCCTAGATTTTCATGTATCTATTGATAATATCGATTGCATGTGAAATACTTGGTCTAGTACATGTCATCACACACATTAAACATTCTACTGCACTAGCATATGGTAAATGAAACATATAATATTTTTCTTCATTACTACTAGGACATAATCTTGAATAAAGCTTAAAATGGAAAGAAAAAGGGGACATTTACATGTTTCATGTTATTCACACCAAACCTCATGAATGTTTTTTTCATGTACTTCTATTATGATAACCAAAGTTTACTATTTTTCATTTCTCTGTGTATTTCCCTGCCCAAAATTTATTTTGCTACTCTTAGATCCTTCATATCAAATTTCTTATGCATTCGAGCCTTTAACCTCTTTATCATGGTCATTATTTTGCGTTTGACAATCATATTGTCAACATATAACACCAAGATAATGAATATACCATTTAAACATCCGATGCAAACATAATGATCATACTCATCTCTAGTAAAGTTTTGGCTCACCGTGAAGGAATCAAACTTCTTGTACCATTTCCAATGAGATAGATTTAGACCATATAATGACTTCTTGAGTGTGATTTTTTTTGGCTACTAAGAAGGTGCTATTAACTTGATTAATTATTTCCTATTTTCCAGAAAAAATGATCTTTTATTAAAATAACAAAAATTTACATCGCAGATGTAGCATTCCATACGAGGATACACACCATTTTGCTAAGACACAAGGCTAAAGTGGGTAGAAACCCTGATTACATTTTTCCATAAACCTTGGACTTGTCTTTTTGCCTTTTTTCTTTTGTACTTCTTGCGAGCCACCCAGTGAAGGAGCGGAATATATAATTTCAACTCCCATCTTTGGAAGAGAGTTGGACGTCTTTTTGAAGTATGAAATCTGATAAACATGTGCACGATTTGTGCCAATAACAAACTCGATCACCGATCTTCTCGTCCTCCTCGAGAAAAAAAGCACAATTTTATTTCAAGCAGTGTGAACAAAATTACAATGTGAAAACACATAGATGTGTGTTCAGAAAAAACAAACCCCAATGTTTGTTTACAAGAGTCCGTGACTAATCTTAAATCGGCCTATGCGTATCCAGTTGTCAAAGCTAATACAAACCGTTCAAAAACCGGAGCCGTCTATAAGTTCCTATAGTGAATTTTCAAGTCATAACTAAACAAAAAAACTCGCTCAATTATGGCTCGTACCAAATCCACTCGCCATGAAATAAAAAATCAACCAATCATATGTTGAGCTGACTCCTATAGCGCTCATTCACCCGAGCCAATATGAACGCTTCCAACAAATTTTAAAGTCCACGGTCGTAAAAGAACACCGCCTGTGGATCGGAGAAACTATATTATAAAACCTTTGCGCTGTTGAAGTCCTTCAATGAGAATTAAACATTTTGCAACATCTAATGAAGAGTGATAGCGTTTCTACAGGGGATGGCAACCCATTGAATATTTCTACAAATTTCGCCGTATATACCCAATCAGCTCCTCAAAGAAGAAAATCGAAAGTTTCAATCTCGTAGAATAAAAACATGTCAAGTCCTCCATAAAGATCTCGAAGGATGGCAACCACTAAAGCCAGGCACATATGTGATGCTTGTATATGTTTGCTCGTTTTCCGTGTAGGCGTGATAATCCGCCAAAAACAAAAAAAACCAATTCCGCTGCTTCGAGAAGACCGTAGGCTACTTCTTTCATTTCCCAGCTTTAGAAAAAGAAAAAAGTCTCGCATCGCTTCGTGTAGTCCGTAGGTCGCTTCTTGCATTTAGTTGTAGAAAAAGAAAAAACAAAATAACGCATACCAACAACGATCCCATATCCGAAAAGTGTGGAAACCGTGGAAAGATCCAACCCACAAGCAGGCCGCCCATTGAGCAATTGACCAAGTATAGCTCGAGTGGGAAACCCTCGAACTACTTCACAAAACCATATGTATAAAAGAACCACCATATGTTAGCCTCTCTCGTTTCCAGTGCCAACATAAGAGACCCATAACCTCTCGACTCAAAAAAGGGAAGGATGGAAAAAACTCCCGCAGTGCCTCCATCCCGATGTTCACGAATTCTCCGGAGACCATCATCCCCGCCGAAGCTCTCGCTTTGAGGCTTGATCAGACAAGCCCATTATTCTCTCGATATATATGTAGGCGGGAGAAAGAATCAAGTGAGCGGAGGATCTCCATGATGGAACAGCAGCAGATTTTGTAGATGATGAACGCCGCACCGCTCGAATACCATTAATCCAATTAATCACATTCAATGAGTCCCCATAGAAATTTAGCACTCGGCAACCTTTCTCCACCGCAAACATCGGAAGTATCTTGAGACTCACCAATTCAAGAAAAATTGTTAGTACTAGCGCCAAGCCCAGCTCGAGATCTCAAACCAATGAGCGTCCGACAGTGACAAGAGAGCTCCCCTGACTACGTATATTTTGCTGCATAGCCCCATCAAAATAACCCCAAGGATTACTCCCCTGTCAATATCCAACGAAGGACCTCCCTCTCGTTTGGCGGCCCGAATGTGGATGGGAAAAGCGTGAGTGCAGTCCCAATGGTCATTGCCCCAACAATCTCGTGGAGTGCCGACCGTCCCATCAAAAAAGCAAACCAATTACGTGCCAACCAACAGACTCCGCATGACAAGGAGAGGCAAAGTTTTTATATTCTCGCTCAAAGCATAAGACCCCCCACCACGAATCCCATGCATGAGACAGAGAAACACCCTCCCATCCGCAAAAGAAACCCGAAAGATCCGGAACATTCCAGCCCGTACACCTCTAATGAATGAACAAATCGAGGAAGAGATGATTGACGGATTCCACATCAAGCAGGACACAAACCGCACCAACTCGGACCCCGAAAACCTCTCGTGTTGTAGCACATCCCGTGTGGGGACTTTATTTTCAAGGACACACCACATAAAAAAGGCGAGTCTTCGTGAGGGCAATTTAGTTTCCGGAGTTTTTTTCCACCACCACCGCTCCGCACCCAAGACAGACTCCCGTAACTAAGTTTTGAGTAACTGCACTTTGGGGGAATAGATCCCCGAAAAATCATAATCCCAAGCAATCATATCCTCCCTATCCCGCAACAAAATGTGAGCCCGTTTTAAAGCACGTATATAAGCATCCAAAGCCCTCTCATCTTGATCTTCCCAAACCCCCAAGGAAGAGGCCAAAATCCATGGCTCGAATGCCCACCTTCTCCTAACCGGATCAGCAAGTTGGGAGAGGAAAGTAATCCCCCTCCGCCTTAATGCTTCAACCGTATGCCCGGGAAGGAGGTGTTGAATATCACCGCCCAACCAAGGGTCCTCACCAACCCGAAGCTTCCCGCCGCTACCCACATCCCAAGCCGACTTGATTCCAATATATGAAAAGACTTAACAAGTGCCTTCCAAATCACCGAGCCACCCAAAGAAAGGATTTTCTAGGATTCCTTATCCAATCCACAATAGAGAATGGAGCAATATATTTTCGATCGATCACTCGGGTCCAAAGACTATCAATATTGATAAGTCTCCACCCACTCTTCGTGACCCAGGGCCTAAGCAAAGAGAAAAAATATTTTTTCAATCCCCATCCTCCCATCCCTTTCGGGACATCAATTTTCTCCCACCGGACCCAAGGGGTCACCAAGGAGTCTTGTTTCCCACTCCATAGGAAACGAAAGCAAATCCTCCCTGGCAGCCTCCGTAATTACCCTTTGGAATCCAAGACAAAGACAACCAATAGACCGGGATAGCCTCCAAAACAGACTTAACTAAAGTCAACCGCCCCGCTCTGGACAGCCATTTATGGGACCAAACTCTTAAACGTTTTTCCAGATTTTCCAGCAGCCAGCTCCAGTCAAGTTTTCTATAATCATTGGGTTTTAAATGGAACCCCAAATAGTTCAGCCCTTCATCCAAATCAGCATGGTTATAAGTAAAGATCCTCCCGAACTCACGTCTCTCTTCAACCCTCAGAAGATGAGTAGTAATGGAGGACTTATCAGCGTTCACAATCATACCAGTAGCCGTGCTGAACAGATCTAAAATCTCAGCAATTGTGTTTGCATCACGCACCGATCCAGAGCAGAAGATTAATACATCATCTACAAATAGTAAATGTGTGATGAAAAAATTTGTAGCAACCTGTATGCCCTTCAAGGAACCCTGTCTCTTAGCATCCTGAAGAGCTCTGCTCAAACCCTCAGCAATCAATAAAAACAAGAGGGGAGAAAGGGGGCAGCCTTGGCGCAGACCACTTTCAGCATGAAAAAAAGGAGAGGCAGCCCCATTAATTAAAACTGAGAAAGAGACGGTGGTAATGCAGCTCATAATCCATCTAATAAAGCCAATGCCAAAACCAAGATGAGTCAGAAGCATACGAATATATAACCAGCTTACCCGATCATATGCTTTGGAGAGATCTATTTTCAGCACAGTCCCTTTGAGGTGCTTTGTCTTCATACTGTGGAGAGCCTCTTGAGCAGTGCCGATTGCTTCGTGTATTTGACGACCTTCCAGGAACCCAAATTGTTCTCCAGAGATATGAGTAGACAAAATGCTTTTGAGTCGTCTCGCAGCCACCTTGGCGATCACTTTGTAAATACAGTTTCACAGAGAGATAGGGCGAAAATCAGCCAAAGAAGAGGGATTATCCACTTTCGGGATTAGGGCTATGAAAGTGGAGTTAAAGCAAGCAGGAATCTGCCCTGAAATTCTGATATCCTCCACAACATTCAGCAGATCAGTCCCTAAAACCTCAAAAAGAGCCAAGAAAAACTCGATGGACCAACCGTCAGGACCAGGACTTTTATCTTTTTGGAAACTGTGAAGTACCTCCTTTAACTCCTTCTCAGAAACCTCAGCCATCATAGATCTGTTATCAGCCTCCTCCACAAATCTCGGAAAGAGCTGTGCAACTCTTATTACTTTCGCAAGTGATGCATGAGCTGGGGCTTTAAAAAGATCCTTAAAGTGGTCAACCCCCAGCTTAGCTTTCGCCTCAAATGAGGCATGCTCGGTGCCCTGACCATCTCTTAAACTCCAGATAGTATTGGCTGCCTTTCGACCACGTGCATAAGCATGGAAAAATTTTGTATTATCATCCCCACTAGCCAGCCAAGTGGCCCTACTTTTCAATCTCCAAGTTTCCTCCTTATCCATTAGAAGAGCATTCCTTCTTTTTTCAAGGGCAACTAGAGTGTCTTTTTCCTCTTGTAATTGAAAACCCCCTCCATTCCCTTCATATATCAAACGAAGTTCCTCCTCCACCTGCTTCAAATCCACATCCTCCCTCTGTCTCTTAGCAGTCGACCAGACCTTCACAGCTTCCTTTATGCGTTTTAAATTTTCAGCAAAGTGAAACGCTGCAGAAAGAGAACTATGCTCCCTATAAGGGACCCACCTAGCAAGAACAAGAGCTTTGAAAGACTCGTCCTTCAACCAGATTTTGTTGAACTTTAGAGGGCTAGGAGGCATCTTGGGCCCTATCTTGAACTCAAGAAAAATAGGGAAATGATCAGATGCACCCCCACAACCAATCCACTGCCTAATCTGAAAAGGCCTGTCCACAAGCTGATCAGCCACTAGGAAACGATCCAATCTCTTCGCTATTGTTTCTTCAGCACATCGATTATTCCTCCAGGTGGGTTTCATCTTTATGGGTTCTATATCAAGAAGATGATTCTCCTCCAATTTTTGAGTGAAATATCCAGTCAAGGAGTCAATATGTGCATGAGGACCCCAGACCTCAGACTGCCCCAAAGTAAAATTCAGGTCCCCTCCCAAAATTACCGAATCCTCCTTGAGTAATGAGTTACCCATGAGAGAGTCCCAAAAAGGAATCCTGTCTTGGTAAGGACCATAAATATTAAAAATATTAAATACTTCACCAAGCTCCAGCGAAAGAAAATTGAAGCCCAAGACCGACTCCATACCCCAGAAGTTTTGTGATTTGACTGTTCTTTCATTCCAACCAACAGCCAGTCCACCCGACCTTCCTCTAACATCCAGCGACTCAAATGACCAACCTGGCAACCAGCCTTCCAATCTAACTTTGACCACAGTTCCTTCACCTAACGTCTCTTGAAGCAGAATAATATCCGGGCTCTCCAGCACAATAATTCTTCGGAAAGCAGATTTCTTAAGGGGTCCTGCCAAGCCCCTACAATTGAAGGACATAATCTTCATAACATACCAGCCTTCAGGGATTTGCTTGCTCTAAGCGCCCTGTCAATCGAAATCTGTCTCCCATCATGTACCTCAATCATAGCTCGGTCCTGTGCTTTCGCCAGAAGAGAGATTCTGCCCCTGCCTCGGGCTGAAAGAGATTTACCCCTCCCAAACCCACCTGCACCCTTTTTTGCACTAGATCTCAGGTTGTAGCCAGTGACCAAGGGGGCAGTGAGTCCCAAAGGGGCCAATAGCTCGTCACCTTGTTCAAAAACAGTAGCCTTCTCATGGAGAGCTGGAAAAGTAGAAAGTGCAGGAACAGCAGTGGTTAATATACCCCAATCTTCTGACTGAGCCTCAACTGAAGTCGATGCCAAATTAAGTGAAAAGTTGATATTTGGGGAGAATGGGAAGGAACCCATTAGTGAAGAATTCAGCAGAATTAAAACTTCTTTCAACATACCATCGTTCTGCAACTTAAAATCCGCACCATAGTGACGATTGTGAACCTTTATGGCAGCCTGTCCGCAATCAGAAATCTGAGAAGGTGACTTCTGCCCTGTGAAAAGACCAGACTCAGCACCCAAAACAGAGTCCGCTCCCAACTCCTGGCTACCTAACACATCTTGAGAATTTGGTGAAATTGCATCATGGAGCAGAACATTTGTGGAAGCTGGAGATGGCATTGACTGCGTTATGGGAGAGCCTGGGCCAGCTCCTTCCAAAATAGGATCCTCCATTGGTCGACTAGAACCCCGACTTTTGACATTTCGAAGGGAAAGGCCACATTCCTTGGCTGGGTGTCCATAAGCATGACACCGACGGCACCTAAATGGGACATTCTCATAATCAAGAATCTGCTTAATGTCAAATCTCCCCCACCGAAGATTCAGAGATTCAGCAAGACCTTCTCTGATGTTAGTCATGACAAGAATTCTAGCTACCCGCCTGTGATTTGTCTTGTGAAAGGAAAGGTCTGCCTCTAAAAAATCCCCAATCGTATTGCCTATACCTCGGAGATGTTCCTCAGTCCAATAATGTAAGGGCAGGCCGGGCAAACGAACCCATACAGGGACCGAATCCACCCTCTCCCTGCTAGCATCAAAGAGTGGATGCCAAGGTTTTAGAAGCAATGGAGAGTGATCAACAGCCCAGCACCGATGCATCACCCACTGGACATGGTCAAAGTGCAGAAAGTTGAAGGCAAACCACCCTTTAGAGAGAGCTACTACCTCAGGCACATAACCAAGAGCATCTTTCCATTGCATATCAGCCCATGCTATAGCAGTCTTCAGTATGACAGACCTCCCCACAACCCTGCCAACAAGTGTTCTGCTTGCCATTTGAGACACCTGTTCCCAACCAATGTCCTCCCCCAAAACATAGTTGTATTCAACTCTTTTAACCTTGATCCAGTTCTTCTTTCTTCTCCCCTTCTTCAAAGCTCCTGCCTCCTTAACCCTGTTTGAATCCGAATCTTTAAAACCTTCAGAAAAATGATGTCCACTCTGTTCTTCCCAGCTGAAGTGGGTATGTTCTTCCCTATCCCCGGAATCTTCCACCCTACGAATCAGATGCACAGAGGGATCCTGACCATTCCCAGAGTCAAGAGTTCTCTGATGTCTACCCACTCCCTTCTCTTCCGCATTCAAACAATGCTCTTCCGCATTTAAACATTGTTGCACGCCCTTCCCATGAAAAACCGAGCTGTTGACTAATGCCGCGCTCCAAGCGCCTGTCAGTCTGCCTCCCTCCCTTCCATCTTTACCACCATCGATCTGTAAGGGCAAATGACAGCCGACCGGGAGAGAACAGGCCTCCACGTGACCTGTTGAAAACGTCCCAAACTGTACACCCTTCAAGGTTTGTTCTCCGTTTGTGAAGACGCATAAATCCTGAGCAAACTCCTTCGCTGGCCATGTCTGTTCATCGGTAACAGAGAACTGCCCTTCTCCGTTCAAAAACTGCATTCTCCCGCCCAAACTCATCGCGCTCTGTGGATCTGTGGAGATGGCATTTATTGGGGCATATCTTCGTCTATAGGGGATCCTTGTCAATAGGCGAGAAGGGAATCTCCTCGATTTTCTGTTTATCTACCATATTGCCCCCATTCTTCTCTTCTGAATCTTTCTGGTCTTCTTGCTTATTTCCTATGTTTTCTTGCCTCTAATTTTCCTCTATATCTTCTTCCTTGTCATCTGACAATGATAAGTCCGGGAAGTTCCAACCTTTTTTCTTTTGCATCTTCTTTGTTGTTTTTTTCTTGGCAAAGGTGCAGGTGCTTCGTAAGTGCCCAGTTTAGTGGCAAACCCTGCACCTAAACGTTGTATTCTCTAAATCTAATGGTTGGGACCACTTGAGATCTTTGTGGATTAGATTTATGCAATCTAGCAGATCCTTTCTTAGGTCCATATCCATGAAAATACGTGAAAATGTGAAAATCCCTTTGTCCATTCTCTCTCTGTCCATCTTTATGAATCTGCCTATTGTGTTTCCAATGTTTTCTAGAACCCGATCATGCCAGAAATGGAGCAGTAGGTTGTGTAGATGTACCCAAATAGGCAACTTTGAGACCAACATTGTGGTTGCATCGAAGCCCTAGAACCATGGAGTAACAAAGAGGCTAGCCCTTCCCCAAAACCATGGTCCATCTGAAGTGGCACAACAATAGTCCTCTGGATTGTCAAATTGAACCACAAAGAACCCTTTAGCACAGAGGAAAATATCACAGCTTTGGGTTCAGTTTTGGTATATCCATGCATGTAGCTCTTCTGGCTTTGGCCAGTAGCCATTAAATCGGTAGATAACAACTCTTGTTTGCAAGGCATCAAACAACCCTGTTACCTTTGGTATGTCAACTACCAGATCTGGGATTTTTTTTGTTTTTTCAACTATGTATGGTCCTGGTAATGTTTGATTTGGAATTTGTTTTTTCCCTTGTGTGGAGGCTTTCCATTTCAAAATTTCCTTGAAATAGGGTATTCCTTTTCCTGTTGTTGTTGGTTTATTGACTAAAGTTGTTCCTGGAACACCCCCTCTGAGTCTAAGATTCAGAAAAATAGTAATGTTTCTTTGAATCCGGTATTCATTTAGTTTTTTCCCCCCTGTAATGTTCTTCTTGAGAATATCAGATTCTGTTGTTGTGCCGGGATACCCATGACAGTTTGGATTTTATTTTCCAACATTGAAACAGAATCAGTGTCCTGCACCCATAATACCTTGGTTTTCCCTTCAATGGTTTTAATAAAAATTTGAAACTGTGGCTGTTGTATGTCACGCTTACCCTCAGTGCCTTTGTTAGACAATTTTGTGCCCATCCCCCATGGGAGGAGATCTCTGGCCTGGGTCAAGTATTGTCCGGAGGGCATGTAGCCATCTCTGTGAAGAGGCCAATAGAGTGGTAAATCCGAAGTGCCATGGATAAAATAAAGGGGTACTCTGCCACGCCCCTCCGCCTCATCAGAGCAGTTGGACGAGGGGTAATCCACCCTGCCGCACTACCCCACACCTTAATCCCATTTGCACAATATCTGAAAAGTGAGATGGAAAAGAAAACAGAGTGTGGGCTTACCAAAAATTTTCGCACAGGTAACAGATCTGGTGTGCCTAAATCGTCTGTGCCAAGACAGGGGAGGGAATACCGCGAGCAGGGATGTGCATCAAGAAGGAAGAGTCCCTGGTATCCATCGACTTACCGCCACCAGCCAAGCGAACAGAGCCGAAAATTCTCAAAGCAGGAAAGTTCCCATAGGCCCCCATCACCGAAACCATTGGTCGTCTGCTCCTCCTTAATAAGTCGTCAAAACTGTGCCGCCAATCCATTAGTTGCCACCAGTGTATCTTCCTCCTGCACCCATGAATGTTGGGAATCAGGACTCCTCGAGCAGAGCTGAGGAACTGTATTCGGCCCTTCCCATTTCCTGTCGGTGGCATCATGAAACCCTAGAGAAAATCCTTTGTCTCCATTGCGTTCCATTTTTCTCCACGACCTGCTAATTATTTCCTATTACTAGTTCACAAAAAATTACTTCTTTTGCTAGAATTAATGAATAATAACATGAACAATATCATTCACAAAATAAAAATTGCAGCAAAAAATGCGAGAGACCAATTTATGGAAAATTTTAGGGGCTAAAATTTGCAAGTGGGCTAATTTTCCATGATTTTCCCAAAAAAAATTGTTTTTTTTATAAAAATTATTCGCCCAAATTTTAAATATAAAATTATTTTACCTTAAAAATCGCCAACATTATATAGAGATTATATATAAAATCATTATAAATTTGAATAATTGTACAAATACATCAACAAATTTTTTATAGTTTGCATATTAGGGACTAGTGAGATTCACCTATGTTTCTAAACTTCAAAATAATTTTCCATCCTTCAAAATTTCTCTAACCAATCACATAATGAACACAAATATTTTTAGACAAATTTCCCTGGAAAATATTTAATGTGGGGAAAGTTAGTTTTCAGATCTGAGGGTTTATATTATTATCTTCAACAAAAATTGGTGTTGAGAAATTACAACATCTTTCTTGACACTCACTAAGCTCTAGAAAAAAATTATATTCACTTTTGACCAAATTGAACTAAGAAAACTCATTGTCTCCCTCTGCAAATCAACTCGACCCTTTCTAGCAATTAGCACACCCTTCCTGCAGTTGCATTGCCTTACTGTGAAATCACACTTCCCTTCCTGAAAACTCGCGATCCCTCTAGGAATTCAATCTGCCAACTCGTAATTCCTCCAGAAACTCACATTTTCCACTCACACTAGCAACTGGAAACTCAATCCAGCCTTTTGGAAAGTCACACTGGCAAACTCAGCCTCATTCTACTATAAATAATTAAACCCTTATTGAACCTCTCTCTGGAATGTAGTAGCTAGAAGTATCTATGAAGAATAAACTCTGGAAATTTTCTTCTCAATCATTACTGCTGAAACCCTCCTAGTGTCCCTCTGAAAATCGCCCACTCGATATATCTCCAATGTTTCCTATCGATTTTCTTTTATAATCTCTCATTCAAAAATGAATGGCCACGATTAGAAGTTAACTTGATCCAATTGATGGCCAAGATCATCTTAGAAACTTTATACAAGCTTTTAGAGGTAAATCAATATTATCTCAATTAATGTCAATTAATTATCCATTTTTCCTAAGTTTAGACTTAGGAAACATTTAAAACAATCACTAATTGACATAATTTAGATATTTTCCCTAGGTGAAACTTAGAAAAATAATTATGTGGACTTGGATATAATTAAATCCTCCATGTTTCTTGTCTCAATGACACCTCTCAAGACTAGAACACCCATCTGAGCTACAATATTTTGTTGGAAATATTGAGGGATTGATTAAGTATTTCTTTACAATTATTATATTTTTCTAGTTAATATCAATAGTTAAACCAAAACATTAGATGTAAAATAAGAAAAAAAAGTATTAATAAAAACAATGAGGCTCCAATCCTCTACAACAATTCAGGCTCCAACTAGTACAAGGAAATTCTAATTTCTTCAAGTCTCCAAGTTTGAATGAGCACTTCAATCCTCAAATATCAATCCAAGCTCCAACCTGATCTCAATCATGTCTCCAAGCTCTTATGAAAATTTCAATCCTAAAATATTATTCCAAGCTCCAACCTCTTATGAGGACTCCGATCCTCAAAAATTAATCCAGTCCCCCACCTATTTTCTTATAAGGCTCCAACATATCCAAAACAATTCCAAAATATTGTCTTTAGTTGCTACTCCAAAAGACTCATCAAAATATACTACAATAGGTCTCTTCAAGTCTGCTTCAAAAATAACTCCTAGAATTCTTCAAAAATGCTCTGAATGGTCTGCTCCAAGGATCTTCAAATCTGCTTCAGCAAGTATATGCAAAATATTATTCCAAGATCTCCAACAACTGCTTCCAAAATTCTTCAAGACATGCTCCAATTTGGTCTCAAGAGGTTGCTTCATAATGTCTCCAAGGTCTGCATTAAGGTAAGCTCCAATGATTCTTCAAGGACTATTCCAAAGACTAATCCAAGGACTACTCAAAAAATGTCAAGTCTGCTTTATAATTGCTTCTAATTTTGTAGCAGATATGGTTTCAAAGATAACTTCAAGATCTTGATCTAGAGTCAACTTCAAGTCAACAAGATACTATCATAAGATAACTACAAATATGCCAAGTCAAACCTCTTGAATTTGTCCATAAAATACTTCTTGAGTAGCTTAATCAAGGTCTCTCATGGAGGCCTAGTTTCTTCCTTATTCTTTCATTGTCAAAACTCAAAAAAATCAAGCTTATACATTGCTTCAACCCACAGGAATTTTCGACTTGATGGCAAGATTCTTCTCCACAAGAAATCAAGTTTTTTCACAAAGAAATATACCTCATATTTCAATTTTCTTCATGGAGTACTATTTTTGGCCTTAATACACATAAGATATACCACAGAACTTCGTTGGGTTCCACACAAATATACTACAAATTTCTATTGGCTTCCATAGAATATATATCATAGATCTAGGATTTTTTCATAGAGGATGTACTATATAAAATTCAGAACTTCTTTGAACAAAGAGATTTGGCCTTCTTGTCCAAAGACAAACCACACAATTTGGGAAAGATCACAAACTTTATTCCATGAAAATTTCAAGCTTAATCATCTTTTCTTCCTATTATTTCTATCTCAGATCACAGAACCAAACTTCTCTTCATGGAAAATTTTAGGGGCTAATATTTGCAGGTGGGCTAATTTTCCATGGTTTTCGGAAAAAAATATTCGCCAATTTCCATTTTTTAATAAAAATGATTTGCGCAAATTTTCCAATATAAAATTATTTTATGTTAAAAATCGCCAACATTATATAGACAATATATATAATATCATTATAAATTTGAATTTTTTTACAAATACATCAATAAACATTTTATAGTTTGCATATTAGGGACTAGTGAGATTCGCCAATTTTTTAAACTTCAAGATAATTTTCCATCCTTAAAATTTTCCCTGCTTCTCTTTCCTTCCACAAGCTCCTTAATCTTTTTATTTCACAGAGTTCCTTGCTTCACTAGTTTCTTCTTGAATCCTTGACCGAATTGGATGAGTGCTAACTTTTATTTATATGTTTTAACCCTCATTGAATCATCATGACTATAGAGGGTCCAACTTGAATTCAAGATAGGCCTACATGATTAATTAACTTAGAGCCAGATAGAAGAAGGTATTTATACTCCTCTTCTCCTATAACTTAAATAGACACTACATCACTCAATGATGAAGAATTCCATTCTCCCTTATCCTTCTATGTGTAATGTCTACAATTGTATGTGTGTTATGAAACCAGCTCCAAAAAGAGAAGAAAAGAGATATCAATGCCTTAGAAATAAGCCACTTCGAGGGGGAAACCTCCAATACATTACATGAATGAACAATTCTTGGATGATACAAATGAAAAAACCTCCTTTCTATATATAGGAGTCCATGGTGCCACAATGTAATCTTAGTGGGGCCACAATGTAACCCTAGCCGACCTAACAATAATAATGTAAGGGCACAATAATAACAATATGGGGGTTACAGGGGTACAACAATAACAATAAGGGGGGATACACTAACATAATAAGGGACTACACTATTAATATAGGGACCTAACATGCCCCTTTCCTTCAAACAAGTGTTGTCCTCAACGCTTGATTATTTCTTGATGCTTCTGTATAAAATTATCATCCTCCCATGTGGAATCTTCTACAAAAAAGTTCTTCCACTTGCTGAGATACTCTGAAATTGATCGTACTTCTCGATTTCTTGTTTCTATCACTGCTTCAGAACTTCTTTCGATGTGATGTTGATATTCCTGTTGTTTCATTAGATTCTGCACCAAAGTTAGGTTATCCTTTGAGAGTTGGAGAACTTGTTGTTGATGCTCGATGTGATCTTCCACTAATTTATCATCCATATTAGCTATTATTTGATCCTTCAAACCATCCAACTTAGCCTCCATTTCTTCTTTTAAACCATTTATGTCATCTTCGGTTGCTCTTTGTAAGATCGAAATTTGTTGCACTTGGTACCGTAAATTTGATATCTCATACTACAATTCTTCCTCTTGATGCATCGTAGTATAGCTTTTTGAGGGCTTAATGGGTATGGAATTATTTTTTGGAGGCATTATAGAACCCAATACTGATAAAAATTCTAAAATATGCCTTTGGAATAACTTCAAACTTCTTTTTCAAACAAACGTTATGCACTTTTAAAAACCAAATACATACCTTTTTCTTGCTTTTGAGGAGCTTGATATTGAAACTGAATTATCTATATTATTTAGATATTCGGATATTCAATATCTAAAATTTGGCATTGAGGTAGCCCTCTGAATTTTCTTTCGAATGCCATAGGTCTGACCTGATTTGGATTCTTTAAGACAAAGTTATGCCCAATATCGTATGATGACCTAATTATGTACTGGTTCAGTAGAACGAACTTGTATGACTTGCCACGTGTCACTGCTTCCTCCTTCGACTCTGAAATTTATATAAAAAAAACTAAATTCCATGTACTTGTGGCCACTTTTTATAGAATCCCAATCCAATGCTCAAAGGGAGAGTTATGATTTTTTTCCCACGATCACCTCTTTGAGATGAAATTTGAGAGCCTGAAACAATCCTACATTCCATAGATCATATATCCCAAAATATTGCAAACCAAGATCTAAAATTTTTACAGGAGGTTCCTTAGGATTTCAGCTTCACTATACGAAAATATAAGCTTCTGAAACCTCATAGAAAAAAAATTATAGTGAAAATCCCGCGATGACCTATTTAGGTTAAATTCTAGAGCTTGCAAAAAGCCCTAACTTCCACAGATCATATCTCTGAAAATATTGCGAACCAAGTTCTAAAATTTTGCAATGATGTTCCTCAGGATTTCGGATTCACACTCTACAAATTTCAACTTCTAAACCTTCGTAGAAAAAAAAATTATAGGGAAAATGCCATGATGACCTGTTTGGAGCAGCGAAACCCTAAAATCCAAAGCTCTGATCTGATACCAAATGTTGTGAAACCAGCTCCAAAAAGAGAAGAAAAGAGATATCAACGCCTTAGAAATAAGCCACTTCGAGGGGGAAACCTCCAATACATTACATGAATGAACAATTCTTGGATGATACAAACGACAAAACCTCCTTTCTATATATAGGAGTCCATGGGGCCACAATGTAATCCTAGTGGTGCCACAATGTAACCCTAGCCGACCTAGCAATAATAATGTAAGGGCACAATAATAACAATATGGGGGTTACAGGGGTACAAAAATAACAATAAGGGGGGATACACTAACATAATAAGGGACTATAGTATTAATATAGGGACTTAACATGTTGTGAAACCAGCTCCAAAAAGAGAAGAAAAGAGATATCAACGCCTTAGAAATTAGCCACTTTGAGGGGGCAACCTCCAATACATTACATGAATGAACAATTCTTGGATGATACAAATGAAAAAACCTCCTTTCTATATATAGGAGTCCATGGGGCCACAATGTAATCCTAGTGGGGCCACAATGTAACCCTAGCCGACCTAACAATAATAATGAAAGGGCACAATAATAACAATATGGGGGTTACAGGGGTACAAAAATAACAATAAGGGGGGATACACTAACATAATAAGGGACTACACTATTAATATAGGGACTTAACAATGTGAGTAGTAAATCTAGTGTTATATCATAGCCACAATGAGTAGAAGATAAGGATGCAAGTGAAGAGAACAACACACTATTATGATCAAGGAAAATACCAAGGGATTGTACGAACATACATTGTAGTAGTGAGGACTCGATGCAATTTTAGACAATGCTTATTTTCACCTCAATTCTCATGAAACTTACTTCAAGTTGGTGCCTTAGGTGTTTTTTTTTATCAGTGAATGAATCTGTAGCATCCATGAGCTAGCCCTTTTTTTTCCATCAATGATAATATCTCAACAATCTAACCCTTTGGAATTGATGGAAACAATTTGAGTAAAACATTTGTGAAGTGAAGTTGCAACTCCCCGTCAACTGATGGCTTGTTTTACTCAACTTCTTTTCTCCCCCTTTGACATCAATGATAATTGGGGTGTATCCCCAATCTGCATCTTGATCTTTCATCTTCTCCCCCTATATTTTCTGTCACACATATGTGCTCCCCCTAAGCTTGTGCTTCCTCTTTTGGAGACCAAGATAATAAACACTACTCCTTGGATGCTTTCCTATCCTATTCTCATGTGAATGATAATCTGTTGATCAGATCAATACCAAAAATATTAAAATGACAGGATTCTATTAGATGCTCTCATGCTGGAAATAGAATACACCCCTAGCTCTCCACCAAATCCTTTATAAAATATTCCCTTTTTTATTTTGATGACTATCCTCAAATTATTCATTTGTAGGATCATAGGATTGCATCTCTACTTTCTAAAATCACTCTGATTTCCAATGTAATATTAACGAGTCTCCACCAATTTCCTGATGGTTTTCTCCCAATATTAAGTATAGGAATGAATTGCCAAGATAATTATGCAGGCTTACAATATGCCTATCCTTATCCATTGGATTCAACTCATCCAACCTAGGATCAATGATGAAACTTGGATGTATAGTTGTTATTCAATTAGCCTCTTGCATACTCTAGCTATCATCGAACATAGGGAATTGCACCACATCCTTCTCTGCTTGTTTTCTACATTCATCACTATCTTCTTCACTATGGGTTTCATCATTTCCTTTTTCTCTGTTGAACATATAATTGTGCAAATCACTTTCCTCCATGTAAAAAGTGTTATCCCACATTTCACACCATGAGTCTCTAGCATCTAATAAAGGTATACTATTTTTTTTTTAATTATAGGTGCTTTTCAATATTCACTTCATCACTAAAAACTTTATTCTCTTTAGTGAAATTAAAATTATAACCATCAATGTTCATGGTTTTAGCATTTTTTTCATTCAACTACCTTTTTGCAAGGTCATCCTATTTCTCTTGATGATCATCATAAAAATGTGGTGGCTTATCAAAGCACATTAGGTATGATTTTCTTTTGTTTTGTCCCCAAAACAAATCCAAATAAATGTGTTCACCAAGGCTGAGCTACATTTTTCTCTTGGTTATACAATACACTTTTAAGTGATAATATGTTTGTCTTCATCAAATTCTAGGAATAATCCTTCTCTAGGAAACAAATTGTTGGACACCTAATCTACTATGGGTTGGTGTCTAATGTGAACATTCACCAGAGTCTAAGAGACCACTTGGTATATTAAGACTAAGGTTCGCAAGGAAATGTATAAATATGTAAATCTTTGAGAATAAATGCAATGTCACATTTATCATATTTGGTTTTCCATTCTATGTGTGTGTTTAACATGGTATCACAGCGAGTGAATTTTGGCCTTGCTCCAATTTAAGCCACTTTTTTTTATGGCCTCTCTACATGTCAATTTTGCCTTGTTTTTCAGATTTCATACCTGCACCAAAACATTTATAAATTTGTGAGATTCTACACCTGCACCACTCTGAAAAATTGCATCGATTCTGAGATGCTCATTGAACATTCTAGTTTTCAGTGCAAAATGTTATTCTAGGTTTTTCTATACAATTGTGAAAAACAATTGCACTTCTTCCAACTGGAAACCGGAACCCTTCCATTGTTCTATGTACACAAATTCTTTCTCCTCTGCCCGACGCTCTTGTTCTGACTACTCTCTCCATTTAATTTTCTACATCTTGCATTCATCCTCAAACATTATGTTGAGTAGCCCTTCTCTATGGTGTGTAATGTAATAGGAATTTTTTTTCTTTAGAAATAAGAATATAAATTCTAAATCGAATTTCATCACTCCCTCCAACAATTTTGTGAATTAACTCATCCCATTGATAATGGAAATTCCTATTAGACTTTCTCATCATCCTTTCATCCATGGCATATTGGAAAGTAGTTGGTGTATCTATGGTGAAAATATTGAAATACCTCAATAATTCTCTTGTTCTTTTGATTTTTCAATTAGTGTAAGTTTTTTAGTGGTCGAAAATTCTTTTCACGAAATTCCATTATATTTATGTGATGGATTGACATATCAACAACGTAGAAAAACTGGAAGAATAGGATGTTGACAACCTATATATACACCTTCACTGCCTAGATTTTTTACCATGATTAACCAGACTCATATCATATTGTGTAATTTCCACTTGACTCCAGTTGAACGTAGCATTGTTTGTTGTGTCTTCCCAGGCTGCCTCCTTTACCCTCGTGCCTTTAGATGAGTTCATTCGGAAAAGTGGCATCTCCAATTATTGCTAAAAATGGAGTATGACAAAAATCAGTTAATGTAGTGGTAACAATTGAGTGGGTTTTATTGATCTATGTGGTGTCTACGTGGCTAATAGTGCAAGAACTACACTAACTTATTGTTCAATACCAAGAGAAACTATTATGTATCATTTTCACCATCTCTTTGACAAGTTTTAGTATAGATGCATGTGGAAATACATATTCTTCTAGTTTTTGGTCATGTTGTTGGAAAACACCCTATGCATGAGCAAAGTCCGTTGCTTCCACTATTGCCAACACTTCTACAACATTTGGCTTTTTATTATTTACGTCCAAGAGAATGAAAAAGTTCGGGTTTCTATCTGCAATCACTTCTCTAAGTACTATAATATTTATGCTCCTCTTATACGTTACCAAAAGTTCATTTTGCATAATGATATTAATACTCTTATTAGTGATCCTGGAACCCCAGGCATTAATGATTTGCGAGCCCTCGTATTGCACCAAGAGCTACAACTCCCAGAGGCTAATATACTTTACTTTATCAACCGGTTCGTACAAACTTGGAGGTGATAGTGCTATATACACATAAGAAATGAAAAAGTTCGGGTTTCTATCTGCAATCACTTCTCCAAGTATAATATTTATGCTCCTCTTATAATTTACCAAAATTTCATTTTGCATAATGATATTAATACTCTTATTAGTGATCCTGGAACCCCTGGCATTAATACTCTAAGTACTATAATATTTATGCTCCTCTTATAAGTTACCAAAATTTCATTTTGCATAATGATATTAATACTCTTATTAGTGATCCTGGAACCCCGGGCATTAATGATTTGCGAGCCTTGGTATTGCACCAAGAATGCTACAACTCCCAGAGGCTAATATACTTTACTTTATCAACCGGTTCGTACAAACTTGGAGGTGATAGTGCTATATACACATAAGATGAATTCTACTCATGTAATCCTATTCTGAGTCCTACGAAAGGGTGTTATTTCTAGGGTTTGTGAGTGAATTCTGTCACATTTCTGATTAGACCTAAAACTACCAGTGACTCAAAACCATTACTCTATTAACCATCAAATGACTATTATGAAGCAAGAAAATACAACTAGCTATTCTGCAAGGAAATAAATATTCAATTTAAACTCTTTCAAGAAATGGAAGCAAACTAGGTATCTTCATGAAGTAAATGGATGAATTGAAATTGCAGAAAGAAGGCTAATCTACTCACACATTGTCAGACGAAATGGTTAAACACACTATGTTTACTTCATACTTTAACTATCATGCTTTTACTCATGCATCTAATCATGACCTAATTATGATTGTAAAAGCACTATTTTGCATCAAGGAGGAGAATGATCTGAAATAGGTGGCTGACTTGTTTTGTTGTGTAAGCACCTTCTATTCCATTTAAAAAACTTAAGGATCGTGCTCATACATCAAAGTTTGCAACTTAATTCTTATGTCAAGTTTATGTGGTTTTTAAATTCTTTATGTTTGAACAGTTAAAAATTGTTTTCATATTGTTAAATGCATGAGCAACAAACATAAATTGCATAAAAATAACTAGCAACTCACAACAGAAAAATAGTAAAGGATTTCACCCTCAACGCTTGGGCTACGTCTCCTTGAGCCTTTATCAATGGACTAGGCTCTCTGGGATTAAAATGGTCAAATTATTTTACAAGCTAATTCTCAAATCCATTGGTTTTTCATACTATACCAATGGGCTCAGAATACCAAAATACCCCTAGATTGACTGTTCAATCACTGGAAATGGACCATGGCTCCCTTGGGCATGACCTCTTCTACTAGTGGCCTTAAGCTTCCATGAGCTATTTTGTGGCACAAAAACCCTTATAAGTCCTCATATACTCATGAAACATATCTCATTGTCTCCACAACATGTCAATCATCCAAAATGCACTATTCATTCACTCAGAATGACCTCTAGCTCCCCTTGTAATACATCCAACACCTGGTGGCCCTAGGCTCCTCAAAACTTCCATATAGAAAAATTGCACTTATAAGTCTCCAAATGCCCCTAAAAGCTACACCAATGGCTTTAGAAGGTCCAATACAGTAAAAATTGACTATTCATTTTCGAAATTTCGCTGAGTGATGCTCAAGATAGAGCACATTTAATTTTCCCCCAATTTCCTCCACTATTTCTGGAAAATTGCGAGTTAAAATTCTAAAAATAGAAATTCAGCCATATTTGGCATGCTCTACCAAAAAATTTCTGACTTAACTGGAGCTTAATTAACTCTTAAACAGGATTAGCACTGGTGGTTAGCACTAATGGAGCATTAGCCGTTGGCCTCTTCCCTTGGTCTTCGTGGTTGGATTTGCAGCATTTAAATACATGTTGGCGTGCATTGTAGTCAAGTATTGGGCTCATGGCCCATTGGTGAAGGTGTCTTGGTATAAAGGGGGAGGTAACGGGTTGAAATCATAGACCTCTACCCCATATGGTGTTTTTCACCACCATAATTTTTATAAGGCTTGCATTATATGCATCAAACCATGGCATATATTAAAAAATTACAAACGAACTTATGAATGCAGATTTAAATCATCAACTTTGTAATACATGGGTCCAAAGAACTTATGAATGCGGATTTAAATAATCAACTTTGTAATAAGTGCCACTTGGCACAATTTCATTGGCTAAAATTTGAAGAATATTCCTTTTTGCTGACTAGATTGCCACATCAGCAAATGTCCCTATTCTGCCCATTTTTTTAGATGTTTTGGAAAACGAACAACATGCCATAACTCACTCATATGAACTCGGATTTTGATGAAATGAGTTTTTCTGGAATCCTGGTTGTTAGCCCCCCTATGAAATTTTTGGCAAGCAAATAGGGGGCTAAATTATTTTGAGCTTTCAAAGAATGTATTTCCATTATAAACACATCATCCTTGAAAGCCTCCTCCTGTCTTTCATCCCTTGGTTAAATTCCCTCTGCTGATTTCCCCTATAAAGCCTCTCTGTTTGTGAAGAAATGCCCAAAGGCCTCCTTTCCCCTTTATTTTACCTTCATTTAGCCCCTGTTTCATCCCCCTTGTCTTCCCCTTCTATTTCCCCATTTACCCCTCAAATCCCCTTTAATTTCCTCCCCTAACCTTTGTGGCCATTTTTCCCCCTTATTCCTCTATCGTTTCCCTTTAAACCCCTTGAAACCCATTAAATGGGCAAGAAACCCATCTTCCGACCTTATTAAGGGCTTAGCCCCTTTACCGCAGGCCCCTTTCAAACCACTTCCCCACATGTGCCTCGGCGCTGGGACCAAGCGCTTAGGTCCCAAGTGCTAATCGCAATCGGGAGTCCGGGCAGGTGAAATTTCCTTTGCAATATCAAAACATCCCCGATGCGATTTGTTTATAACGTAAGTCAGCCGATCTGTTCCGCACCGTTGATCTAGGGTCCAGATCAACGGCTAAGCGCTAATCGCAACCCCCATCGGTGCTGCCCCGACCGAGATTCCCTGATTTCATCTTGACTGTCCGTTCTCCTCGCAATCCGACGGTCCTCCGCCAATCGCAAACCCAACCCCAATCGCAATCAGAACATTTGTGTTGTGCATTGCGATTGCTTCCCGCTCCGACTTGCGATTGCGATTGGGCCCCGAGCCCACCGTACTTCTTCTTCCGCCCAGTCACGTGTTACGTGGCCTTTCCCTGTGTTATTCAAAATGTGTATGATTGGGGTTTTACAAAGGTTTTTCTCTGTCGCATCGCAAACTCTGTAATGTGTCGTTCCGCACCTCGGGTCCCACTTCATTCCTCCGTTTCATGGTATTTCATTGCATTGTCATGCATATCCACCCAGGTCTTAAGATTCATATGTTTCGTTTAAATTACATGTTTCATATGAATGCCACCGTGTCCATGAGTCCTCCCACGGATCAGTCTCTGCCGTTGATCTTTGTTCCCAGACCAAGATCTAGCAGTCTGCGCTGCATATTCATACCAAACCCTATTATCTGTGCTTTCCACCACTCCACCACATTTCCATCACTCTTTTACACAAAAGCATTGTTCCCACCACCGCCGCACCACCATTTCGTCCACCATGCACCCATCGCTCCGTCTACTGTTTTCTTCATGAGTGTTGCTGTGTTGCAGAGTTTCTAGAGGGAGAGGACCACCGCTGTTCAATGTACTACCTCAATGGCGAGCGGCGCAGTCAGGATCAAATCTAATGAGCCAGTACCATCAGGAAAGTCAAGGAATGGGGCTGTCAGGACTTACATTAAAGGAAAGCAGAGTTCAAATGCCGAAAGTCCTGTCGGCGCCATTTAAAGATCGAGCTAACTCAACGGAGGCAGTAATGAAGCAGCAAGGATTTTCAGTATAGAACAGAGGGATTAGTGCACATCAATGAAAATCTTGAGCTCTGAAACAGAGGTTTAAAGAGGCAAAGCATCATTTTGAAGACCCCGAGGATCGATCTGAAGGTCCTGAACATCAATAAGAGGTAATATCAAGGTTTTTTTATCAGCAGAATGTTTTTCCATAAAGGACAGGTCTCCCATACGGTCTTTATTATGCGTCGTGTCCCTGAAGGAGTTTTGCGCCCCAGCTATAGTTCAAAACAATCTAACATCTATGAGGTAGACCTCTCAGCAAGTTGTTTCATTTTTTTCAAATCACCTGGAGTACTGCAGCCAAAGGGTCAGATCATATCCGGAGCAGATCTTTCTTTCACAAGGAAGGTGACAAAGATTAAATATACAGCATGTCAAGCGGCATGGGCCTCAGCCCTGCATTCATTGTTGTGTTTAAATGTAACATTTAAAATTCACCTACCTCCTCAGTCGGTCCTCTGTGTCTCCTCTGCTATAAAGCACAGAGGGATATCATTGTAATGGTTGTTGGTGCATTATCAGTGAATTGCAAGTATTTTTGTCCCGAGCCAAGTTCCCTGTGTAAATATTGTATGATAGGCTGAGAAATATGATGTATTCAGGCTGAATGTAAAAGCTTTGGGCAGTGATGTACCTGATTGGTATTGTGTTTAACATGATAAGCAGTTTTCATTGGATCCTGATCTACAGCAGTTGGTGATGTTTTTCTTATCTCTGCGTTTATTTCCGTTTCATTTCATGTTCTTCTGACTGACATCTGAATGCATGACATAAGATTTACCCTTGTTAGGTACCTTATGTCCCAGCTCTCTCAGTATTTAATGTTTTCTGCTCATATGTGTATCTGAATATTGTTTTTAATTGACTAAACCAGTGTAGTGGATGATTATTGCCTGCTCTCTGACGTGCAAGTTAATAGGATCAATGTTCAGATGTTTTTGTTAAGATTTAATTGAAAGAGGTTAGGAACATTGGGAGGTGTCAAGCCCGTCGCTGCCTCTCCATAACCTACCCCTTCCATACAAACCTTTTCAGGATCCCTTGTGTTGCCTATGGTTTTGTCCAAGCAGGCACGGAGTTAAATGACCTGCGGCATGATCTATAGATGGAATCAGATGGTTTTCCATCCTTCATTCTCATTCCTTAGTGTTCCATCCCACCAATCAGTCTTTGAGATCCAAATGCTCTAGATGACTAGCCCAACTGAAGCTTACACATTCAACATAAGTAAATCCATTCTTGACTCCATTGCCCAATGGCCTTGATGTTCCCTGAGTTATCTATCTTTGCCTAGCTTCCTTCTTTACCCATCCTTGTCTTATGGTGAAACCTTCCTTCCTGATTCTCAACAACCAAACTCAAACAATCAAACAAACAACCTTGAGCCTATAACTAGCCTAAAATCACAATTGAGGACTTCGAAGACATATATCCTTTGACAATCATAGAGAGATCCCTCTCTGGACCTAGGAGGGCTAGATCCTAAGGTCCGAAAGTGGTTCAATGTTGTCTCATCTTTTGGTATTGCCAACCTTGCCAAAACATGGGAACCCCAACATAATGGCGAATCCACTGGGGAATTATGAGTGCTTTTCATTTCAAACCTCCTTAGAAGCTTAGAGCTGCGGTTGGGTTGGCAGTAAAGCACTTATCCTTCCTTTTCCACTTACCTCTGGTGTGTTTTACCCCTAACTCTCAGACAGAGCCTGGTAAGGGCCAGGTAGCCTCCGTATCTCATCCTCTTTAGGAGGTGACACATCTGGTAAATGCCCTCCCAGTCCATCTCTGGTTAGATTTTGCTGTGTTTTGTGGGATATTCCTGAAAGGGAATATTGCCTCATCACTGTGGTGGACAGAGTACCCCCTAGAAACATCCTAAACCTTCCACCTGGCGACTCCATTGTTCCCAAACGAAAAGACTCCACTGGTGATCAGTAGGCCTGCTGATTACCTTGGTTTCACATAAGAATCCACTGGGAGACCAGATTCAAAGCATAATGAAGGCTCCACTGGGAGACCAGCCCTGAGACAACATCAACCACAGCAGAAATAACTAGTAGGGTTAAGCTGCTTGGCTAAAAATAACACTGTGGCTCACAGAATCATTCATACAAGAGCTTTCCCTGATCCAATCCCACCCGAAATAGTTGATAATCCTAAGAAAATCCTCAAGAGAACACCTGTAAGTAGGAGATCAACTATTTCCAGCAACATTCATAGAGCCAATTCTGTACCAGAAGATCTTGCAGCTCTATTAGACCCTTTCTTCGACCTAGACCTTCAAAACAGATTACCTAGAACTAGGTCATTCAGTGTTTCAGACCAGTCGGACCCTAGGGACAGTGAAACCCCTCCTTCCACACCACCTGATCTCCACTTTCTCCAAAACTTGGGGTTTTCTCACCCGAGATCTGCTCAACAGACTTCTGCTGGTCCAAACATCCCTGTCATCCAAATACCAGCTGCTCAAGCCAACCCTATACCCCACCAGAACATCATCATGGTAGCCTGGTATGCACCTCTAGTCCTACCTCAGCCTCTACTGTCCTTACCAAATGATTATCAATCAAAGATCCCGCACTTCCCTACTAAAGAGCCTACAACAGCACAACAACATGTATATAAAATGGAAGACTCTTTTGACTATATGGAAATTGATAATGAAACAATCAAAATGAGAATTTTTGCGCAGAGTCTGGGGGGAGAGGTTAAAAAGTGGTTTAAAAACCTACCTGCTGGTAGTATCCAAGATCTCCCTACTTTATACCAGAATTTCATCAACAAATGGGAAACTAGAGCAAACCCTCGCCAGCTCCTAGCAGAATACATGTCCCTTAAGAGGAACGTAGGAGAGAGTGTTCATGATTATACCACTAGGTTCAACAGCATTTACAACGCTCTTCCCCCACACATGAAACCTCCACAAGGTATGGCCCTGGCCAAATATCCTGATGGATTTGACGCTGACATGGCCTATGAGCTTAGAGATAAAGAATACACCACTTTGGAAGACATGCAGAAAGGGGCGGTAAACATAGAGGCAAATTTTATTGAGAAAAGGGCCAAACTGAGAGCTGAGAAGAGAGTAACATACAAGGATGACACTATAGCCTCCACTTCAGATCCAAATATTGACAGATTGTCTAAGAATGTGGATAAGCTATACCAAATGATGGAAAAAATGGTTGTCACTCCGAACAGGAACCAAAATCAAAACTTTAGAAGAAACAACAACACTCCCAACAGACAGAAAGAGTCAGATCAACAAATCATTCCCCCATTTCAAAACTTCCTAGATGAGGATGAGGGAGTCATTGAGGAGTCTGAAGGGAATACTATTAACATGTTTGAAACAGAGGACTCAATTATGAACTGTGACTCAGAGGAAGATCAACCCTCATCTTCATATTGGGATGAGGAAAGATTAGAAACTGAAGAGTACAGACTTGGGTTCCAAAATGCCATGTTACAGGTCAGAGAACAATATGAGCTCAGGAGCAAAAAGAACCAAGACACTTCCAAACCCAAAACTCCCGAGGTTACCATCAAGAAAAGGCCTGAAAAATCTTCTAAATTAACTGCTGTGAACAACAATTCAACAGCCAAGAGTTCTGAGAGTAACAAAGAAAAGGACAACCAAAACATGGAAAAACAGGGTCAACAAACCAGTAGCACTAGCACCTCAGCTAGTGCTCCTGATAAAACTGTTTCTACGCATGTACATAATGAGAAAACACAAACTGATTCAGCCACTAAAACAGTGGCAAATAAAACCGAGTTGAACACTTCCAAGAGTCAATCCGCTTTCAGTTTAGAAATTGAGATTGCAAAAATTAAAATCTCTGTACCATTATCTGAGCTGGCCTTTCAAGATGTATATAAAGGCCAAATTTTGAAAGCATTGAATTTAGGGGAAAACACTGATTCTGTAAACTTGAATGATGATCAGCCTGCCCTCTTGTTTGGTCCTAAGATTGAAGGAAAGTTTCAGGAAGGGGTAGTACCACCTTTCTATATTAGTCTCAACATTCATGAAAAAATACTCCACAATGCAATGCATGATTCTGGAGCCTCACACAACCTGATGCCTAAGGTAGTTATGGAGAAGTTAGGCCTAGAAATCACCAGACCCTATAAAGACTTATATTCTTTTGACTCGAGTAGAGTAAAATGTCTTGGCCTGATTAAAGACTTGTGTGTGAGTTTGACTCAAATTCCTGCGAAATGTATGGTCATGGATGTAGTGGTGGCAGACGTGCCACCCAAGTATGGCATGTTATTATCTATATCATGGGGAGCCAAGCTGCAAGGCACCATGCAGATGGATGGCTCATATGCCACTATCCCTATATTTGGCCAATTAAGAAGATTGTATAGAGAATCCCAAATGAAATTCCTAGTCAGTAGCCCCGAGAAACCTGAAAATTCACCATTATATTCTGTGCATACCGACCTTGACTCCTTCATCTTTTGTAACGATGAATCCTTAGAAGAGCCAAAGTCCCAGAATAGGCATACAAATGAGAACACCGAGCCTATGGACCTCCACATAATGGCCACTCTGGAAGAATATGATCAGGAAGACCATGGGCAGCACACTGGAAATAAAGAGGAAATCAACAATGAAGCCTGTAGGATCTGTGGTGGACCTCTCACTCCAAGTGAAACAGAAACATAACAAGAACATCAAGCTAACCACCTCCCTGACATCCATGACCTATATGAACAACAAGATAGTTTACAACCTAGTACAGACCTCCCAACTCAACCTAATGGCGAACCCAGCTGTAAGGGAGAAAATGAAGTTGAAGTAAACAAAGAACCCCTGTGGGAATTGAAATTTGATGGGTCCTGTACTAGACAAAGCGCTGGAGCAGGAGTGTGGCTACGTAACACTGAAAATGATCACGCAGAGAGCCACGCTGTCAATCTGTATTTCAAATGCACGAATAACATTGCAGAATATGAGGCTCTAATCTTGGGCTTAAATCTGTTGAAAAAATTAGGAGCCCGTAGGATAGTCGTGAGAGGAGACTCTGAGTTAGTGATCAAACAGATGAATGGTGAGTATTCAGCAAAACACCCCAGGCTTAGGGCATATAGGAATGATACTCTAGATTTGCTGAAAATGTTTGTTGAGTATGATTTAGTATCCATTCCTAGGGGTCAAAACGCTATTGCAAATGGACTAGCCTGCCTAGCTAGCTCTTATCCTAAGGCCCCAGTTGACCAACAAATAATCATTCAGACTAAATTCAGGCCTGCAGTGCCAGACAATGAAAAATACTGGCAGGTATTTGAAGGAGACAAACAGATTGAGGATTTCCTGATGGGCAGAAATGAGTTTGAATTTTCTGATTCAGACTCAAAATCTGATGACAGCTGCCTAAGTGAAGATTCCCCAGATGAACTAGAAACACCTGGTAGTATAGACATAAATTCTTTTTTCTGAAGAAACTGGAGATTCAGCCATAAAACGTGAAAACGCAGATAGAGAAGGAATGGAGGTGCTGCAAGCCAAAGACAAGAACATACCAAGAGGCTTAGCACCCTTAGAGGACCTCTTTGATTTCGATGATGTTGCAAAGAAGCCCACAGTAGAACATGCAGAATCAGATGTAGAAGAATGCAACATAGGCACTGAAGACAAACCCAAAATGATAAAACTGGCTAAGTCTATACTTGCAGACATGAAGAAAAGATACATTGACTTGTTTAAGGAATTCATTGATGTGTTTGCATGGAGCTACGAAGACTTAAAGGCCTATGACACCAACATCATACAACACAAGATACCACTGAAGGAAAATCAGAAACCTTTCAGACAAAAACTCCGTAGGATTAATCCAAAACAATTGCCTGCAGTAGAGAAAGAAATTAAAAAAATGTATGAGGCAGGCATAATTGTCCCTGTAAGGTTTTCTGATTGGGTGTCAAACTTAGTGGCTGTAAGGAAGAAGACAGGGGAGATCAGACTATGCATAGATTTCAGAACCCTGAATAGAGCCTCCCTGAAAGACAACTACCCCTTGCCTAGAATGGAACATATCTTACAGAAGGTAGTAGGCTCTAAAAGAATCTCCCTGCTTGATGGTTTTTCAGGATACAACCAAGTTCTGGTACTCCCAGAAGATCAAATCAAAACAACTTTCACCACTCCATGGGGCACCTTCATGTATGTGAAAATGCCTTTTGGATTGATGAATGCTGGAGCTACCTTCCAGAGAGCAATGGATATTGATTTCTCAGACGAGATTGGACACTTCATAGTTATCTACTTGGATGACTTAACTGTCTTTTCTAAAAAAGAAGAAGAACACTTAAAACATCTGAGGAAAGTTTTTGAAAAATGTAGAAGGTATGGTCTGTCCCTAAATCCTAAGAAGACCGTTTTCGGGCTGCAAGAAGGTAAGCTTCTTGGCCACATTATATCTGAGAAATGGATTAGGATAGACCCCCAGAGATTTGAGGGAATACTTCAAATTACACATCCAAGAAACATCAAGGAGCTACAGTCCTTCATTGGGAAGATCAACTTCCTTAGAATATTTATCCCCAACCTTGCTGAGCATCTTAGGAAAATGACTGAAATGCTAAAGAAAGATGCAGGAATTAAGTGGACTGTCGAAGCCAAGAAATCTTTTGAGTCAGTAAAGCTTGCACTCACCCAGGCCCTTGTCCTTATCAGCCCTGACTTTGCAAAATATTTTCTGATCTTTTCATTTGCTTCCCCACACACAATAGATGCAGTTTTGCTGCAGAAAAATTCAGAAGGTAATGAACAGCCTATAGCCTTCTTCAGTAAAGCCTTAAGAGATGCACCTTTAAAGTACAACATCATGGAAAAGCAGGCCTATGCCCTGATTAAGGCCTTAAAATACTTTAGGGTGTACATTCTGCATTCTCACACCATTGCCTATGTGCCAAATATAGTGGTCAAAGATATCTTGTCCCAAGACCCAGATGGGAAAAGGGGCAAATGGATTGCTACGATTTTAGAATATGACATTGAAATCAAACCCACCAAGCTGATCAAAGGTCACGGCCTGGCCCAATTGATGGCTGAATCTAATCTACATGCCCTTGATATTAACATGATGAATGCCCTAGATGAGCAGGAAGGATTGCCCCATCCAACTGTTGAGGAGCAGTTTCAGAACTCTCCTTGGTACACTGATATCCTTTACGTGCTCACACACCTCAATGCCCCTCCAGAACTGCCCAAAACAAAGGCCAGATTCATAAAACTCAAAGCTAGAAATTACTGCATTATGAACGAGAGTCTATATTGGAAAAATCCAAATGGCCTTTTGCTGAAATGTTTGCCTGAAACTGAAGCCGAAAGAATCAAACAAGAATTCCATGCTGGGGAGTGTGGAGGCCACCTGAGTTGGAAGGCCACTGTGAACAAGATACTCAGGGCTAGGTACTATTGGCCTACACTCTTTAGTGATGTTCATAAAATTGTCCTTACCTGCCACAAATGCCAAATTTTTGAGGGAAAAATAAAGCTCCTTCCCCTCCCTCTACAACCTATCACCATAGAAGGTCCCTTCATGCAATGGGGCTTAGACTTCATTGGAGAAATCCACCCCTCTTCTTCTGGGCAACACAAATGGATTCTGACTGCTACTGATTACTTCATTAAGTGGATTGAAGCCATACCCACTAGGAATGCCACTGATTCTGTCATCATTAGGTTCCTAGAAGACTTTATCTTATCTCGGTTTGGCTGCCCAAAGAAAATAATCACTGACAATGCTGCTACTTTCGGATCCAAAAGAATGATTGATTTCTGTCACAGGTACGGAATTGCACTTGGACATTCAACTGCCTATTACCCCCAGGGTAATGGCCTAGCTGAATCATCAAATAAAAGCCCGGTTACAATCATTAAAAAGCTGTTGGAAGAGAACAAAAGGTAATGGCATAAAAAGTTGATACAAGCCTTGTGGGCAGACAGGCTCACTACAAAGAAATCTATTGGCATGTCACCCTTCCAGCTGGTTTATGGGACAGAAGCAGTTTTCCCTACTAGCCTTGGGATACCAGTGGTAAAGCTTATCCAAGAAATCCAGTCAGAAGAGGACAGCATGATAAGGAGAATTAATGAAACAATCCATCTTCAGCAAACAAGGGAGCAGGTTTATAACAGAGCTGTCAAAGTGCGGGAAAACATGAAGAGATAGTTTGACAAAAGAACCAAAGCAACAAATTTCAAAGTTGGGGACAAGGTCCTGAAGTGGGATTCAAGAAGAGAGGATAAAGGAAAACATGGCAAATTCGACAGCTTGTGGCAAGGTCCCTTCATCATTCAAGCCACTGTGGGTCCTAATGCGTTTTTCTTGCAAGAACTTGATGGTTCCGAGTTGTTTGGGGGTCCTGTCAATGGCAGGATGCTCAAACATTATTTCTGCTAATTCTCCATTTCCAGCTTCATTTCCATTGTATATACCGTTGCAAATTTTCATTTTCAGCAAAAAGAGAAGAAATTGCTCCAAAAAACAGAATGAAAAGAGGGGTTCAGACATGCTCAAAACATGAACCTCTGAGGCAAAAGGATTGGCTCTAATAAACTCAAAATCTAAGCCAAAAGGAAGTAGAATAGCTGATCCAAACAAGCTCAAAATCTGGATCAGCAGGGAAAGAAGATCCAGCTCTAATATGCCCAAAATATGAGCTGGAGCAAAGGAAAGAAGTGACTCAAATATGCTCAAAACCTGAGTCACAAGAAAAAAAGAAGGATGTTTCACAGTTGCAGAATTCCATGCCTTCTCAGTTTTGTTTTCTTCAATTTTCTGCCCAGCAAGTCAGACAGTCTAATCCTGGCTTGGCTGTGTTTAAATTTCCTTTCTTAGAATGTAGGTGAAGAAACCTGTTGGACAGTTTAATCCCAACGGGTAATAGTTTAGGTAGAGAATTGTATGAGGCCAACAGTCTAATCTAGCCTCATGGAGCAATAAGGGTAGAATTAGAATAGGTTTGTTTTTATTTTGCAAAGTAAAATGTAAAGGGTCTACTAATTCAAATGCACCCAAGGGAAAATTGTTAGAGCTCTAGTTTGGGTAGGTAGATTGGTTGGGAAAATGTTTCTGCTGATTTGTGTATCTAATATATTGTGGCAGCTAATCTAAAGAAAGAAAAAATATGGCTTATAGCAGCAAGCATCTGGCCTACACCAAGAGATCAATTTCTGAATTCTTGACTCCTTCAAGAAGAAGCCATCCCCATGTGGAGCCACTGTTAGCCCCCCTATGAAATTTTTGGCAAGCAAATAGGGGGCTAAATTATTTTGAGCTTTCAAAGAATGTATTTCCATTATAAACACATCATCCTTGAAATCCTCCTCCTGTCTTTCATCCCTTGGTTAAAGTCCCTCTGCTGATTTCCCCTATAAAGCCTCTCTGTTTGTGAAGAAATGCCCAAAGGCCTCCTTTCCCCTTTATTTTACCTTCATTTAGCCCCTGTTTCATCCCCCTTGTCTTCCCCTTCTATTTCCCCATTTACCCCTCAAATCCCCTTTAATTTCCTCCCCTAACCTTTGTGGCCATTTTTTCCCCTTATTCCTCTATCGTTTCCCTTTAAACCCCTTGAAACCCATTAAATGGGCAAGAAACCCATCTTCCGACCTTATTAAGGGCTTAGCCCCTTTACCGCAGGCCCCTTTCAAACCACTTCCCCACATGTGCCCCGGTGCTGGGACCAAGCGCTTAGGTCCCAAGTGCTAATCACAATCGGGAGTCCGGGCAGGTGAAATTTCCTTTGCAATATCAAAACAGCCCCGATGCGATTTGTTTATAACGTAAGTCAGCCGATCTGTTCCGCACCGTTGATCTAGGGTCCAGATCAACGGCTGAGCGCTAATCGCAACCCCCATCGGTGCCGCCCCGACCGAGATTCCCCGATTGCATCTTGACCGTCCGTTCTCCTCGCAATCCGATGGTCCTCTGCCAATCGCAAACCCATCCCCAATCGCAATCTGAACATTTGTGTTGTGCATTGCGATTGCTTCCCGCTCCGACTTGCGATTGCGATTGGGCCCCGGGCCCACCATACTTCTTCTTCCGCCCAGTCACGTGTTATGTGGCATTTCCCTGTGTTATTCAAAATGTGTATGATTGGGGTTTTAAAAAGGTTTTGCTCTGTCGCATCGCAAACTCTGTAATGTGTCGTTCCGCACCTCGGGTCCCACTTCATTCCTCCGTTTCATGGTATTTCATTGCATTGTCATGCATATCCACCCAGGTCTTAAGATTCATATGTTTCGTTTAAATTGCATGTTTCATATGAATGCCACCGTGTCCATGAGTCCTCCCACGGATCAGTCTTCACCGTTGATCTTTGGTCCCAGACCAAAATCTAGCGGTATGCGCTGCATATTCATACCAAACCCTATTATCTGCGCTTTCCACCACTCCACCGCATTTACATCACTCTTTTACACAAAAGAATTGTTCCCACCACTGCCGCACCACCATTTCGTCCACCATGCACCCATCGCTCCGTCTATTGTTTTCTTCATGAGTGTTGCTGTGTTGCAGAGTTTCTAGAGGGAGAGGACCGCCGCTGTTCAATGTACTACCTCAATGGTGAGCGACGCAGTCAGGATCAAATCTAATGAGCCAGTACCATAAGGAAAGTCAAGGAATGGGGCTGTCAGGACTTACATTAAAGGAAAGCAGAGTTCAAATGCCGAAAGTCCTGTTGGCGCCATTTAAAGATCGAGCTAACTCAACGGAGGCAGTAATGAAGCAGCAAGGATTTTCAGTACAGAACAGATGGATTAGTGCACATCAACGAAAATCTTGAGCTCTGAAACAGAGGTTTAAAGAGGCAAAGCATCATTTTGAAGACCCCAAGGATCGATCTGAAGGTCCTGAACATCAATAAGAGGTAATATCAAGGTTTTTTTATCAGCAGAATGTTTTTCCATAAAGGACAAGTCTCCCATACGGTCTTTATTATGCGCCGTGTCCCTGAAGGAGTTTTTCGCCCCAGCTATAGTTCAAAACAATCTAACATCTATGAGGCAGAACTCTCAGCAAGTTGTTTCATTTTGTTCAAATCACCTGGAGTACTGCAGCCAAAGGGTCAGATCATATCCAGAGCAGATCTTTCTTTCACAAGGAAGGTGTCAAAGATTAAATATACAGCATGTCAAGCGGCATGGGCCTCAGCCCTGCATTCATTGTTGTGTTTAAATGTAACATTTAAAATTCACCTACCTCCTCAGTCGGTCCTCTGTGTCTCCTCTGCTATAAAGCACAGAGGGATATCATTGTAATGGTTGTTGGTGCATTATCAGTGAATTGCAAGTATTTTTGTCCCGAGCCAAGTTCCCTGTGTAAAGATTGTATGATAGGCTGAGAAATATGATGTATTAAGGCTGAATGTAAAAGCTTTGGGCAATGATGTACCTGATTGGTATTGTGTTTAACATGATACTTGAGTTTTCATAGATCTTTGATCTGTTGATTGAACGTGTTTTTCTTCATCTCTGCATTGTTTTAATTTCATTCATGTTCTTCATTGACATACGAATATGACATAAAGATTTATATTAGGTACATATGTCCAGCTCTCGGTCTTTAATGTTTTACGATCATATTTAATATACGAATATTTAGTCCAATTGACTAAACGTTATATATATGATGATTATTACTGCCTCCACGATGTGCAAGTTAATAGGATCAATGTTCGGATGTTTTTATTAGATTTAATTGTAAGAAGGTTAAGAACATTGGAATTAAGCAGTATTTGCCTCTCTGTTCCCCTTCATAAACCTTTAAGATCCTAAAACAACACACTGCTGGTTTTGTCCAAGCAGGCCTGGAGTTAAATGACCTCTGGCCTGATCTATAGATGGAATCAGATGGTTTTCCATCCTTCATTCTCATTCCTTAGTGTTCCATCCCACCAATCAGTCTTTGAGATCCAAATGCTCTAGATGACTAGCCCAACTGAAGCTTACACATTGAACATAAGTAAATACTTTCTTGACTCCATTTCCCAATGGCCTTGATGTTCCCTGAGTTATCTATTCTTGCCTAGCTTCCTTCTTTACTTATGTACATCTATGGTGGCTTCTTCCTTCCTGATTCTCTACAACCAAACTCAAAAAATCAAACAAACAACCTTGAGCCTATAACTAGCCTAAAATCACAATTAAGAACTTCAAAGATGTATATCCTTTGATAATCATAGAGAGATCCCTCTCTAGACCTAGGAGGGCTAGATCCTAAGGTCTGAAAGTGGTTCTATGTTGTCTCATCTTTTGGTATGGCCTACCTTGCCAAAACATGGGAACCCCCAACACTGGTGATGAGCTCTATGATTTCATCCTAGTTTGAAGCATTTATGAGCACTTTGAAGTTTTAGCTAATTTTAGGCCCTGATCGAAATTATGATCACTCCTTCCCACTGACAGGCTTTTGGACCCACAAAATCTGATAATTATCTTCTTGAGCTTCAACACTCTTTTGCTTTCAAGTTATATCAACTAATTTTACTTGACAAGTCTTTTTGACAATCATCTTGACATGCCTTGCATCGCAACTGGCTATGTCTCTCAACCACTGCTCTCTGGTTGTTGCTAACCCACTTTAGCATTGCTAACTATTGTTCATTGATACATACCCTGTTGTACCAAATGGATCTCTATGTGATTGGAAACTTGTTAGCATTCCCACTGAGAATTAAGTCCCTCTTGCAACAAATTCATACAAGCGTCTTCTTGGAAATCCTCTTATCCAAATTAATCTTGCAATATGAGTGAACTCTTGGTGTCAACACAAAAAACCAGCTTGTTCTACAATGGCTGCAAGAAATTTTCATCTCAACCACTTTTCACTAAATGGGCCTCAAAATTCCTGTGACATCTTGTCACAAGAACACACAATCAATCTTGTGTTAGCCACCTATAAAATTTGTCATATCAAATGGTGGCTAAATCATTTTTTTTGAGCCTTCAAGAAACAAGTTTTATTGCAAAATTGTTATTTCTTGAAGTCTTATGAAGACATATTATTATTTGATTAATCTTCACTGTTTTTTCCCTCTTAATTATGAAAATATGATGTTTTCATGATGAAAAGACTATTGCAAAAAACTCCATTTTCCCCTCATTTTAACCCTCCTTTCACTTCAAAATTAATCTCCATTTTTATCCTCTTTTTTCCCATAAATTTCCTCTATTTTCTCTTATTTCCCTTCTTCCCTTCATTTAAAACCCCTTTATAAGGTTTGAGAATCCTTTTTGAACCTTACCGAAACCCCCAAATCCATTGAAAATCCTTGAAAATTCATAAAAAATAGTCTTTTTAACTATGGGCCTAAGCCCCTTTGGGCTAAACCCTAAACCACTTCCCCACCATATACCCTAGCGCTGGAACCAAGCGCTAATAGTCCTGAGTGCTTATTGTATCGGAAACTTTTGATGCCAATTGGCCCTTTTATATATATATAAACCCCGGTCCCTTTATCTTTTTCATATATCCAAAGGCCCCGCAATCGAGCGCCAAAACTCATACATAAACCCTTCCCGATTCCGATTTTTCCTTTGTAAATTCATAAAAACTCACTTTCCTATGTTTATATATGAAAACCCATCGTTTAAATGTTTTAAATGATAAGGACAGTTGATCTAAATCCGATCGACGATCAATGAAATCTCACATCGGAGATTTTCATCGGGCGCATTTGACAAGCCTTCTCCTTTGCTCCGATTTCGATTGGCTCCCTTTGTTATAAACCCCCGACCTCCGCTTTCCTTGATATAACTGAAGAGCTTGCAATTAGGAACTTAAACATATAAATAAACCCCTCCCCGATACAAAAATCCTTTTTATTTCATAAAATTTTCGATTTTCATATGTTTCAAAGGGTTTCTTCCAGTTCACTCTCTAAACGAATCCCGACCGTTGATCTTAAACCAATCAACGATCGACCAAATCTAGCATAGGAGATTTCATTGGTCGCGGTTCAATATTTAACTTTCTCCCTCCTGATTGGCAATCTCTCGATGGATCCTTAGCCATTGATTTCTTCCCGCTAGACCCAGATCCGACGACCCTTATCACTCCATCCCAAAGCCCATCTCCTGCTTGCGACCACCTCTGATTCATCCTCCACCATCGATCTGATCCTCAGATCGACGGCCCACAATCAATTGCATCGATGCTCTTCTATCTTTGCCCCCGTCGATCGCAAACCTCCGATTGAATCTAGGTCGTCTGTGCATCAAGATCTGACGGTTCAGATTGAAGCCTCAACCTTTGTTAAAATCCATAAACCCCGCTTTATAATTTTTTTTGGGGAAATCTCAGCCGTTGATCTATGCAGAACAACGGCCCATACTGACCCATTCTCCGCCTCATATATTATTTCATTAGCCCCAAAGATTGATCTCGACCGTCCATATTGAAGATCAATGGCCCAGATTCATCCCGACAGGCCCAACTCCTTTGGGTCCTGCCTTCCTCCAGATTTAATCTCTGTCGTTCATTCCTTGATCGGACAGTCAAGATTAAAACCACTTTCCCCTACCCCCACCTCTTTCCGTCCTTGCATCTTGTTGATATCGTGCTCCCTCATAGCCGTCCGATCTGAGACCCCAGATCTGATGGCTCACGCGCATTTTCGCGTAGATTTATGCCTGAACGATAATTCCTAAAATTCATGCGATATAGGTGGTTTTTTAAAGCCACGTGTCTAGCTCTAACGTATATCACGTTCGAAAATTGAAAACCGCCCATCATCCTTTTTGCTGCGTGATACCACTGGTTTCTTTAACCAAAACCACCCTTCCCATTTCTATTATATTTCATCGCATTCATTCCCCGCCGTTGATCTTTGCGGATCAATGGCTCACATTCAATCTCGCGTTTCTTAATCGCCCTCCGCCCACCCTCCAAGGGCCTTCTTAGATCAACCTCCGCCATTGATCTCCGTGGGCTAAACTAATCCAACGACCCAGGATCGTTTGGAAACCCCCATTTCCCTTTCAATACATTTTCCTCTGCCAAAGGATTTTTCACTCATTTCCTTTGTATTTCTTCCTTTTCATGATAGTGTAGCCCCATTGCATTATATTTCCTTGGTTGATCTTGACCATTGATCAACACAGATCAATGGTTTGGACTTAATCTCCCACCGTTTGATTCCAACTGCCTCCCTTTCAATCACCGCGAGCAATCTCCACCGTTGGATGCTTTCATCCAACAGTTGCGTTCTAAATCTAAGCCTCCAAAGTAGTTTTACCCAGCCACGCAGGATTTTTATAACAATTTGTGTATTTTGCAGGTTTTAATGGATTTCCAATTATTTTAAAGGAAAAATAAAAGCCGAGGATGATGATCCTCCAAGCTTTCATTCATCCAAGAGTATCCATCTACAGGGTTAAACACCATGTTTCATCGGTGCCTCATGAGCACTGACGCCACTATAAATCCCCTGTAGCACCAGCACATCAACAAGACACAATAAAGATTAAATAAACAAAGAGTATCAGTGTTAAATATTCAGTCGAACCAGAGATGAAGAATTAAAGATGGTTTACACAGTTTGTGGGATTACGGCTAAAATCATTAATTAAAAGCCTAATCCACTCAATTAAACACAGTTAAAGAAAAGAAGATGGGAAATTAGGCTAAATTAAGCCGAAAACACAGAATTAAAGAAAATTAACAGTGTTTAAAGAAGGACAAAGCAATTCAACAAACCGAGAAGCCTCCACCGCCACATCAGAGGCTAATTGATTCCTCACCAACTAGCAAAAGGCCACCTGTAGCCTCAAATAATTCAAAAGAGGCATAGTTATGACCAGAACAGAGGATATTTTCTTGAATACAACCAAGCAATTATTTCAGATCAAAGAACTTATTGCAAAATATCAACAGAGTTATTACAAACATGACACAGAGCCTTAAAGTCAACAAAAGCTTCCCAGCGAGATTAATACTTAATGTAAGCCAATTAATACAGAGAAATATCTGTAATCTTCTCCATTGAGCCCCTCAAAGGCCAAGAAGCACTAAACTGTATTAATTGAACCCATAGATCTTTTAACTCTTCCACCTCCTCATTTTCCTATAAAATCTTCTTGAGGAGCTCATTGTAAAGGGTTGGTTGCAGAACTTTGAAATATACTTGTGTTCGAAACTTCTACATGTAAATAATGTTTAGAGGCTCTTGAAGCTCTGTTTGTAATCAAATAAGTTAGGCTGAGAAGTGAAGATGATTTCTAAACTGAAACATTAGACTTGAAGAATGTAACTGGATTGACATCAATATACAAGCTGATTCTTGGGATCCTGGTCTATATCACTGGTGAAGTGATTTTATCTGTGTTATTGTTTTTCCTTTCATGTATGCCATTTTTTCCATTATTCTATGATAAAGAAAAACAAGCATAGAGTTAGGATTTACTTTTTACAGTACCCTTCTCTGATTGATAAGCTTTATCTCAATGTCTTCCTCCAAATTGTCTATTTAAGAATGATTCAATACAGTCTAAACAATTAGGAATGCTGGCGTTCCCTCGTCCTACTGTCTAAACCAAACATTGTTCTTGAATGTTATTTTCAGTATATGCTCAATAAAGATAGACTAGAAAAGTGATGGTGTGCCCTGTTTTCTAGCTTCTTTCTCCAAAGGTAATTCTAAAAGTTTCCCTAAGAGTATGCTGAAAGCAGTTTAGATTTAAAAGTGTCTTATCTGATCTTAGGCTACACTTTGCTTTTCTTATCTGTTTTCATCCCTTCTGAAAGTAATTATGTGGATTATTGGATTGTTTGTCTATTGAGTTAGCTTTAATAAGAACTTTCCCAAAGAATTCTATGGTTAGCCTTGTCCTTTGGCCAGTTTTACATAGTTAGTTAAAAGGCTTTTCTTGTTTGGACAGAATGATAAATCCTAGTTGAAATTATTGTCTATTCCCACCCCTTCAACACTTTTATTGTTCCATTCCATCATTTAATCTCAAAGATCTTGTGATATAGATGACTTTCCCCTTGGACCACTCTTGAAATTATTGCACAACTAAACCCTTTTATGACTCCATAGCCCAATGGACTAAAAACCAACGTTATATCTATCCAATTAGCCAAAGCTCATTTTGATTGCTTGCAACTTCACACCTCTGAAACTCTTTTCATTTTAGGACTTTCCACTCAACTAAAAATCATGCTCAACCATCCAAAAACAAACAAAAACCCTTGCTCTTAATAAATAGCCTAACATCAGACATAAAAGCCTTAAAGATAAATCAATCTTTGCACTGATAGAGAGATCCCTCTCTGGATTCAGGAGGGCTAGATCCTAGAATCCCAAAGTGGTTCAAGTGTTCTCTCTGTAGTTTGTATTTTCCAATCTTGCAAATTACGGGGAGCCAACATTTCTGGCGACTCCGCTAGGGATTTCTGAGTGAAATTACACCTATACATGCTTAAAAAACCTCAGGAAACCTCTTGATTTAATGACATTTGGTGTATTAACTAGTTAACCCACCAGGCATAACATTTTTGGCCAAACACTCAGTGTTCAGTGAGTACAATTAGCCTCTTCAACCACTACAAAGAAAATGGTAATCATGATAAAACTTATTTGAATCAGTGAAAAACTAAGGAAACCTTAGGATTCTCTTAAGAAGCTTATCAAACCTTGAAGGATCAGCTAGCTTAGCCACAAGAGTAGACTGTCTTTGCCTCATCATCGTAGCTAAGTGTTGAAACAGATTTAGGACACTCTGAGAACCCATAGGACTGAAATAACTCAGAAAACCCAAAAATATGTCAAATTGGCATTCAAATAAACATGGTGGTGGACCATAAAACCTTTTACCTCCCAAAGAGCTAAAAATTTCCACCTGGTGACTCCACAATCCTAAACACACCTTAAGACTCCACTAGGAAGACCCATTATCATTTTAACATCATTTAAACTCAATTAGAGGACTTTAGGATTAAATCTTTCTTATTTAAGAAGATCCGTTAGCCACTTAAAGATTGTCATATTTGGTTAAACTGTTCTTGTTTAGTTGGGTCTAAAAAACACAGCATAGTGGCTCCTAGAAACATTTATACCAAAGCTTACCCTGACCCAAACCCACCTGAGATAGTTGATAACCCTGAAAGAATTCTTAGGAAGTCTCTTGAGATTAATTTTTCAACTATTTTTAGATCACCCTTGAGAGCTAATTCTGTTACTGAAAATCTTGCAGCTCTACAACAATCACAAGTTGACTTAAGAAATCCATTTAGAACTAGGTCGCTTGATGATTTAGATCAGCTAGATTCAGAGTCTTTACTTTCATCTCCAGAATCGAGTGAACATCCTGGTAGTAGAGAAACAATACCACCTGATTTACATTTCCTTTACAATTTAGGTGTCTCTCATCCAAGATCAGCTCAAAAATCTATTGCTGGTACATCCACAACTTTTCTTCATACATCCACTGTCCAAACCACTCCATTCCATCCCACTTTCCCTCTTGTTAACCCACCACTTGTAAACCCCCCACTATTTCCACAACCCCCTATCATGGCAACATGGTATGCTCCCTTAGTCCTTCCTTTGCCCTTAGTTAATCTTCCACAGGACTATCAGTCCAAGATACCATTGTATGATGCCAGTAATGCTACTACTGCTTCACAACATGTGGATAAGATGAATGACTACTTTGACAGAAATGAAATTGATGATGAAACTGTCAAACTTAGACTATTTGCTCAGATTTTAGGGGGAGAAGTAAGAAAATGGTTCAAAGGCTTAACCCCTCACAGTATTAATGATCTCCAAGCCTTCCATCAGACATTCTTAAACAAATGGGAAGTAAGAAAAAACCCTCTTCAAATACTTTCTGATTACAAAAATCTCCAAAGAGGAAAGTGTACAGGCCTATTGCATTAGGTTTAATAGCGTTTACAATGCCCTTCCCCCAGACCTAAAACCTCCACAAGGCTCAGCTCCAAACAAGTTTACTGAGGGATTTGATCTTGAAATGGCCTATCAGCTGAGAGAAAGAGATCCTTTAACTCTTGAAGATATGAAAAAATGAGCTCTTGTTGTGGAAGTTAACTTAATGGAGAAAAGAGAAAGAATGAAAAATGAGAAGAGAGTGTCCTTTAGAGAGGAATCTACACCTTCCACATCTAGCTCAAAGATGGAAAGAATGATGCAGGAGATGATGAAAAAGATGAGCATACTTGAGAGAGCTCAATAAAGTCAAAACCAAACAACTCCTCAAAATAGAAATCAAAACCAAAATCAGAATTTTAGGAGAAAACAGCCTCAAAATAGACCAAGGGAGGATGATCAATAGATCACCCCTCCTTTTCATCAAAATTATGTGAGTGAGATTGAAGACACTATAGATCAAATAAAGGAGGATGGTATAAATATGTTGGGAGTAGATAGTGATGACTTTTAAGTTCATTACAATAGGAAACAAGGTCTGTATACACCCTATGATGACAAGAGACCAGTAGATGAATATTACTATCAGGAAATGGAAAATGTCATCATAGAAACCACCAAGGAATATGACCTTAGGAGAAAAAAGAATCTGAAAACTCCCAACAACAAAACCTTTGATAATTCTTCACAAAACAACACTGTAAATAAACCCAAAGTCACAAAATAGAAGGACAAAACAATGGCTGTAAATTCTGATAAAGGTAAAGAGAAAGGCACTCAACACAATGAAAAACAGAGTGCAGATATTAGCAGCACTAGCACTTCAGCTAGTGCTCCTGTTAAAATAATTTTGTCAAATGTAAATAGAGGAAATCAACAAACTGATTTTGCTGATAGAGTGGCAGTTAATAAGGCTGAAACAAGCACTTCAAAGAATCAGATGCCTTTTAGTTTGGAGCAGGAAATTTCCCGAATTAAGATCTCTATTCCTCTTACTGAATTAGCTACCCAAAATGTATATAGAACCCAAATTTTGAAGGCTTTAAACATAGAAGAGAATAATGACATTGTCAATCTTAATGATGACCAACCAAAGCTCATTTTCGGTCCTAAGATTGAAGGTAGATATCAAGAAGGATCGGTTCCTCCTTTTTATGTTAGTTTAAATGTTCGTGACAAGATTTTGCATAATGCTATGCATGATTCAGGGTCCTCTCACTATTTAATGCCCAAAGCCGTAATGGAGAGCCTAGGCCTTGAGATCACCATACCTTATAAAGATCTTTACTCCTTTGACTCAAGCAGGGTAAAATGTTTAGGAATAATCAAAGACCTCTGTGTTAACTTAGCACAAATCCCAGCCAAATGTTTAGTAATGGATATTGTTGTGGCTGATGTACCCCCAAAATATGGTATGCTATTATCTAGGTCTTGGGGAGCTAAGTTACAAGGAACTATGTAGATGGACATGACATATGAGACCATTCCTGTTTTCAATCAAACAAGAAGACTTTACAGGGAGTCTCATATGCAATACATGGTTGCTAGCCAAGAGAGACCACAAAACTCCCCCCTCTATTCTGTAAATACGAGCCTTGATTCTTTTATCCTTTTCAATGATGAAACATTTAGTGAACAAGTCACTTTAACTGAATTAATGGCCGATAGAGAGGTGGAAGAAGACAACACAGAAGTGTCAAAACAATTTGCTACACTTGAAAATTCCAACAAACTTAACACAGGTCTTGAGCTACAAATCATCCATCCTTTGCTTTTAAACCTTGATAGTCAAGAAAGCAGCATTCAACTCAATAAAAAACCTGAGGAATTAAAACAAATTCAACAGAGTGCTGACCTTCAAGAACAATTCGAAAGCACGCTTGTTGAAGAGGATATCAATCAAACTGATGAACCCGAGACTAGTCCTCTGTGGAGTATGAACTTCGACGGGTCTTGCACTAGGAGAAATGCTGGTGCAGGGGTCTGGATACGTAACATTGAGAAAAACCACACTAAAGGTCGTTCCTACAGATTAAATTTCCAGTGTTCGAATAACATAGTGGAATACGAATCCCTTCTTTTAGGCTTACACTTGTTGAAGAAATTAGGAGCCAAGAGAATTAAAGTGCATGGGGATTCAGAATTAATCATTAGGCAAGTAAATGGGGAACACAACGCTAATCACCCCAGAATTAGAGCCTATCGAAACCATGTCATGGATTTATTGAAAACATTTGAGGAATCACAACTGATTTTTGTCCCAAGACAAAAGAATATCATGCCCCACAGTTTAGCTTTTGCTGCTAGAACATGTTTAACACCATATGAAACCAAACAATGTACAACCTAGATTAAATTCAGACCAAATGTTCCTGATAACGAGAAATATTGGCAAGTGTTTGATGGAGACAAAAAAATAGAAGACTTCCTGCAGTCCAAAAATGAATTTGAACTACCAAGTTCAGATTCAAACTATGAAACAGATTGCCCTAGTGAAGAAAATCTACTTGATGAAAAGAAAAGTCTCCTGAGATGGCTGATGTAAATTTGTTGTCTAACAAACTTGAAAACATGACAGAAATGATTGCAGAGTTAGAAACAAAAGACTTAGAAACCCTGCAGTCTAAAAATCAAAGTTTTCCAAAGGGTTTGGCCTCTTTAAAAGAGTTGTTTGATTTCAACGATGTGGCCAAGAAGCCAAAGCTGGAACCTGTGGAAACTGAAGTTGAAGAGTGTAATATAGGCAGTGTATAGAAACCAATGATGATCAAACTGTCTAAAACTTTACCAGCTCACATTAAACTCAAATACATAGAGCTATTTAAATAATTTTCTGATGTTTTTGCATGGAGTTATGAGGATCTGAAATCCTATGACATTGAAATAATTCAGCACAAGATACCTCTCAAGGAAAACCAAAATCCCTTTAAACAAAAACTGCGCAAAATAAACCCTGTCCAGTTACCTTTGGTTGTCCCTATTAGATATTCTGAGTGGGTGTCTAATCTGGTGTCAGTTAGGAAGAAAACAGGAGAGATTAGGCTTTGTATAGACTTTAGAGACTTAAACAAAGCTTCATTGAAGGACAACTACCCTTTACCCAAGATGGACCATATTTTACAAAGGGTGGTTGGTTCTAAAAGAATTTCTTTGTTAGATGGCTACTCAGGGTACAATCAGATTTTAGTTCACCCTGATGATCAATTAAAGACAACCTTTACTACACCTTGGGGCACTTTCATTTATGTGAAAATGCCCTTTGGTTTAATTAATGCTGGTGCTACTTTTCAGAGAGCCATGGACATTTCATTCTCGGAAAAATTGGGCTACTTCATCATTATTTACCTTGATGATGTCACTGTATTTTACAAGACAGATGAAGAGCACTTAAAACACTTGAGAAAAGTATTCAAGAAATGCAAAAAGTTTGGGATATCTTTAAATCATAAGAAAACACTATTTCGTCTCTAAGAAGGTAAAATTCTTGGGCACATCATATCAGAGGAGGGGATAAAGATAGACCCAAAGAGGATTGAGGCTATATTGCAAATCACTCATCCTAGAAACATCAAGGAACTGCAATCTTTCATTGGAAAGATTAATTTCTTGAGAAGGTTCATACCCAACTTAGCTGAACTCCTTAGAAACATTACAAACATGCTGAAAAAGGAAAAAGGAGTTAAGTGGACCTTAGAAGCAAAGAATTCCTTTGAACTGCTCAAGCAAACATTAACCAAAACACCAGTTCTAATAAGTCCCGATTTTTCAAAAGATTTTTATATTTTTTCATTTGCATCAGAACATACAATAGATGCTATCCTATTGCAGAAAACTCCACAGGGACAAGAGCAGCCTATTGCATTCTTTAGTAAGGCATTGAGAGATGCTCCTCGGAAGTACAACATTATGGAAAAACAACCCTTTGCCTTATTCAAAGCTTTAAAAGATTTCAGAGTTTATATTTTGCACTCCTACATCATTGCCTTTGTCCCAAATTCAGTTGTGAAAGACATTCTAACACAAGACCCAGATGGTAAGAGAGGTAAGTGGATAGCTGTGATACTTGAATATGATTTAGAAATCAAGCTCACTAAACTCATCAAAGGCCAAGGTCTAGCTAGATTAATGGTTGAATAAAATTTTGAATTTCTTGATATTAATATGATTAATGCTTTAGATGAACAAGAAGAATTATCAACTCCCATTGTTGAAGAACATTTTATGAATTCCTCTTGGTATGATGATATTCTCTATGTTTTTCTTAATTTGAATACACCTCCTGGTTTAGCAAAAACAAAGGCAAGGTTTTTAAAGTTAAAAGTTGTAAACTAATGCATTATTGATAAATGTTTTTATTGGAAAAATGCAAGTGGAATATTGCTTAAATGTTTTCCTGAGAATGATGCAGAGAAGGTTAAGCATGAGTTCCATGAAGGAGAATGTGGAGGCCACCTCTATTGGAAGACAACAGCCAACAAAATCCTTAGAGTTGGTTACTATTGGCCCACCATCTTTCTAGATGTACACAAGATGATAATTGCCTGTCATAAATGCCAAATTTTTGAAGGCAAAAGAAAGCTGCTGCCCTTACCTCTGCATCCAATCACTGTTGAAGCTCATTTTCAACACTGGAGACTTGAATTCATCAGAGAAATCCGTCCACCCTCATCTACCCAACATAAATGGATTCTCATTGCAGTAGACTACTTTACCAAATGGATAGAAGCCATCCCTTCTAGGCAAGACAATGACTCTGTCATCATAAAATTCATTGAGACTCATATCCTCTCTAGATTTAGCTGTCCTAGGAAGATTATTACTGATAATGCAGCTGCATTTGGATCCAAGAAGATAGTTTAATTCTGTCACAAATATCAGATAACATTGGGACATTCTACAGCTTATTACCCTCAAGGTAATGGGCTAGCAGAATCCTCAAACAAGAGTTTGGTGAACATAATCAAGAAGTTGTTGGAGGACAACAAGAAGTCTTGGCATACTAAGCTAGTACATGCACTTTGGGCTAACAGATTAACACTTAAAAAATCTATTGGCATGTCACCCTATCAGCTTGTGTATGGTACTGATGCAATTTTTCCAACCAGCCTTGGTGTACCAGTTATGAAGTTGATTCAAGAGGTGCAGTATGAAGACAATGACATGATCAGAAGAATAAATCAGACCATTCACCTTCAGCAAACAAGAGAGGAGGTTTATAACAGAGCATTACAAAATCAAGACAACATCAAGAAGCTTTTTGATAGAAGAACAAAGGCCAGCAATTTCAATAGTGGGGACAAAGTGTTAAAGTGGGACTCAAGGAGAGAAGACAAGGACAAGCATGGGAAATTTGATAACTTATGGCTTGGCCCTTATCTCATTCATTCTGCTGCTAGTAACAATGCTTATTTCTTGCAAGAGTTGAATGGAGCTGAACTATTTGGGGGTCCTGTCAATGGCAGGATGCTCAAACATTATTTCTCTTGATCCTACCCATGTTTTGAAGCCTTTTTATTTTTTTTCTCATTATAAATATTTCATCCATCATTTCATTCAAAGTTAGAAAAATAAAAAATACAAAAAACAGTAGAAAGAGAAAAGAGGGCAGATATTAAAAATAAGAAAGGTACGGCCCCATACCAAAAAAGAGAAACAAAATCTAAAAGTGTGCAAGCTCAAATGTTACTCCTAAAAAACACACTTCTAGTTAGTCATACAGCCTAATCATGACTAATTAGTTTTAAATTTACTGCTGATAGGTTAGTGAATTCGATTTTCCAAACAGTTTAATTTTGGCTTATCAATTAGGTAGATTAGGCTAGAAATTAAAGGGTCAAATAAGTTCAAAATCTGAACCTAAGATTCCAAAAGAAGAATGACCCTAATCTGTTTAAATCATGAGTCAAAAATAGAGGTAAACTGGTTCTAATAAGTCCAAAATCTGAACCAGATAACAAGGAAAAAAAGCTCGAATAAACTAAAAAATAGAGTTGAAGAAAAGAGAAGGATGTGCTAAAAACTTTCAGTTCTTAAGCCTTCACTATTTTGATTTAATCTTCTGCAAAATAATATCTATGTGAAACTTGTTTTTTATGCCATAGATCAGCAACAAGTTAGACTGTTCAATCACGACTTGTATGCTTTTAAATTTCTGTTTTAGAAGTTAGTGAATAAAAATCTGTTATACTGTTTAATCCTAACAGATAGTAGATCAAGTAGAGAAGCTTATGGACTCAACTGTTTAATCTGAGTTCATGGAGAAATAAGAAGTAGACTTAGATTAGTTTTTTTCTTTCAAAAGAATAAAATGTTTGTAAAAGAGTTTGCCAATCCAAGTGCACTTTGAAAGAAGAAAAAATGTTAGATCAGTAGGATTGGGTAGGTAGAAAACTTGGTTTGATGTTTTTCCATTGTCTTTCATGGCTGATAACATTTTCAGAGCAAAAGAAGATCATCCAAGTGAAGAAAGTTGCAGCCCAATGGATGAGGCACTGATCAGCCCCCCAGAGAATACATGTTTGAAGTTCTTGATACCTTCAAGAAGGCACCATCCCCATGTGGAGCCACTGTTAGCCACCTATAAAATTTGTCATATCAAATGGTGGCTAAATCATTTTTTTTTAGCCTTCAAGAAACAAGTTTTATTGCAAAATTGTTAGTTCTTGAAGTCTTATGAAGACATCTTATTCTTTGATTAATCTTCACTACTGTTTCCCTTTTAATTATGAAAATCTGTTGTTTTCATGATGAAAAGACTGCTGCAAAAAACTCCATTTTCCCCTCATTTTAACCCTCCTTTCACTTCAAAATTAATCTCCATTTTTATCCCCTTTTTTCCCATAAATTTCCTCTATTTTCCCTTATTTACCTTATTCCCTTCATTTAAAACCCCTTTATAAGGTTTGAGAATCCTTTTTGAACCTTACCGAAACCCCCAAATCCATTGAAAATCCTTGAAAAATTCATAAAAAATAGTCTTTTTAACTATGGGCCTAAGCCCCTTTGGGCTAAACCCTAAACCACTTCCCCACCATATACCCTAGTGCTGGAACCAAGCACTAATAGTCCCGAGCGCTTATCGCATCGAAAAATTTCAATGGGCACAAGTCTTTTTATTACATAAAACTTCTGATGCCGATTGGCCCTTTTTTTATATATAAACCCCGGTCCCTTTATCTTTTTCATATATCCAAAGGCCCCACAATCGGGCGCCAAAACTCATACATAAACCCTTCCCGATTTGATTTTTCCTTTGTAAATTCATAAAAACACAATTTCCTATGTTTATATATGAAAACCTTCCGTTTCAATGTTTTAAATGATAAGGACCGTTGATCTAAATCCGATTGACGATCAATGAAATCTTGCATCGGAGATTTTCATTGGGCGCATTTGACAGGCCTTCTCCTTTGCTCCGATTCCAATTGGCTCCCTTTGTTATAAACCCCCGACCTTCAATTTCCATCATATAACCCAAGAGCCCGCAATTAGGCACTTAAACGTATAAATAAATCCCTCCCCGATACAAAAATCCTTTGTATTTCCTAAAATTTTCGATTTTCATATGTTTCAAAGGGTTTCCATAGGTTCACTCTCTAAACGAATCCCGACCGTTGATCTTAAACCAATCAACGATCGACCAAATCTTGCATTGGAGATTTCATTGGTCGCGGTTCAATATTTATTTTCTCCCTCCCGATTGGCGATCTCTCGATGGATCCTCGGCCGTTGATTTCCTCCTGCCAGACCCAGATCTGACGGCCCTTATCACTCCATCCCAAAGCCCATCTCCCGCTTGCGACCACCTCTGATTCATCCTCCACTGTCAATCTGATCCTCAGATCGACAACCCACAATCAATCACATCAGTGCTCTTCTATCTTTGCCCCCGCCGATCGCAAACCTCCGGTTGAATCTAGTCCGTCTGTGCATCAAGATCCGATGGTCTAGATTGAAGCCTCAACCTTTGTTAAAATCCGTAAACCCCGCTTTATAATATTTTTTGGGGAAATCTCAGTCGTTGATATTTGTAGATCAACAACCCATACTGACCCATTCTCTGCCTAATATATTATTTCATTATCCCCAAAGATTGATCTCGACCGTCCATATTGAAGATCACATCCCGACAGCCCCAACTCCTTTGGGTCCTGCTTTCCTCCAGATTTAATCTCCGCCGTTCATTCCTTGATCGGATGGTCAAGATTAAGACCACTTTCCCCTGCCCCCACCTCTTTTCGTCCTTGCACCTTGTTGATATCGCGCTCCCTCACAACCGTCCGATCTAAGACCCCAGATCTAACGGTTGACGGGAATTTTCGCGTAGATTTATGCCTGAACGATAATTCCTAAAATTCACGTGATATAGGTGGTTTTTTAAAGCCACGTGTTGGGCTCTAACACATATCGCATTCGAAAAGTGAAAACCGCCCATCCTCCTTTTTGCTATGCGATACCACTGGTTTCTTTAACCAAAACCACCCTTCCCATTTCTATTATATTTCATCGCGTTCGTTCCCCATCATTGATCTCTGCGGATCAATGGCTCACATTCAATCTTTCATTTCTTAATCGCCCTCCTGCCACCCTCCAAGGGCCTTCTTAGATCAACCTCCGCCATTGATCTTCGTGGGCTAAACTAATCCAACAGTCCAGGATCATTTGGAAACCCCCATTTCCTTTTCAATACATTTTCCTCCGCCAAAGGATTTTTCACTCATTTCCTTTGTATTTCTTCCTTTTCATGATAGTGTAGCACCATTGCATTATATTTCCTCAGTTGATATCGACTGTTGATCAACACAGATCAATGGTTTGGACTTAATCTCCCACCATTTGATTCCAACCCCCTCCCTTTCAAACACTGCGAGAAATCTCCACCATTGGATGCCCTTTCAACCACCACGAGCAATCTCCACCATTGGATGCTTTCATCCAACGGTTGTGTTCTAAACTTAAGCCTCCAAAGCAGTGTTACCCAGCCAACAGGATTTTTATAACATTTTGTGTACTTTGCAAGTTTTAATGGATTTCTAATTATTTTAAAGGAAAAATAAAAGTCGAGGATGACGATCCTCTAGGCTTTCATTCATCAAATATTATCCATCTACAGGGTTCAACACCATGTTTCATCGGTGCCTCATGAGCACTGATGCCACTATAAAGCCCCTGTAGCACCTGCACATCAACAAGACACAATAAAGCTTAAATAAATAGAGAGTATCCGTGTTAAAGATTCAGTCGAACCAGAGATGAAGAATTAAATATGGTTTACACAGTTTGAGGGATTACAGCTAAAATCATCAATTAAAAGCCTAATCCACTCAATTAAACACAGTTAAAGAATAGAAGACAGGAAATTAGGCTAAATTAAGCCTAGCACACAGAGTTAAAGCAAATTAACAGTGTTTAAAGAAGGACAAAGCAATTCAACAAACCAAGAAGACTCCACCCCCACATCAGAGGCTAATTGATTCCTCACCAGCTACCAAAAGTCCACCTGTAGCCTCAAAGCATTAAAAAGAGGCATATTTATGACCAGAACAGAGGATATTTTCCTGAATATAGCCAAGCAATTATTTCAGATCAAAGAACTTATTGCAAAATATCAGCAGAGTTATTACAAACATGACACAGAGCCTTAAAGTCAACAAAAGCTTCCCAGTGAGCTTAATACTTAATGTAAGCCAATTAATACAGAGAAATATCTGTAATCTTCTCCATTGAGCCCCTCAAAGGCCGAGAAGTAGTAAAATTTATTAATTGAACCCATAGATATTTTAACTCTTCCACCTCCTCATTTTCCTATAAAATCTTCTTGAGGAGCTCATTGTAAAGGGTTGGTTGTAGAACTTTGAAATATACTTGTGCTCAAAACTTCTACATGTAAATAGTGTTCAGAGGCTCTTGAAGCTCTGTTTGTAATCAAATAAGTTAGGCTGAGAAGTGAAGATGATTTCTGAACTGAAACATTGGACTTGAAGAATGTAATTGGATTGACATCAATATACAAGCTGATTCTTGGGATCCTGGTCTATATCACTAGTGAAGTGCTTCTATCTGTGTTATTTTTAGTCCTTTCATGTATGCCATTTTGTCCATTATTCTCTGATAAAGAAAAGTAAGCATAGAGTTAGGATTTACTGTTTACAGTACCCTTCTCTGACTGATAAGCTTTATCTCAATGTTTTCATGCAAATTGTCTATTTAAGAATGATTCAATACAGTCTAAACAGTTAGGAATGCTGGCGTTCCCTCGTCCTACTATCTAAACCAAAAATTGTTCTTGAATGTTATTTTCATTATATGCTTCGTAAAGATAGACTAGAAAAGTGATTGTGTGCCCTATTTTCTAGCTTCTTTCTCCAAAGGTAATTCTGAAAGTTTCCCTAAGAGTATGCTGAAAGCAATTTAGATTTAAAAGTGTCTTATCTGATCTTAGGCTACACTTTGCTTTTCTTATCTTTTTTCATCCCTTCTGAAAGTAATTAGTAGATTACTGGATTGTTTGTCTATTAAGTTAGCTTTAATACAAACTTTCCCAAAGAAGTCTATGGTTAGCCCTTTCCTTTGGCCAGTTTTAAACAGTTAGTTAAAAATATTTTCTTGTTTGGACAGACTGATAAATCCTAGTTGAAATTATTGTATGTTTCCACCCCTTCAACACTTTTATTGTTCCATTCCATAATTTAATCTCAAAGATCTTGTGATATAGATGAATTGCCCCTTGGACCACTCTTGAAATTGTTTCACAATTAAACCCTTTTATGACTCCATAGCCCAATGGACTAAAAACCAACGTTATATCTATCCAATTAGCCAAAGCTCGTTCTGATTGCTTGCAACTTCACACCTCTGAAACTCTTTTAATTTTAGGACTTTTAACTCAACTAAAAATCATGCTCAACCATCCAAAAACGAACAAAAACCCTTGCTCTTAATAACTAGCCTAACATCAGACATAAAAGCCTTAAAGATAAATCAATCTTTGCACTTATAGAGAGATCCCTCTCTGGCTTCAGGAGGGCTAGATCCTAGAATCCCAAAGTGGTTCAAGTGTTCTCTCTGTAGTTTTATTTGCCAATCTTTCAAATTACAAGGAGCTAACATCTTGAAAAGAAAACATTATGCAAGCACTGAAATGATGACCACCTCTTTTTTTCTCCTTCAAAGCAATGAATGTCACCTCCTGTAACATCAAATACATAGCGATCTTCTTGCACATTGGTTTACCCATTATCAATTCACAATTGAAAACATCATTGACTAAAACATAAGTCAATCAACATAATTGAAAAACATAGTCGACAAACAACATGTGACATAAACAACACAGGTCGACATGAAATATGCAACATAATTGACATAAATCGATATGAAATGTGTGCGACACAATTGACATAAATCGATATGAAATGCGTGCAGTACAATCGACACAAGTTGAAATTACATGATACATATTGACAACACTCATGCATGTACCTATTTTACAATAAACCTATCACAAGTTCTCTATTTACACATACAAAATCTCATGCATATGTACACTCTTCAACTCTCTCTTTCAAGTATGCTGAGCATAACGCGGTCCCTGGTTTGCACGTAGCTATTGGAGAGGAGTTATTTCGTCAATGTTTCTCTCTGCGTACTGGGTCCCATGAGTTGGAGGATAGGATCCTCCGTGGTGATAGGCTTGCACCCTATTGGTCAAATTTTGCTGAGGCATATGATGAATTTAAAAACTGGGTTGAGGTACGTTTTGGGTAGAATTATACGTGTAACTGAGGTTTTGACTACTGCTACCTATGTAACCTTGAGTAAATGACCCAATTGGTTCATTTGCAGAGTTCGATGTGCTTGGAAATTCTTGATAAGTTTGTAGGTGCGAGGCGTTTGGCAGGATATTGTAAATATATCTTGACTGGGTATAAATCAGCTCAAGTTGCTGGGCTTTGCTGATGGCGTCCTCTTCGGATGTGGGCCTTTGTTGCACCACATCCTTTGAAATATTTGCTATGAGATTTTTTAAGAACAAATATAAAAGAACTCGGTCATCAAGTTTTTCTTTACTTAAACTACGATGCCGCCTCCATTCGTGGAGATGGTCCGAGAAATGGACGACAAGGGTTTGTCTAAAATGTGTCAGTAATTCCATTCTAGAATCATGGTGAATGGGTAACTAAAAATATGTTAGTAACATGGTGGCAAGGGTGCTAAATGTTCTGTGTGAAGCAGAGGGTTGCTCCACGTACCATTTCGCAAATAATCCTGTCAAAGTGCATTTAAATAGTCTCAATCGAATAGTGTCGTCAATGATATTGTTTGATGGGCACCACAGGTGGAAGGTCATGACATGATTACCTGGGTCTTATGCTTTCTTTCCTTCAAACTTTGGAATATCCGAAGGGAGCTTCATGGGCATGGGAGGCCATGTAGGGTTGTGTGTGATGGAGTCATTCGTCAGCTTGGTTAAATTATGTAGATTCAATGAAGCTAAGAAATGTGACTGGGAGGTAGATGCCATTGCAACTTGTGAAACAAAAAGTTCTAGTTAGGAAGAGGGTTTGTCTATGATGTACCCTGCTGTGTATTCAACTGGATTCCCAAATGGGTCACACCCCTCTATTCTCTAGGGGTTGTGGGAGGAGTGGTGTGTGGTGTGGTGTTGGGAGACCGACCAGGGTTCCCAATTAAGGATACCCCAATAAAGGGCAAACCAATAATGGTGGTAGTGTTCTATCTTTGACTCCTAAATGGAGAAAGACCTGGAACCCCTCTCGGTAAGGGGGGTAGGCCCAAAAGACATCTAGATCGACGAGGTCTCATTGGGTCCGTTATGGTGTCAACTAGGTCTGGTTTGGAAAAATTTGAGATGATAGAGTCTATGATCAAAGAAAAATTCTGGTCACATACATAAAATAAAGAAAAAATAAAATAAATTTTCCCTTTAAATTAATTTTATGCGATCAAGCAATCAAAAAAGTGGTTTTTTTTGTTTGCGTATGATACTCAAATCCTAGAAGACCTTTTCATCTTCACACACTCAAATGTAACTGGGCCTTGAGAAGATATCTTGCGAGTGCTGGCACAACATCTCGCAAGAGCTGGCGATGCCCCCAGTCAGCCGAAGAAAATACACCAAGGTAAGGGTAGAGGGTCTAGCGCTTGCCTGCACCATCACCTATAGGGAAAGGATGCCCTAGATTTGGCCACTAAGTACCACCGTCCCACGTGATCATTTGAGTCTTGGGCTTCTTGGTAAGTCAGCTAACAGTACCAAGTATCAGCTGGGTCAGGTAGCCCCAACTGATACCGCATACATTGCGCCTAAGTCTAACCCCCTCTGAAAAGGGTCTCTGCCGCACTTGGGTTTTCTTTTCTATGGGATGATAGGTGGATTTAAAGCTCCCTAAAAAGTCAACTTCTACGTTTCAAGATGAAAAATGATCAAGGCAACTTATTGGATGCCTACCCCCTTGATCCTCACTTAAACTATAAATTCTTTTGTGGTCCCTGCGGGGATAATATAGTGAGTTTGGTTAAGTTAGTTTTAGGTGTCTTTGCTTTGCTTAGTGGGTGGATGTGTGTGAGAAAAAAAGTGGACAAGAACATAGTTTGAATGTGTGGATATGCGATGATCCTTTTCAAAATCCCCTATTAAACTATGTTGTATTGTTTGTTGCTCAAAAGAAAAACATGTGCGGATATGGGTCGCTTTCTATTTTTCCTAGTTAATCTATGTGATCAACTAAAGGGATATGGCAAGTTGCGAATAGAGAGTGTTCATATGCTTTCCTAGGATCACCGGAGGGTGCAAAGGCAACAAAGATTACTTGCTCTTCTATCGACAATTCAATCCTAGTCCCGAAATCCTAGTACAAAAATTGAACTAAACTAATAACTTTTACACTAGAAAAAAGAAACTAGCTAAGCATGCATGGACTTGGGCCAGTTACTTTGGCTAGCTATCTAGGTGTGTTGATACCTAAATTTGAAAAACATAAAATTCTTTCAGAATGCAAGTTATTTTTCCCCCCTACTTAAACTATGTGTGAACTTTGAAAAAATCAACTTGAAATAAAACTGACACTAAGCCTACAAAAAGAAGCTAAGAGTGAACTTTATCAAGCTGCAGGGTACCTCAATTAGTGCTGGAAGATGTATTATGGGTTTCCAAGGACTTTACAAGCAGGAAAATATAGAAATGTGGGAGAAATTTCTCTTTTTGTCTTTTGTGTGCAAAAGGTTGAAACAGGCGCGATGTCTGCGCATGGGTTAGCTCTAAACGCGCACCCTAGGTGCGTCTATGGGAGGGAAAAGCATGCAAATTCCTGCAAAAGTAATTTTTTGGAGTTGTTCTGCTTTAGTCTGTCACTTGGGATGAACTAGGGATTTCAAGAGAAAAGGGGAAAATTCAGCTCCACTCCACAACACAGACAAGGGTCTCTACAAAAAAGGCACAAACACATAAAATTGGTAATAAAAATTAGTGGAGTCGCTAATCCTGCGTTAGTGTGTTTGGTGCACGCATGTATGAAATCACACCAAATTAAGGGGTGTGGTTTACCCACTTAAGTTTTTGGTCACAGGTAGAAAAATAAGTGGAGTCAAGAAAGTTAGTGGAACAAGCTAGAATCATAAACATACTAGATAGAGAAATAACATGCATATAAACTAAAACTAAAATTAAAATAAAACAAATAAACAAAAGCTCTGAATAGAGTCAAACAACTACAATAATACAAATGGTGGCTCTTCGGCCCCTGTTATTAAGTGATGGTAGGAAATGAGGATGAAAATTTAACCCTCTTGCCAAAGGGCCCCTAGAACATGGGTTCTAAGTCCCGATGCAAGGATGTTTTTACTTCCAAGCTTGCTTCGATGCAAAGTTGCCCTCTCTCTACTGTGGTGGACTGAACTTGTTGGATGGCCAATAATTGAGTCCCCTCTATCTTCAGCTCTGGATCATACACTGCTGGTATTGCTTGGGTAATTTTGGCTAGTATAACAATGTGTTCTCTAGTTCTCCATCTCATGGTGGCCTTATATAGGAGAATTCAAATCCTCCTTCCATCTCTTGGTACATTATGGATGGTGACCCAAGAGAGGGGGATTATTCCTTTGTGTGTCACAAAAATTCCATTGTGTTCTCCCTTTATGTCTAAGGAGGCTTTGGTGGTTGTCCTTAGGCGGCTTCAAGTGAGGAATCACTGTCCTGGAGTGTGCTTTTTGTGGTCCTAGAAAGTGACTTTCGCCACTCCCAGGATTGGGTGAATTTTGGGTCAAAAGGTGTAGAAATTATATAGCTTATGTGTTATATGTCCAAGATTCTCCTAATCTCACACTATTTTAACTTCATGCAAAATATAGAATCTATTCCACCATTGATCATCACATGCAGAAATTAAATCAATTGCAATGCACACATGAAACAATAAAAATTCACACACATTAACATAGTTGTTTTATAGGAAAGCCTGAAGCTGAAAACCCCAACTATATGTATATAATATATGTCATAGAGATAATGTAACAATCCTCATACAAAGCTGAACATGTCAAGCTCTCAGTACAATACAATCGCTACACACTAATCAGGCCCGATCTTGCAAATCCATGGATCAATCTTTGCCACCTGCTAGCCTGCCTCGATTGTGCAATCCCTGCTAAAGAATGGCTCTGAATGAAATCGAATTCCTCCAGCCTTGTTCACGAAATCCTCATAGGAATCTCCACTGAGTGTTGGATGCAATCAATGCATCACTATAGTCACAACTAATAGTCACACTTGCTCTTTCACCTATCTCTCCACTGGTCTCCACTGAAACTGCCATGCACTATAGTTAACTGATGTATTCTTCAGTTGATTAATGAGTTATTATTGAGTGAATTAATTAACTAATTAATTCAAACCACTCTCACTAGTGTATCATTCAGTTAGACTAGATACAACTAGCTCAATTGAGTCTAACTAAGTTAAACAAAATACAACTCCACCAACTACTTCTATAACTCCACAAAACTCTGTCACATGAGTTCTAACTAAAGTCCTCATGCATTAGCTCCAGTAAAACCTTAGGAATAGTGTAATTCCTTCTGTCAACTGCTGTTCCACATCTGTGCACTTAACTAAAGTGCTCCAAGAGAATAAGATAATGTTTAGAGTCCAAATATTATTAAGAGCTAATAATATTCGACATATCTAATTTTAGACTGGAAATCTAAAAATAGACTCCACCTAATATGTCTAAAAATAGAAGTCCATCTATTTTTCCAACTTGACCAACCATCCACAAATAACATCTTGTAACTCATAGAATATGATCGACATGTCTAGAAATAGACTTTGTGCCAAAAAATCACATGTGTGGGCCCCACCTAGTTTAGGTGATTATTTTCCAACTAGGATCAAGGATGATGTTTCAAGATGCCTCCTTCACTATTTCTTGTTGCAATATTCAACACTCCCTATCAACAAGAAAGGATTGTCTTTGCATGCAACATGCAACTCCGTGCATTTTCCCTGCAACTCTTTGCAAGCACCCTGCAACTCCATGCATATGATCTGAAACTCTTGCTGCAACACTTTTGAAACTGAAAGGCTCCAAAAAAATTAATCAGTATTAATGCATCTATCATCAAAGTCTTCGAATTTTGCTGGTACCAACTGTACATGTCTTCAGGAACCACTGCGTTGTTGAACTTTGCACCCATGCACTCTGCACTTGCTGTCAACTCTGAACCGCGCTCCAGTATCTGACACTGTCACTTTCATCTACCCTCATCAATCCAACTGATCATGATACTGCTGCTCTATGGGCACCTTGTAGCCAGGTTCAATTGATGAGATTCACACCATCTCAATGAATCCTGCCTAGAAATCTCCTCTTGGAATTACTCATGCATGTCGCCCCACCTCTCACTTGGTGGTATAGCTGCATGCACTCCCTCTGCCCATTTGGCATGGAATTTCTTTGCATGAGTGGTTTCTCCCACTCCATGATCCTCATCTTGTGGCTGCTCCACATCCCGAGGTTCACTCTTACCTGCATGCAAATCCTAATCCCTCTCAAGCTTCAATTGAATGTCTTTCTTGCACTTCCCAACAGTAGGAAGCTCTGTAGAAATCCCATCTACTTCAAGTCTGTAAAGATTCTTAGCTTGAATCCCAACCTTCTTGACTTGCCCTGTTGCATTGTACTGAAGGAAAAATTTTCCTTCACTAAAGACAACAGCATAGCCTTTATCCTCTAACATTGCGACTGAGATTAAATTCTTCTTTAAACCTGGAACATGCACAAAATCTTGTAAAAGAATGAGTTTAATTGACTCCCTCTAAAATGTAATGGTACCAATGCCAGTTTCATTGTATCGTCCATTTTCGCCCAACTCAAATTGCAACTGGAGATCTTTCTCCACCAAGTTACTGAAAAGGTTCACATCTCCTGTCATGTGAAAGGAAGCACCACTATTAAAGTACCACCCCGATCCCAATGCACTAGACACCATGCATACGATCAATGAGAAGTCAAGCTCAAATTGCAAGGCAAGAGCCTCACCAGCTACAGCTCCAGCAGCCTGCTTGTTCTTCTTCTTCAGTGGACAATTTGTGGCGAAATGCCCATGCTCGTGACAGTGAAAACGCTTCACTTTGGACATGTCACGCTCTTTTCCATCTTCACCGGCCTCAGATATAGAATGGAATTTCTTCCCCTTATTCTTCTTTGCCTTAGAAACCAAAGTGAATTCTTCTTCATCTTCATTCTTTGATTGAGATCCATCCCTGGTATCCTGCACAAGATCCAACCAAAGTCGCTCCCATCCTGGCAGTTTCTCTCGTCCATTGACAGAGTCCTCATAGCTATGCTAACTCTTCGAAAGCCCAAGGAGAGCCAAGCTCACCAAGTATTCTTCATCCACACTAACTCCTACACTCCCAATCTCATCCCTGCAGTGGAAAAACTTTGTCAAGTATACCGGAATAGTGTCATTCTTCTCCATTTTTATTTTTCTGAGCTTGTCTTTAAGTGCCAACTTCCTCTGGTCACTTCTACTTTGGAACAAGTTTGTCAAAGCCTTCCACATTAATAATGGAGTGGCTTTCCCATGAAGGCTAGACACAATGTGGTCCTTCACACCTTCCAATAGAATCCTTTGACACTTTGCTACCTTCTTTTGCCATGTGTCAAGTGCGGCTGCATCGCTAGAACCTGACTTAGGAACATCGCTACCAATGAAATCCTTCAGCCCATTATCATCTAGCACCTCCTCCATCATGTCCTTCCATGCAATATAATTTGAGCTGCCATCAAGGGCATACTCCAATCGCAATCCGTTGAAAGACATTTCAATGAATGCTCAACTTCGACACCAAGAAAACACTACAGCAAATTCGAATTCCACCAGCACAAAACTCAACCGCTTCAATAATTGCAATCTTCTCCAATGATCAACTGGCTCTGATACCATGTAGAAATTATAGAAATTATGTGTTATATGTCCAATATTCTTCTGATCTCACACTATTTTAACTTCATGCAAAATACAGAATCTATTCCACCATTGATCATCACATGCGGAAATTAAATCAATTGCAATGCACACATGAAACAATAAAAATTCACACACATTAACACAGTTGTTTTACAGGAAAGCCTGAAGCTGAAAACCCCAACTATCTGTATATAGTATATGTCATAGAGATCATGTAAAAATCCTCATACAAAGCTGAACATGTCAAGCTCTCAGTACAATAAAATCGCTACACACTAATTAGGCTCGATCTTGCAAATCCATGCACCGATCTTTTCCACCTGCTAGCCTGCCTCTACTGCGCAATCCCTACTGAATAATGGCTCTAAATGAACTCGAATTCCTCCAGCCTTGCTCACACAATCCTCATTTGCATCTCCACTGAGTGTTGGATGCAATCAATGCATCACTATAGTCACAACTGATAGTCATACTTTCTCTTTCACCTATCTCTCCATTGGTCTCCACTGAAACTGCCATGCACTGTAGTTAACTGATGTATTATTTAGTTGATTAATGAGTTATTATTTAGTGAATTAACTAACTAATTAATTCACACCACTCTCACTAGTGTATCATCCAGTTAGACTAGATACAACTAGCTCAATTGAGTCTAACTGAGTTAAACTAAATACAACTCCACCAACTACTTCTATAACTCCACCAAACTCTGTCACATGAGTTCTAACTAAAGTCCTCATACATTAGCTCCAGTAAACACTCAGGAATAGCGTAATTCCTTCTGTCAACTGTTGTGCCACATCTGTGCACTTAACTGAAGTGCTCCAAGAGAATAAGATAATGTTTAGAGTCCAAATATTATTAAGAGCTAATAATATTCGACATATCTATTTTTAGACTAGCAATCTAAAAATAGACTCCGCCCAATATGTCTAAAAATAGAAGTCCATCTATTTTTCCAACTTGACCAACCATCCAAAAATAGCATCCTGCAACTCATAGAATATGATCGACATGTCTAAAAATAGACTTTGCACCAAAAAATCACCTGTGTGGGCCCCACCTAGTTTAGGTGATTATTTTCCAACTAGGATCAAGGATGATGCTTCATGATGCCTCCTTCACTGTTTCTTGTTACAATATTCAAAAAAAGGTGCGCAAAGGCGCTCTTCACAAAGGATTATGCATGCAAAAGCATTTATGACTTGCTCAAATTTGATTTTTCCTCAAACCTTAGAATTTTTTAAATACTTTCCAGATTCTCTAATGTCTTTCATCCCTATAAATCCTTTTGCCTAACATTGATTAATGTCATATTCTGCTTGTATGATTTTCCAGTGTTAATAGTTTCCCCCTAATGTGTGAGGTCTAGGAAGAACTATATAGCCAAAATACATTATAGTTTATTTTCTGTATATCATGCGTAGAGGGAGAGAGTCCTGTGTGAAGCTTGGAATTGGAAACACCCTACAACGGTTCGAAGAATGACCATGTCCTATGGGACCCCTGTAAGAAAATATAATACATATACAAATTTTCGACAAGGCAGGCATGTCCCATGCTCATGATGTTGTGGCTATTTAAACAAATCTTTTTGACAGATGCATGTTCTGCCTGTGTCACTAATATGGTAGTGATATGGTGGTTGTTGACGATGACTGCTGACGCCCTCCAGGGCATTTTTTTCTTTGATAATAGGTGGAATGTGGTACCCATATGCGTAAACTTGGTATGGCATATAGATATGCATTGTACGCATAGGTGCTGAGTGGGACCTTCCCATGTAAGCACTGCTAAAAGAGACGCTTATGAAGGCATGGGTCTTCGACGAATTTGATCAAAGTGCAATGGTTGTAAGGTACGATACCATCTTGACATGAACGCTTTTGTTGTAGTCAAATATTAGGAGGATCGATGACATTTGTGGGCAATGATGTCTCCCACAGTTCCACCTGAGGATGCCCCTTTTATGGAGAGGGGTAATCCAAGGTACCGCTTCCTTTTTGGAAAATAGGTGTTGAAGTCAACAAAAAGGAAGCCTCAAATGAATGGGGGCTCGCTGACATGAGGTGTTAGGGACCTGGATGTGATGATTTTAACATAGGCATGTTGGCGAGGGGTTACTAAAAAATGATGATGGGGATTCAGTGGCCCAAGGTTGAAGTTTACTAAGCAGCTTGGCGGTAGTCATAGTTATTTCTGATGGGGAAATCCCTAGAGTCGATAAGACTTCCATGGTGGTTAAAAACTGGCTATGAATGTCATGGTGGCTTGCGTGTTGGGGTGTGATACTCCAACCAAGGGTGTTAAGGGACTGTTGCCATGGGAGAAAAGATGAATTAGAGGGTGGGCAACGTAGTGCACCGTTTGCGGTCTTTGTACACTTACCAAAAGAATAAAATAATGGGGTTTGGTTTGTAAAAAACACAGAGACGGGTGCCCAAAAACATGAAAGTGTTTTTAATATTCCAAAATTTTCCTGCAGCAAATTGGAATATTAAATTTTACTGATTTCACTTAGGAGATGAATAAATGAGTAAGGATGCCCATGCATAATAAAAAACTAAATAAAATCCCTCATAATGTGAAAAGGATCAACATAAAGGTTGGATTTCACACCTTCATGTGTGAAAAGGGACTTTTGCATGTGGATAAGGTCAAGTTTGACCAAGTCAACAGTGCTGGAATAGGAGGTGGAGAGCATCTTGTGAGACAACGCAGAGATAGTGGGAGGAAGATTCCTTGGTGGAGGAAACCCTAATTGAGTGGGGCCCAAGGCAAGAAGGCTAACACATGTATAAAAGGAGGGCAAGGCAGCCATATCAAGACATCTTTGTGAATGATAATTTGATGTGTTTGTTTAGACTATTCTGCATTCTCTTGTTGTTTAGCAGAGTTGTTGTGCTGCTTAGCACAAGGATATCCTGTTTAGGAATCCTTCTTCTCTCTTGAGAGGCATTTTGAAGGAAATTGTACTGATTTGCCTCACATCCAGGCTTGATGCCAAGCATCCTCCTTCATCTACAACGTTATTTTTGCAGCAGTGTAACGTTGTGTTGCAGGGTGTTGTAGTGAGAGTTCACAACACCACTTCCTGCTCTCATTTTTCAAAGGAAGAAGCCTCTTTTCCTTTTGGAGATCAGTAAGGAAGGCTGAGTAGCATATTTTCATATCTTGGCACTTGGCTAAAACTCTTCCATCATCTACAGTGCAGTCCCTTGCAGGAACTATGCCATTTCTTGCAGAGTTGCAGTGTGAGGGTCAATCCCCTCAATCTTGAGCTTGTTTCTTAGGGAAAGGGAAAACCCTTCTCCCGAAAACTTTGTAAGAAGGATCCTCCTTTATTTCTTGTATCATTCAGCTATATGTATACAAATATTTAGCTATTCTGCGTTTTTTAGATCCAGATCTGCAGATCTAACATTTTGTACATTGTGCTTTCATGAAACCCTTACTAGGTTGTCTTTCTGATGTGTAAAAGGAGCTAGATCTCCATTTTTCTCCATGATTTGAGTAAATAAAATCCAGATATGATGTTTATACAATATTACATATAAAACCCTCATAAAATCATGTTGTGCATGCTTCAGAAAATTGTGCATAAGTCAAGTCATGGGATTTGGGCCGTTTTAAGCCATACCGGGATCGAGAGATTTGTTTAAATAAGAAAAAGTGATTTGTTTTCGAATATTTTATGGGTGTGAGTCCAAAATTGCATAAGATAAGGGATTTCAGCATTAGTTTCCCCTATTAAAATTCCATTTTCTGAAAAGAACATTTTTAGGGCATAAATTGCTGCTTTTCCCCACTTTTGGCTGATATAATGGATCATATTTCTTACTGATGTACATGTAATTTATGGCTATGTGTTTCAAACAAATTTTATGAGTTATTTCTCATTAATGTTCCAGATTTTTTTTCATGTATTGCTGCATTCCCATTTTGGGATATTACAGTGGTATCAGAGCATGATCTTTGGCTCAGCCCGTGAGTTCTAGCTATTAGAAGGAGAAAGATCAGAATGAAGGAGAGAATGACTTTTCTCTCATCACTTTTCAGATCCTAGAAGAACCTCTCCCATGAGGTTAAGCAGATGGAGCAGAAGAAATGCAAGGAAACTCCTAGAGGATTTCAAGAAGAGGAAGAGCCATGCACTTCCTATTCCCAAAAAGAAGGAGACATGAAGCATGAAGAACACTTGGAATCTGAAGTTTTAAGTGAATACCTTGTTGAATACCAAGCTAAACCTATAGCCTTCAAGAAGACTGTAGCTTTACCACAATTTATTCAGCTGGAGGAAGAAAGAAGACCCTACAGCTATGGGATGATGAGAGGCAATATATTTCTCTTGTCCACTTTTGATGGATCACTCACATGTGCAGCAAAGGCTTGGGTGATGAAACTAGAGGCTTTCTTCCTACTACATCTAGTAGTAGAGAGAGAGGTTGTAGAAATTGCAGCGCTGCACCTTGAAGGTGAAGCTAATACTTGGTAGTTCAGCCATTTGAGCCATGCAAGAGTGTTTACTCTTGCTAATTTCTCTCAAAAGCTGATCAGGAAATTTGAAAAAGAAAGATCAGAGGAGGAAAATCCCTCACCACCATTGGAAGAGGCATGTACCATCACTGTTATAACCATGGAGGAGTAGCCTTCATCTTCAGCAGTTTGGGAAGCCAACACATATGAGTAAGAAACTCTTGCTGCCCTGCAAGAAGCTTCCAAATTTCACCAAGGTATGATTAAGTTTCCATCTCTTGTGATTTCAACAAATCTTATGGAGGGATCTACATCATTGTATATAGCTGATCTAAAGCAACAGAGTTGCACTGCACTGTACAAGAGTAGTGATGAAGAAAAGAGGACCCATTCCTCATGGGGGAATTCAAATGGAAGCTTCATTCATGAAGCAATGGAGGAAGAAGAGATAGATGGTAGACATCTTGAAGTCATGAACACTTTCTCCTTTCTAGATGACACTTTCTCAATGAGCACTCCCCAACTCAAAGAGAAAATTTTACCTGCAGCAGATCCAAAACCTTATTGGTTTTGGAAAGCCATGGATGAAGAGAAGGTCTCATGGAGAGATCTCATTGGAGATGCACTTCAACATATCATGGAGTGAAAAGTTCTTCAACAGTTTGAGGAGGTTTTTCCCTGATCACACTTGGATCTTTGTGGATTCAAGGGGGACATTGATGGGAGGTCTTCTCTAGAAGATCTCCAAGGAGTTGCATTTCAACATCCCATGAAATGCAAGGGGAGAAACCTGATTTGGGAGGATGGTAGTCTTCCTTGGGAGAGTGCTAAGGAAGAACATGATGGGAGGCATCCATCGGTGGATGAATGAAGGTGGATGATGAGCAAGAAGCTGGAAATATACTTGCAAATCTATGATACTAGGCAGCAGGAGGCTTGGCTGCGTTGGCTACTCTTGAAAGAGTTTGGCCATCATCCTCTTTCTAAGGGTATGTGGAAGGATACTTGCATCATTGGGCAGCAAGGAGTATGGACACATTGTGTTGATATGACATTCTTCATATCAATCACCATGTTTTCACTACATGATTTCTATGATGGAGGTATGAGGAGGCAACAAAAAATTTTGTTTCTTTGGTGAGAGCAAGGGTAGATTTTTCTCTCACACTTTGCATGATGTTGCAGGAGTAGGAGATGGCACTATCATGGTGCAAAGGGGCTACTCCTTGGCCTTAGATGATCAAGAGGTACTTCCACTTTGGGAGGAACTTCTTATGTGTAGCAGAATTATGGGAGATGTCTTTGACAAGGAGCATGTCAAAGAATGGAGCTATGAGTTGGCAGGAGCTTATTTGCATGAGCCAACAACGTTGTCACTTGAGAGGTTGGGGTTATTGATGGAGTGTCCCCAGGATCACTTCACCATTGATGCACTTGGTGAGCAAGGAGAAAGTGAGATTGATGGAGTAGTATATGGAAACATCTATTACAGAGATATGATCTTCTTAACTTAGATTTCCAAGTATAAGAAGGGTGATCTTCATGCAACATATGGTTCATTCCTCTTCATGGGAGTGTGTCATACCACTATGGAGGAATTATTCATATACATATGCATCATCTTACTCTCAAAACATGGTAAGAATATTTTTTTTGCATCCATTTATTGTCTAACACAGTATTTTCATATTCTTACTATTCTTATTCAGTGCATTGCTCCACAAGAGGGCAAGATTTTCATTGAGCTCCATGGTCAACATTGGGCCAAATTGTATAATGGAGACAACCATCTCTTATATGGCCTTGGGAAAGTATTTTATTTCATGTATGTTCAGTTGATGTACCCAGTCATTTTATATTTATTAGTATATGTCATGACATACATAATTATCCATGTAACAAAAAACAACTTGCCATGTAATTTTCTGAAGTAGCAGTTTGGAAAACTGCGCTGTCACTATTGGAAAAACTGTTGGTACCTTCTTGCACCACATGAAAACTTCAAAATTTTCCTCATTGTGATGTTGATCATGATTTCATTTGATGATATTGATCTTATTTTTATTGGGAGCATGATTGGGAGAGAGACACATGAGTTGGATGTGTCCTTTGGGGAAGAGGATTCCCACACTTTTTGCATTGCATGTTCTAATGGGAGCATGAGAGGAGATATGGCCACGACAGCCAAAAAATTGTTTATTTTTGTTGAGGTGGGCCATGTGATTGATGGGATGCCATATGGTGATGATTCCCTATCCATCACATATGGGATTATTTGGGCCAGCTTGATTCACAGCATTGGAGAGGAGATCTTTGGAGATCTAGTATTCATCTTGCCACTTGAGGGAAATTGTTTTGCAGCCCAAGATTAGCATATTCTCTACACTTATCATAAGTGGAGAGGAGGATAGCATGGGGTAGGCTCATATGTCTACCATGTTCATATTTTTAGCCCACCTACATTACATGAGCTCAAGGTGGAGGATCATTTTTAGGAGTTTCCATGTTGGGAGGTGACTAATTTTGTATGGATGATTGCTTGGGGATGGAGGATCCACATGGGAAGGATGTTTCCCAATACATTTTAGAATCCATGCCTTGAGAGGACTACTAGAAAACACCTTATTGCCTCCCTGAGTACTTTACTTATTCATGATGATAGCCATTTGGCTAGCTTGCATGCTTGGGAGGGGCAATTTGGAGATTCATTGATGAGACAACATCTCATCCCTTGGAGGAGTACATCATATGTGGATGCTACAATAGAAGGAAGGGAGACTTTTCAGTTCTATCCTTGTAGTTGCTTGAGGACAAGCAACATTTGGGAGGGGAGGACTTTAATATTCCAAAATTTTTCTGCAGCAAATTGGAATATTAAATTTTACTGATTTCACTTAGGAGATGAATAAATGGGTAAGGAGGCCCATGCATAATAAAAATCTAAATAAAATCCCTCATAATGTGAAAAGGGATCAACATAAAGGCTAGATTTCACACCTTCATGTGTAAAAAGGGACTTTTGCATGTGGATAAGGTCAAGTTTGACCAAGTCAGCAACGCTGGAATAGGAGGTGGAGAGCATCTTGTGAGACAATGCAAAGATAATGGGAGGAAGATTCCTTCGTGGAGGAAACCCTAATTGAATGGGGCCCAAGGCAAGTAGGCTCACACATGTATAAAAGGAGGGCAAGGCAGCCATATCAAGACATATTTGTGAATGATAATTTGATGTGTTTGTTTAGACTATTATGCATTCTCTTGTTGTTTAGAAGAGTTGTTGTGCTGCTTAGCACAAGGATCTCCTGTTTAGGAATCCTTCTCCTTTCTTGAGAGGCCTCTTGAAGAAGATTGTAATGATTTGCCTCACATCCAGGCTTGAGGCCAAGCATCCTCCTTCAGCTACAACATTATTTCTGTAGCAGTGTAATGTTGTGTTGGAGGGTGTTGCAGTGAGGGTTCACAACACCACTTCCTGCTCTCATTTTTCAAAGGAAGGAGCCTCTTTTCCTTTGGGAGATAAATAAGGAAGGCTCAAGAGCATATTTTCATATATTGTCACTTGGACAACACTCTTCCATCATCTACAGTGCAGTCCCTTGTAGGAATTGTGCCATTTCTTGCAGAGTTGCACTGTGAGGGTCAATCCCCTCAATCTTGAGCTTGTTTCTTAGGGAAAGGGCCAACCCTTCTCCCAGAAAATTTGTAAGAAGGATCCTCCTTAATTTATTGTATCATTCAGTTGTGTGTATAAAAAGTTTCAGTTAGACTACGTTTTTCAGATCCAGATCTACAGATATAACATTTTGTACATTGTGCTTTCATGAAACCCTTACCGGGTTGTCTTTCTGATGTGTAAAAGGAGCTGAATCTCCATTTTTCTCCATGATTTGAGTAAATAAACTCCAGATCTGATGTTTATACCATATTTCATCTAAAACCCTCATAAAATCATGTTGTGCATGCTTTAGAAAATTCTGCATAAGTCAAGTCATGGGATTTGGGCCTTTTTAAGCCATATCGAGATAGGGAGATCTGTTTAAGTAAGAAAAAGTGATTTGTTTTCGAATATTTGTTGGGTATGAGTCCAAAATTTCATAAGATAAGGGATCCAAGCATTATTTTCCCCTATTAAAATTCCATTTTCTGAAAATAACGTTTTTAGGGCATAAATTGCTACTTTTCCCCACTTTTGGTTGATATAATGGATCAGATTTCTTGCTGCTGTACATGTAATTTATGGCTATGTGTTTCAAACAAATTTTATGAGTTATTTCTCATTACTATTCCATATTTGTGTTCATGTATTGTTGCATTCCCATTTTGGAATATTACAGTGTTCTCTCACTGATGTTGTGAGGAAGGTGTTTTGCTAAGGGTGGGGGCCCCATTGGTTGGTCTCATGTGTGGGGTTGATGAAGCGGATGAAAAATTATCACATATGGGATTATGCTGGTGGATGTATGGTGGGCCAAATGCGAGGTGCGATAGTGCGCTTTTTATCTTCTTATACAACCTGGTCGTCTGGGAAGGTGGTTTTAGTTTGTATGGTAAAACTTGACCTTTATGCATGGTGGATGAATGGGTGTGAGGTGCTTCCTGGACTAAAGTGGTATGGCCATGGCGTCACCTTTGCTGTGATATATGGTCTACTGTGGGTGACGAGCACCATGGAGGGGAGGCTCTACCTACCAACGAGGATGGTTATCATGTGCAGGGTGAGGTGATGATAAACACAGTCGGATATGTGGAACATATGGTTTTTTCTAATGGAGAAATGATGTCAGGATATGCAGAGTTTATTGGGACTCTATCATGTTGGGGGTAGAATGATACCTGCTTTGTAACTTTCAGTAGATGGAGTTGTGAATGGTTTGCGAACTTTTCCAGCAAAGACAACTACCTCAAGTGAAAGCATCTTCTTTATCAAATATTATTGAAAGTCGCGAGCTTTAAAAAAGGAGATGAGAGACAGAATATCTGCCGGTGTTGAAATATTATTTTTTCAGGAGTGCGACTGTGTGGCATCGCCTATGTTCATTATGGAGTGTTAATCATGGTGCAATTTACGGTTTGGAGAACAGACCTTCTGATCTCTCATTATGGTCCTCCAAATTTTTTGAAAAAGGTGATATATAGGTGAATATGGTCGTAATTCAATTCATTTGTACTTGTTGAGTTCTTGAGAGATCAGAGGCTTCTGTGTAGTAGTTCTTGCCGTTGCAATCAGCCTGAGCACCAAGGATTAGCGATATCATGCCCAGGTAACCTCCATGACGTCCTACACTTTAATTTTTTTCAGTCTGATGGTGCCAGGGTCCGTACAGACTTGGTTTGTATGGATTTTGAGTGTTTTTTGTTTTTTCCCTAGATTACGCGAGCGATCATGGAAAAAGCACACCCTTTGTGCACATTTTCTGGGGATAAGCGCACTTTAAGTGCTCTGTTCCCCTTATTTTGCACGCCTGTGGAAAACACAGATGCGCAAAAGGTCGAGGCAAGAAAAATTTTGAGTTTTGCTTATTTTTAATGTTTTTCTTGTTGCTGATGGGTACTTTTTTGGATGACAGGTTGTTATGGAGGGAGCGGGATTGGATCGAGCTCCGAACTGCATTGGATGGTGATGCTGGGGCGTGCCGTCAGCTCATGTAATGGGGGCTCCTGAAGTTTGCGAAGAAAGTGCTTCTTCAGTCACAGGACCGATTGCTTCATTACTTGATTTGGCATTGGCACAGGAGGCGCAACATGTTTGTGTTGCGCAGGACAAACCTGGTCATCCGTCCTGAGATAGATGTATATTTTATGACCAGGTTACTACCTCATGGTGAGGCGCTGAGGTATCCACTCCCTTCCGAGAGGGTGGATTTGGAGAGTTTCCAGAGACGTCACTGTGGTGGGATGTCTCTTACAGAGGGATGCATCAGCATTGCATCAGTGATAGATCTAGTAGAGTGATGTGCTCTAGCGGTGATTGTGCGACTTGCAGGGTCGTCGGCTCTGCATTGAGCATCAAGCCTGCAAGTTGGAGTCTTGCGCCAGTTGAGTTCCGGGCACTTCTATGATTTTTCCTATGTTTTCTATGATGGGATGGTGACGCAGCTCAACAAGGTCCACAATGGATCGAAGTTGTTTGCGTATGCCAGTATTTTGTGCAACATTATGTATGTGAGGGTAGTTTTGTTGAGACAAGTGGTGGCGGTGCCTCCTGGGGGGCCACGGGAGCCTCGTATGATGAGGTGGGCTCTGGTGATGCCGCGAGCTAGTGAGGGCATGGTGGGGCATTACTGGAATTCCACAATAGAGTCCTGGTTCGAGGTGAACCCCCAGATGTTCTTGCCATTCCCATATGCGGGGATGGACTTCCGGGGGGATCCAAATATGGGTCTCCCTCTTGGTTATGCTTGGGGCCAACATGTACATTTTCTATGTTTTCTGCATTTATTTGAGTATATATGTTATTATGTGTTTTTATGGTGACACTGACATAGTTTTGGTTACTCTTTGCAGATGTTGGAGAGGTAGGTTTCCTTTTGGCTCGATTGGTTGGCCATGGCCCTCTTTAGAGACCTCGGGGCGGGCAGGGAGGAGATGCTGCTGGAGGACCTAGTGGTGGTGCTAGCCCTTTAGGGGAGGGAAAAATCTTGGTCGCTACCGAGGCTGTGGTCGAGCGAGCTTGTGCCAATGCAGAGGTGGCACGTGCAGATACGACAGAGGCACGCATTGCGAAACTGACTGCTCGAGTGTCAGTTATAGAGGATGCCTGGGGTTGAGTGGACCGCTTGACCCAGGTTATGCCTTCTCATGATTTTATGCATGATCTCGAGGAGGTCTAGCTGGAGACGGTGATGGCCTGGGAGAGGGACTATCAGCCCATTTTATGTTGGGTGGCAGTCTCAGTTGGTACCAGGAGAAGTTGTGGGTCCAAGTGCCCCTCTTGATGGGGCACCACCCTAGAATATACTTGTACATAGGGAAAGCACCCATTATGAGGATGCTTCCCCTATTTTTGACGATTGTTTGTGTATCTTTGGGCTGACCGATGGGTCAACGACACTATTTTTTGTACCCAGACATATTCATATTATATATGAGAGATAGTTTTTTGCGGCTCTACATGTTGTGTCACCTGTTTCAGTTTATGGATGATGTTATGCTGATGAATATCTATGTTTTTGGTTTTTTTATGTATTATGGTTTATTCGAGATACATTCCAATTTAGGATATTATTAGCTATGTGATCAGCTACTTGGTTTTGACTCCTTGGTACATGTGTAAATGTAATATAGTCAAATTGTCTTCTTAATATTTTTGCACGCAAATATTTTCTAAATATATGTGTATCTCTTGTCTCAAATGTTTGGTTTAAATGCAACACTGCTAAATGGGAATCGGGGTAGACATGCATATGGTGTATGCCCTGATGGAGGGCGTTGCACATAAGTTTGATGAAGGTGTCATATTATGCCTGATTGTTTGTTGCTGAACTGATGCACACACCGTTTGTGTAAAGTGGTGATCAGTCAGGGTGATAGATGACCCAGGTAGCTACGGCTAAAATTTGAGACCATATTGATGCTCCATCAAAAAATCCAAAATATGGTTCAGGTTGGTGATCCATGGCGGCACTTTGAGCATGTTTAATAAGTCTTTTGGTAAAAACATTTCAGTGGTTAGGTTTGTGTACGTTCACTCTAGGGAAGGGCCATCTTGGCCCTTATGGGTAGAATTTATTGAGTAAATGCCGTTGACGGGGTTGCTGACGCATGTCCCGTCCAGTTCCATCAAGATGTATGCCCTCTGTCAGAGGAAATGTTTGATTATGTAGGATCCTTTCCACAAGGTTTCGAATTGTCCTGGCCCTAGGGCTTATTTTGCGACATCATAGCAGAGGACTAGTTCTCCCTCGATGAATGAGCGAGGGTTGATGTGGCAGTCGAATGATGCTTTTACCCATTTCTTGTTGGCCTTGTTGTGTTTTAGTGACTGTTGTTGGCTTTCGTCAATGAGCTCTAGTTGTACTAGGCGCTGTTCTAGAGGTTGGGTATCATCAAGGAGTTCGATAGTAGCATGCAAATTTGGGATCTTGCAGAAATCAAAGCAAAAACGCAAGGTGCCTTGATTTTTTTGCAATAGGAATAAGGTACAAATTGTGGGACATGGGGGCGTTGACAATCCTATTTACGATATGTGATGATACAAATCGTATATGGTGAATCGCGTCGTCCACGTTCAGTGGGGGAAGAATCACTATGATGGGAGTTTGCGTAAGTGCAAGGTTGGGTTCCCTGCTAGGATGGTCAATTTCCTGTGGATGGAAATTGTGCTTGCTGCAGAGGTGCCTGAATGTTTCCATTAGGTGCATGATTTTGGCCAGTGCAGATAGTGCATGGTATCACTGTGCCAATAGAGTAGATTTTACGGGAATCGACACTACTCGTTTTCCTTGATGTGGATGCTTGGAAAGGATCTATGTTAGAAGAGGGGGTCTTCTGCTTCCATTTTTGTATTGTTGGCTTGGGTGTGTTTGACTCTTTGGGGAGTGTATACTCAACACTTCTCTTGCCACTCTTAGCTTGGGGAGGTGCACACATTTAATCGTATGGTGAATGTGTGAAAAAATTCGGCAGTAGGTACACGTGATATTCTCTTGGTTAGAGAGAAGTTTCTGAGGGAGAGAAGGGACTATGCAAAAACTATTTGCAAGGGGCTTCAATTCTCTACACTGATTGACCTGGTGGTCATTCATGTTGCATAGTCTGCATGTTATCCTAGGCTTGGCCTGGGTCATGCTTGGTTGGCGTGTCTTCCTTGTTTTCTCATCATGCCCATGTGGGTGTCGACTCGCTAGTCGAGGGTTAATGTACTTTCTAAATCTTCTGAGGGTATCGTCCCCTTTCTTCTATATGGTATGAATCATATCGATGGTGGGACGAATTCACGAGATATAAGTATAGTGTTGTTCGTAGTGATTGAATTGACATATTAGCAAATGTAGCCTAGATATGGGGGTCCCATCATGCTGAGTTTGTGGCCTAGAGGGGAACCAATGTCATAATGCTGCTAAATCAGGGCAAGTGGCGACCACATGATTGGGTGTTTTGCATAACGTGCATGTTGGTCTTCTCTATAGAGAGTGGTTGGGGCTAAATAGGGATTACCTAATTGGTTTCTTTTTAGCTGACAAGAATAGGATGGATCTACTCATCACATCCTCTTAGGTTGTGGAGTTTTCCGTGGATTCCGCGTCCATGTCATCTTCTTGGGAGAGGCGGACTATGGCTGAGCGCAAACTAGTAAGGGCTGGCTGGAATCGGGGGATATAGTGACAATTCTCCAAAAGGTGATTGTCAGTGGACAAAGGACATGTGAATTGCATTTCCTGCAATCAAAAATAGTAAAGCCATTCTATAGGACACCATCTATGGATGAGTTCCAAGGCTGCACATTCTTCGAGGAAGTGACCACATTCATCGCACAGTGTGCAACATATAACATGAGGGGGCATGACTGGGGGTCTTTCTGGTGCCCTTTGTTCTTCTTGTAGGTACAATATGGTACGAGGTTCATTTTCGGATGCCTGGGTGGAGGGATCCTCTTGATAGGATCGCTCGATGGTGTGTAAGGTGTCCCTATATCATAGGATTTCTGGGCAATGATGGGTATAGTGCCCATAGTTGCTACAGATAGCGCATGCATGATTGGTACACAATGATTTGCCTTTACCTTTGGTGGTAGGTTCCTTTTTATGGGAACGTGGCATCGTGATTTCTGTCTCAGAGCCAAGGAGTGGTTCTAATTCATCCATCTCTGGGCATATATGGGTAGGGTGACCTATTACGTCACATATGGCACAAACTGGTGATTCCCATTGTATGGCAGGAGTCACCATCTTATTTCCTCTCTTCTTGGTTTTCATAGCCATAATAACTAGTTTTGCAATCGAAATTTCCTTTGCAGGGATGGTTTTGACCGTTTCTTAAATGGGTGGGGCCTCCTCGGGACTGAGGGGCTTCAACCCTGTGGCAGTGATGTGAGTGGTTTTTGTTCCTTTAGGGGGAATGAGATACCAAATTGGTATTTCCAATGATATGTTTGGTAACACCAATGTTGCCAAAACCTGTTGGGAGACGAAACCAGTCGGGGGGTAGAGGAAAGGGGTTTGGGAAGCGGCGTAGGCTATGTTGGGGTTCCCATGTTTTGGCAAGTTTGGAAATACCAAAAGATGAGACAACATTAGAACCACTTTTAGACCTCAGGATCTAGCCCTCCTGGGTCCAAAGAGGGATCTCTCTAAATAAGAAAATGGTATGCATCTATGAAGCTCGAAAGTTAAGATATTAGGCTAGTTATGGGCATAGGTTCGTTTGATTGATTGTTTGTTTGGTTGTTGGGAATCAGGAAAGGAAGGGTTCAGTATAAGACAAGGATGAGTAAAGAGGATTTTAGGCAAAGGAGAGATAACTCATAGAACACTCAAGACCATTGGGCAATGGAGTCAGGAAAGGGTTTACTTGCTACCCAATATGTAGGCTTTTAGTTGGGCTAGTCATCTAAAGCATTGGATCTTAAAGATGATACTTTGGTATGAAATGATGCGGGGAGAAGGGAATACCAAGGAAACCTCCAAGATGACCACTTAGGAATTGGGTCCAGGGATAGGACATGCCATTAGACACCTACGATCCAACTCCTAAAGGTTAACTCTTTAGAACAAGGAAACATTAATGATTTAAACACAAAGGTGAAGGCCTGAGATCAGGGAGAGACTTTGAACTCTCAATGCTTTGGCATCCAGCTTTAGGGAACTTAGAAAGTTTAAAATGATTGAAAAGGACCCTAGTGAGATAGAGACAATTTTCTAGACTCCCAGTATCCCAATTCATTCAATTAAAGCCTAACAAGAACATCTAAGAATAGATTCATTAATTCATACATCAACTAGCAGTAAATATTAGCCACTACACTAGTTAAATTAGCTTGAATCAATCCTCAGATAACACATACAGCAGAAAACATTAAAGGTAGGGAGAGCAGAAACATAGGGTACCAAGCAAGGGTAAATCCTATGCCAGATTTTTGATGCATGCCAGAAGAAATGAAATGTGATGAACTACAAAGGAAAACGAGGACAAAGATAGAAAAACATCACCGCTGCTTTAAATCAGGATCCAAAGAAATGTGCTTGTCATATTAAAGAGAAACACCAATCATTTACAACATTGCCAATAGCTTGATATTCAATCTGAAAACATCTTCCTAAGCCTATCTTACAACTTTACATAGAGAACTATGTCTCAAGAGAAACAACTTACAATTCACAGATATCCACTCAACAACATTACAATGTTTTCTCATGAGCTTTTATATCTGAAAGAGAGGTAGAGGAGGTAGATGGAACACTTAAATGAAACATTAAAATAGAGTAGGAAGAGGGGCTCGAGGCCCATTCTGTTTTAATGTCTATGCATTAATCTTTAGTATTCTTTGGGTGAAAGAGTGGTCTTCAACAAGCTGAAATTTACTCCAGGTATGTCTTTGATGTACTGTCGGTTGTAGTACTCTGCAGTACTCTGGTGAATAAACAAAAGGCAGATAAATGACTTCAAGGTTTTCCCTACCGCGTAACAAATGCTCTGGCAGCATTAGGATTGTTCTGTCAGGGTGGAAATCTCCTTAGGAGCTCGAAGTAGAATAAATAACATCATGGGAACTTGTCCTTCATGGGGAAAAACCTTCTGCTGATGTGAAACATTGTCAATATTTTTTTCTATGCATGGGCCTTATTAGGCCTTCCGTGTGAGTCATGAGGTCTTCAATCTGGTATTTTTCCTTTAAAACACTGAATTAAGGCTTAACATATTCAATAATGTGCATTAGAACTCCTTAACTCTGTACTGATACTCTTTTCCGCTTCATGACTGTCTCTGTCAGTGAAATGTGAGCTTTAGTGGTGCTGGAGAGGTTTGCAGAGTTGAACTCTGTCCTTTAATGAAAATTACCCTCTAAGCACCCCCTCAAGCTCTTCTCTTTAATATCAGGCTCTGAACCCATTTTTCTCCGTGCTCTGTGCCACTATAACAGTGACTATGAACCATGGCGGTTTCCATCGCCAGTAACCCTACAAAACACGTAAACATGTTAAAAAATCCATGCATGGGGAGGGTGGATGCGGTGGAGGGCCGTGAGAATGGCAGCACAACTGAGGTGAATGCGGTGGATGCAACATAAAAAAACTAAAAAATGCAGTGAAACAATGAAAAAATGGTCTGGTGAAAGTTTGGCGGAAGAATGATTGTGGACCATCTGATCATATCTTGGGGCGATGATTGACGATGGAGATTGACTCACAGAATGACTTTGGAAGGTAGGGCGTTATAACATCAACTTTAATGTAAAAACATTAAAATTCAACCATTGAACGAAATACACGGGAATGTATGCAAATGAAACGAAATTACTTTGAATGGTGGGAACCGGTCATGGGGGGAGGGTGATTTGATATGAACCGTCGAATCCTGAGAGATCAACGGTTTCGATCTAATCACATCCAAGTAGAGCGGGGCCAAAACTCCGATGGAGAAATATGAACGAACGAGGCAATGTAATGAGGACCATCGATCTTGTTTGAACGGATGGTCATAATTGGATCGGAGGATCACAATTGGGGAAGGCAGCGGGGGATGCAATTGAGAACTTGCGATTGCGATCGGAGCGGGGATGTGATGATCATTGGATTAGAAGTGAATCGACGGTGGAGATTACAATCGAAGGATCGCAATCGGAAAGGGCGAAGGGTGGCACCGCTTGTGATTTACGATTAGCGATTGGGCGACGGTGCGATGAGACTTGCACAAGCCGTCAGATCTGTTAAGATCGACGATGGAGATCATTCCCGAGACCAACAGAACCATTACACTAGGCACATCGAAGATTTTTTTTACCAAGTAAAAAAAGCGTTCTGCTCCAATCCTTCGATGCGATAAGCGCCTCATGGGCTAGCGCTTGGTCTTAGCACTCGGGGCATATGGGGAAGTGGTTAAGGGGCTGGTCGAAAAGGGGCTAAGCCATCATATATGGAAAAGAGTGATTTTTAGCCAAAAGGAGGGTTTTAAAGGCTAAAAGAGGAATTCGATAGAGGTAAAACAGAGTTTAAACTCAAATGAAAGGACTTCACTTGGTTTTAAGGATGAAATGGGTGGTTTAGGAAATTTTGGAAGGGATTTTTTGGGGTTAAAGGGGGAACTTTGAATGTGGAAAAAGGGTTAAAATAGGGAATTTTGCAGGGATACAAGGGGAAAATTAAGGTCTTTCTGAGCACAATTTTTTTACAGTCAGTGAGGCTTTTTTGGATGGAAACAACAGTGAAGATCTTTTCAAAGGCAATGGACGCACAGAGGCTTCAAGGATGAGAGATTTTCATGGGAAATGTATCTCTTGAAGGCTCATAAAACAATTTAGCCACCTATTTTCTTGCCAAAAAATTCATAGGTGGCTAACAGTGGCTCCACATGGGGATGGCATCTTCTTGAAGGTGTCAAGAATTCAGAAAATAATCTTTGAAGTAGGCCAGATGCCTGATCCTTGAACCATCTTCTCTTCTTTGATTTTAGCTGTTGCAAACCTGATGTATATTAGTCAACAGAAAACATTCCCCAAACAATCTACCTACCCATCCTATAGTCCTAACATTTTTTCTTCAAGGTGCATTTGAATTTGCAAACCTTCTTCATTATTTTTTATTGAAAACAGAAAACGCACTAATCTAATTCTACCCTTATCACTCCATGAGACCAGATTAAACTATAGGCCTCACATGTTTCTCTACCTAATCTAATATCTGCTGGGATTAAACTATCCAATAGATTTCTTCTCTACATTCTACAATAGAAATTTAAAAACAATCAAACTAGGATTAGAAAGTCTAGTTTGCTGAGTGTCCAAGGCATAAAGGCAGTTTCACATGGACTGAAATTGTAAAAAGCTGAAAACAAAATCTTGAAGGCTTGCAATCTAGAACTTTGAAGCATCCTTCTTTCCTTTGTGACTCAAGTTCTGAGCTTGTTAGAGTCACTTTCTTCTTCATTTCAGCCCTGGTTTTGGGCTTGTTGGAGTTCATTCCTCTTTATTCTTTGTAGGTTCAGATTTTGGGCATGTTAGAACTGGTTGTCTTCACTTCTTTGGGTCAGGTTTTGATCGTGTTAGAGTCAATCTTTGCACCTCAGAGGTTCATGTTTTGAGCATGTCCGAACCTTTCTTTCTTTGTTTTTTGAAACATTTTCTCTTTTCCTTGAAAATAAAACACAACAATGGTATTTACAATGGAAATGAAAACTGGAAATTAGGAATCAGCAGTAGTAATGCTTTAGCATCCTACCATTGACAGGACCCCCAAACAGCTCTATACCATCTAGCTCTTGTAGAAAAAAGACATTTGGACCCACCGTGGCCTGTATGATGTGAGGACCCTGCCACAAACTATCAAATTTTCCATGCTTTCCTTTGTCTTCTCTCCTAGAGTCCCACTTTAGAACTTTATCTCCAATTTTTAAGTTAGAAGCCTTGGTTCTCTTGTCGACCAACTTCTTCATATTTTCCTGAACTTTCAGAGCTCTATTATAGACCTCTTCCCTTGTTTGTTGGAGATGAATTTTTTGGTTTATCCTCCTCACCATGTTGTCTTCTTCTGTCTAAATCTCTTGGACTAGTTTAATCACTGGTACCCAGTGCAGTAGGAAATACTACCTCTTTCCAAACAAGGTAAGGAATATGGTGACATGCCAATGGATTTCTTTGTTGTAAGCCTGTCAGCCCACAAGGCATGTACTAACTTGTTATGCCATGACTTCTTATTCTCTTCAAGCAGTTTTTTGATGATGGTCACCAAGCTCTTGTTTGATGATTCAACTAACCCATTACCTTGTGGGTAATAAGCAGTTGAATGACCGAGTGCTATTTGATACTTGTGACAAAAATCAATCATTTTCTTGGATCCAAAAGCAACAGTGTTATCAGTGATTATTTTTCTTGGGCAGCCAAATCGAGAGAGGATGTGGTCTTCTAGGAACCTAATGATGATAGAATCTATGGCATTCCTAGAAGGTATGTGCTCTATCCACTTTGTGAATTAGTCTGTGGCTGTAAGGATCCACTTGTGTCGTGCAGAAGAATCAGGGTGTATTTATCCAATGAAATCTAGGCCCCATTGTAAAAAGGGACCCTCAACAAAAATGGGTTGTAAAGGTAATGGGAGGAGCTTTCTTTTGCCCTCGAAAATTTAGCATTTTTGGTAGGCCATTATCATTTTATGGATGTCATTGAAAAGTGTAGGCCAATAATAGCTGGTTCTGAGTATTTTGTTAGTAGTGGCTTTCCAGTTCAAGTGGCCTCCATGCTCTCCTGCATGGAACTCCTGTTTAATCCTCTCTGCTTCAGTTTCAGGCAAACATTTAAGCAATAGGCCATTTGTATTTTCCAGTATAAACATTCATTCAGTATGCAATAGTTTCTGGCTTTTATCTTTAGGAATCTGGCCTTAGTTTTTGATAGTTCAGGAGGGGAATTGAGGATTGTGAGCATATACAGGACATCAGAATACCAAGGAGAGTTTTTAAATTGTTCCTCAACTGTAGGATTAGGCATTCCTTCCTGCTCATCCAAAGCATATACCATGTTAATGTCAAGGGCTTTTAAATTTGATTCAGCCATTAATTGAGCTAAGCCCTGAACTTTGATCAGTTTTGTGGGTTTTATTTCCAGGTCATACTCCAATATTACAACAATCCATTTGCCCCTCTTTCCATCAGGATCTTGGGATAAAATGTCTTTAACCACTATGTTAGGCACGTAGGCTATGGTGTGAGAATGCAGAATATACACCTGGAAGTCTTTCAAGGCCTTTAATAAGGCGTAGGCCTGTTTTTCCATTATGTTATATTTTAAGGGTGCATCCCTTAGAGCTTTGCTGAAGAAAGCAATGGGTTGTTCCATTCCCTCTGGATTTTTCTGCAGCAAAACTCCAGGCACTGTATGCTCGGAGGAAAATGAAAATATCAGGAAATATTTTGAGAAATATGGGCTGATTAGGACAAGAGCCTGGGTGCGTGTAATTTTAACCGATTCAAATGATTTTTTAGCCTCAACAGTCCACTTAACCACTACACCTTTCTTCAGCATGTTAGTCATATTCCTAAGGTGTTCAGCTAAGTTTGGAATAAACCTCCTTAAGAAGTTAATTTTCCCAATAAAGGACTGTAACTATTTAATGTTTCTCGGGTGTGTGATTTGTAGTATTCCCTCAACTCTCTGTGGGTCTATCTTAATTCCCTTCTCAGATATGATATGGCTGAGAAGCTTTCCTTCCTACAGCCCGAATACGGTCTTTTTGGGATTTAATGATAGACCGAACCTCCTACATTTTTCAAAAACCTTTCTCAGATGTCCTAGGTGCTCCTCATTAGTCTTGGAATAGACTGTTATGTCATCCAAATAGATGATGATGAAGTGCCCTATTTTGTCTAAACAATCTATGTCCATCGCTCGTTGGAAGGTCACATCAGCATTCATCAGTCCAAAAGGCATTTTTACGTACATAAAAGTGCCCCATGGAGTGGTGAAAGCGGTCTTGAGTTGGTCTTCTGGGAGTACTAACACTTGGTTATAGCCCGAAAAACCATCTAACAGGGAGATCCGCTTTGAGCCAACTACCCTCTGCAGGATATGTTCCATCTTCGGTAAGGGGTAATTGTCTTTAAGCGAGGCTCTATTAAGGTTCCTAAAATCAATGCACAGTTTGATCTCACTTGCCTTCTTTCTCACAGCTACAAGGTTTGAGACCAAATTAGAGAACCTCACAGGAACTATTATTCTTTCTTCGTACATATTTTTAATCTCCTTTTCGACTGCAGGCAGTTGTTTTGGGTTTATTCTGCGAATTTTCTGTCTGAAGGGTTTTTTATTTTCCTTTAGAGGGACTTTGTGCTGTATAATGTCTGTGTCGTAGGCCTTTAAGTCCTCATAGCTCCAGGAAAACACATCGATGAATTCTTTGAATAGGTCAACGTATTTATGTTTCATGTCAGCGGGAAAATATTTGGCCAATTTTATCATCTTAGGCTTGTCTTCATTGCCTATATTGCATTCCTCAATGTCAGAGTCCGAGTGTTCTATGGTGGGTTTTTTCGATACATCATCGAAATCGAAAAGATCTTCTAAAGGTGCCAGAACTCGGGGTATGTTTTTATCTTTTGCCTGTAGCACCTCTATTTCCTCTTTTCCTGCGTTCTCGTATTCTTCGGTTGGATTTCCAATTTGTTCGGTTAACACGTTCATTTCAATGTTACGGGGTGATTTTTCTTCTTCGGGGGGTTCTTCACTTAGGTAGCTATCATCAGATCTCAAGTCTGAATCGGAGAATTCAAACTCGTTCCTGTCAAGCAGAAAATCCTTGATCTGCTTGTCGCCCTCAAAGACCTGCCAATATTTTTTGTTATCAGGCACTGCAGGTCTGTACTTGGTTTTAATGACAATTTTTTTGTCACTAGGAGACTTATGGTATGAGCTAGCTAAGCATGCTAATCCATTAGCAATTACGTTCCGACTCATAGGAACAAACAACAGTTCATATTCTACAAATGTTTTCAATAGATCCATAGCGTCATTCTTGTACGCTCTCAATCTAGGGTGTTTCGCTGTGTATTCTCCATTCACCTGTTTTATAATTAACTCAGAGTCTCCATGTACAGCAATCCTACAGGCTCCTAGTTTTTTCATCAGATTTAAGCCTAGGATGAGAGCCTCATACTCTGCAGTATTGTTTGTACATTTGAAGTTCAGATTGAAGGCATGACTCTCTGCATAGTCACTCTCTATGTTATGTAACCACACTCTAGCTCCTGCAGTTCTCCTGGTGCACGACCCATCGAAATTCATTTCCCATAAAGGTTCGTTCTCAGGTTTATCATCGATTTCATTACTAGTGTTGGTTTCAATGCTGTGTTGCAATGGAGAGTCTATTTCGTGGTGTGGAGGGTTTTGTTCTTCATGATGTGTATGGAGTTCAGGGAGCTGACTAGTTAGCTGTTTGCATTTTGTTTCTTGTTTGCTCAGAATTTCGTTTTCAGTGCATTGTCCACAAGTTTCATCCTCGTTTTCTTCTAAGTCTAGAGTGACCATTATGTTGAAATCTATGGGCTCTACCCTATTTTTTGTATCTTTGTTTTCTAGTTCTAGTTCTTCTAAGGGTTCGTCATTGCAAAGGATGAAGGAGTCTAGACCTGTATGTACAGAGTACAGAGGTGAGTTCTCAGGCTTCTCAGGGCTGTTGACTAGGAATTTCATTTGTGCCTCCCTATACAGTCTCCTAAGCTAGCTAAAGACAGGGATTGTGGCATATGCCCCATCCATCTGCATTGTACCCTGCAGCTTGGCTCTCCACGACCTTGAAAATAGCATACCATACTTACGTGGCACATCTGCTACCACAACATCCATAACCATACATTTGGCAAGAATCTGGGTAAGGTTCACACACAGGTCCTTGATTAGGCCAAGGCACTTTACTCTGCTGGAGTCAAATGAATACAGATCTTTATAAGGACGGGTTATCTCCAGGCCTAACCGTTCCATAACTACCCTAGGCATTAAGTTGTGTGATGCCCCAGAGTCATGCATTGCATTGTGAAGGATCTTGTCATGGATATTGAGGCTGATATAAAAAGGAGGTACTACCCCTTCCTAAAACTTACCTTCTATCTTAGGGCCAAACAGAAGGGTTGGTTGATCGTCACTTAGATTGACAGTGTCACTGTTTTTACCTATATTTAAAGCTTTCAAAATTTGGCCTTTATATACATCCTGAGTGGCCAGTTCAGAGAGTGGGACAAAGATTTTAATTTTTTCAATTTCACTCTCCAAATTGAAGAGGGATTGACTCTTTGTAATAATCGACTCTGTTTTGTTAGCCACTACTTTAGTGGCAGAATCAGTACATTGATTCTCACTATGTACAGTGTTCACAACTATTTCATCAGGAGCACTAACTGTAGTGCTAGTGCTGCCAGTGGGTTGACTTTGTTGATCAATATTTCAGTTGTCTTTCTCTTTGTTCTTCCCAGAACTCTCAGCTGCTAATTTTCTACCTTCAGTAGTTACTTTAGAAGTTTTCTCAGGCCTTTTCTTAATAGTAATCTTGGAAGCCTTTGGTTTGGAAGTGTCTTGGCTCTTTTTGCTTCTAAGTTCATACTGTTATCTGACCTGCATGATGGCATTTTCAAACCCAAGTTTGTAGTCCTCAGATTCTAATCTTTCCTCATCCCAAAATGAGGGTGAGGGTCGATCTTCTTCTGTGGAACAGTTGTGGATTGAGTTTTCTATTTCAAACATGTTTATTGTGGTCCTCTCAGATTCTTCTATTATCCCCTCATCTTCATCAAGGAGTTTCTCTTGAAATGGGGGAATAACTTGCTAATCCGAGTCTCTTTGTCTGTTGGGAGTGGTGTTGTTCCTTCTAAAGTTCTGGTTCTGGCCTTGGTTTCTGTTTTGGTTACTGACTGTGACAACCATTTTTTCCATCATTTGTTGTAGTTTTTCCACATTTTTAGACAGACGGTCATAATTGGGGTCAGATGTTGAAGCTACGGTGTCATCTCTATATGTTACCCTTTTCTCAGCCCTCATTCTGGTTTTCTTCTCAATCAGGTTAGCCTCTACACTCACTGCTCCCTTTTGCATATCCTCTAGAGTATTGTAGTCTCTCTCCCTAAGCTGGTAAGCCATGTCGGCATCAAAGCCTTCTGGATATTTCACTAAAGCCATACCTTGCGGAGGTTTCATATGTGGAGGAAGAGCGTTGTAAACACTGTTAAACCTTGTAGAGTAGTCATGGACACTCTCTCCTACATTTATTTTAAGGTTCTTATATTCTGCCAAGATTTGGAGAGGGTTGGCCTTAACTTCCCATTTATTTATGAAGGACTGATATAGAGAGGGAAGATCTTGGATACTATTAGGAGGTAGGCCCTTAAACCATTTCTTCACATCACCTCCTAAAATCTAGGCAAATATTCTCATTTTGACCATTTCATCATCTATTTCCATATAGTCAAAATAATCTTCCATCCTATCTACATGGTGTTTCGCTGTTGTAGACTCTTTTGCAGTAAAATGTGGGATCTTTGATTGATAATCATTGGGTAAGGGCACTAGAGGCTGAGGTAACAACGGAGGTGCATACCAAGATACCATGATGATGTTCTGAGGAGGTAAAGGGTTGGCTTGAGCGGCTGGTATGTGGATGACAGGGATACTAGGACCCGCAGTACTTTGTTGAGTTGACTTAGGATGGCAGAGCCCCAAGTTTTGGATGAAATGAATATCCGGAGGTGTAGATGGAGGGGTCTCTCTGTCCCTAGTATGTTGACCACTGCGAGGGGTTGAACTTGGAAGCTCAAGGTCTAACTGGTCTAGATTACTGAACGACCTAGTTCTAGGTAAGCTACTCGGTAAGTCTAGGTCAAAAAAGAGGGTCTGATAGAGCTGTAAAGTTTTCTGGAGTAGAGTTAGCTCTATGGGTGTGTCGGGAAATAACTGGTTTTCTGGGTGTAGGAGATTTCCTAATGATACTCTCAGGGTTTTCAACTATTTCAGGTGGGTTTGGGTTAAGATAAGCTCTTGTATGAATGGTTCTTGAAGCCATAATGTTGTCTTTAAACAAATGATCCTAATCCTACCTGTTACTTCTATTATCGCTGATGTTGTAATGGAGGTAGGTCTCCTAGTGGAGTCTTATGTGAACCAAGATAATCAGCAGGCCTACTGATCACCAGTGGAGTCTTTAGTCATTAGGAAACTATGGAGTCACCAGGTGGAAGGTTTAAAATGTTTCAAGAAGGGTATATTGTCCACCACACTAAGGCTACTATGATCTTCTTCGAGTCTGTGAAGTGTTTAAAGGTGTGTTTTACTCAAAGTTCCCCAACAGAGTCGCCATTATGTTGGGGTTCCCATGTTTTGGCAAGTTTGGAAATACCAAAAGATGAGACAACATTAGAACCACTTTTAGACCTCAGGATCTAGCCCTCCTGGGTCTAGAGAGGGATCTCTTTAAATAAGCAAATGGTATGCGTCTATGAAGCTCGAAAGTTAAGATATTAGGCTAGTTATGGGCACGGGTTCGTTTGATTGATTGTTTGTTTGGTTGCTGGGAATCAAGAAAGGAAGGGTTCAGTATAAGACAAGGATGAGTAAAGAGGATTTTAGGCAAAGGAGAGATAACTCAGAGAACGCTCAAGACCATTGGAAAATGGAGTCAAGAAAGGGTTTACTTTCTACCCAATATGCAGGCTTTTAGTTGGGCTAGTCATCTAAAGCATTGGATCTTAAAGATGATACTTTGGTATGAAATGATGCGGGGAGAAGGGAATAACAAGGAAACCTCCAAGATGACCACTTAGGAATTGGGTCCAGGGACAGGACATGCCATTAGACACCTGTGATCCAACTCCTAAAGGTTAACTCTTCAGGCAAAGGAAACATTAAAGATTTAAACACAAAGGTGAAGGCCTGAGATCAGGGAGAGACTTTGAACTTTCAATGCTTCGGCATCCAGCTTGAGGGAACTTAGAAAGGTTCAAATGATTGAAAAGGACCTTAGTGAGACAGAGACAATTTTATAGACTCCCAGTATCCCAATTCATTCAATTAAAGCCTAACAAGAACATCTAAGAACAGATTCATTAATTCATACATCAGCTAGCAGTAAATATTAGCCACTACACTGGTTAAATTAGCTCGAATCAATCCTCAGATAACACATACAACAGAAAACATTGAAGGCAGGGAGAGAAAAAATATAGGGTAGCAAGCAAGGGTAAATCCTATGCCAGATTTCTGATGCATGCCAGAAGAAATGAAATGTGATGAACTACAAAGGAAAACGAGGACAAAGATAGAAAAACATCACCACTGCTTTAAATCAGGATCCAAAGAAATGTGCTTGTCATATTAAAGAGCAACACCAGTCATGTACAACATTGCCAATAGCTTGATATTCAATCTGAAAACATCTTCCTAAGCCTATCTTACAACTTTACACAGAGAACTATGTCTCAAGAGAAACAACTTACAATTCATAGATATCTGCTCAACAACATTACAATGTTTTCTCATGAGTTTTTATATCTGAAAGAGAGGTAGAGGAGGTAGATGGAACACTTAAATGAAACATTAAAACAGAGTAGGAAGATCGGCTTGAGGCCCATTCTGTTTTAATGTCTATGCATTAATCTTCAATACTCTTTGGGTGAAAGAGTGGTCTTCGACAAACTGAAATTTACTCCAAGTATGTCTTTGATGTACTCTCAATTGTAGTACTCTGCAGTACTCCAGTGAATAAACAAAAGGCAGATAAATGACTTCAAGGTCTGCCCTACCACGTAAAAAATGCTTTGGCAGCATTAGGACTGTTCTGTCAGGGTGGAAATCTCCTTAGGAGCTCGAAGTAGAATAAATAACAGCATGGGAACTTGTCCTTCATGGGGAAAAACCTTCTGCTGATGTGAAACACTGTCAATATTGTTTTCTGTGCATGGGCCTTATTAGGCCTTCCATGTGAGTCATGAGGTCTTCAATCTGGTATTTTGCCTTTAAAACATTGAATTAAGGCTTAACATCTTCAATAATGTGCATTAGAACTCCTTAACTCTGTACTGATACTCTTTTCCGCTTCATGACTATCTCTGTCAGTGAAATGTGAGCTTTAGTGGGGCTGGAGAGGTTTGTAGAGTTGAACTCTGTCCTTTAATGAAAATTACACTCTAAGCACCCTCTCAGGCTCTTCTCTGTAATATCAGGCTCTGAACCCAGTTTTCTCTGTGCTCTGTGCCACTATAACAGTGACTATGAACCATGGCGGTTTCCACCGCCAGTAACCCTGCAAAACACATAAACATGTTAAGAAATCCATGCATGGGGAAGGTGGATGTGGTGGAGGGCCATGAGAATGGCAGCGCAACTGAGGTGAATGCAGTGGATGCAGTAGAAAACAAATGAAAAATGCAGTGAAACGGTGAAAAAATGGTCTGGTGAAAGTTTGGCAGAAGAATGCATGTCGATCGTTCGATCATATCTTGGGGCGATGATTGACGGTGGAGATTGACTCACAAAATGACTTTGGAAGGTAGGGTGTTATAACATAAACTTTAACGTAAAAACATTAAAATTTGACCTTTGAACAAAATACACAGGAATGTATGAAAATGCAATGAAATGACTTTGAATGGTGGGACCCGGTCATGGGGGGAGGGCGATTTGATATGAACCGTCGGATCCCGAGAGATCAACGGTTTCGATCTAATCACATCTGAGCAAAGCGGGGCCGAAACTCCAATGGAGAAATATGAACGAACGAGGTGATGCAATGAGGACCATCGATCTCGTTTTAACGGATGGTCGCGATTGGATCGGAGGATTGCAATCAGGTATTGCAGCGGGGGATGCATTTGAGAACTTGTGATTACGATCGGAGCGAGGATGCGATGACCGTTGGATTAGAAGTGAATCGACGGTGGAGATTTCAATCGGAGGATCGCAATTGAAAAGGGAAGAGGGTGGCACCGCTTGTGATTTGCGATTAGCGATTGGGCGACGGTGTGGTGAGACTTGCGCGGGCTGTCGGATCTGTTAAGATCGACGGCGGAGATCGTTTCTGAGACCAACAGAACCATTACACTATCGCATCGGAGATTTTGTTTACCAAGGAAAAAAGTGTGCTGCTCCAATCCTATGATGTGATAAGCACCTCATGGGCTAGCACTTGGTCTTAGCGCTCGGGGCATATGGGGAAGTGGTTAAGGGGTTAGCCGAAAAGGGGCTAAGCCATCATATATGGAAAAAAGTGATTTTTAGCCAAAAGGATGGTTTTAAAGGCTAAAAAAGGAATTCGATAGAGGTAAAACGGAGTTTAAACTCAAATGAAAGGACTTCACTTGGTTTTAAGGATGAAATGGGTGGTTTAGGAAATTTTGGGAGGGATTTTTTGGGGTTAAAGGGGGAACTTCAAATGTGGAAAAAGGGTTAAAATAGGGAATTTTGCAGGGATACAAGGGGCAAATGAAGGTCTTTCTGAGCACAATTTTTTTGCAGTCAGTGAGGCTTTTTTGGATGGAAACAACAGTGAAGATCTTTTCAAAGGCAATGGATGCACAGAGGCTTCAAGGATGAGATATTTTCATGGGAAATGTATCTCTTGAAGGCTCATAAAACAATCTATCCACCTGTTTGCTTGCCAAAATATTCATAGGTGGCTAACAGGCTAGAGAGGATATCGTGGCTGATGACCGAGTGCCATTACTTCTCATCTCTATGTCCTCACTAGCTTCGGTGCTCGATGTGGACATCATGCACACCGGAGCCCCTATGACATTAGGTGATGACTTAGGGATAATGGGAGGATCTCCTAGGAATTATCCTATAACGGATGACGGTTTGAACTGGTCGAGGCCATATTCTTGTTACCGTGAAAGTGCATCCGAGGATGTATCTACGTAGGGTAGAATTACATCAATGTTTGTTAGGGGTCACTTCCTGTTATGCGTCAATTGGTCTACATTAATGATGCGGTCCTTGTGGGGGAACATCATAATGCAGAAGATGAAGGAGGCTATGGCTGACATGGCGTACATATAACTCCGCGCAAGGAGTATATTATAATCCAAGTGAGTATCCAAGACTTCAATGTCTATGTGGACCGTCTTTCCAGCTAAGTAGACTGGGACGTTTTGGTAGAGGCCGATGGGGGTCAAAGGATGACCATTGTATGCTCTAAGCGTGATGACTGAGAGTTTTAGTTTAGGAGACCCTAATTTCTCCCAAACATTTTTTGACATGATTCACATGGATGCACCCTTGTCAATGACACATCGGTGAATTGTGATATTCTAGACCGACACTAGTATCTGGAAGGTGACCATGGAAGGAAGCCTGGGGGTGGATTTGTCTAGGTCAAAATCCATTAGGCGTGTAACGACAGGGTCGATAGTGCCTAACGTGGAAAGTAAGGCTTTCCATTGTTTTGGGCATGACTGAAATACTTCCAAAGCTGACATAGCAGCTGGAGATTGTGATAAATCATCCATGATACTATAATTATGGGTGCTTTGGAGTAGTTTCCTACTCGCCTATTGGGTCCCTTCGCCATCTTTGGCAATGGTTCGATAGGCATATTTGAAATGGTCAAAGATGCAGTTGGTGCACTAGTACTTGCCCCTGACGTATTGGTGTCTGGTGGGGTGTCGTAATTGCGATTCTATGTTTGGAAAAACATCTCTTCTCTAGTCATGTATATTTCGTGGCTAATTTTCTCAGATTCGTCTGGATTTTGTTGTTGAGTGCTTACCGTCCCTTAATGGGGGAAAGGTTCCTGCATCACATCTATTTGTTGGGAAGATCCTCCTTGTCCTCGGTTACTTTGTAGCTTCTTGAGCTCAGGGATATTGGGACAGTGGTGAGTATAATTTCCATACTCACCACATATCGAACAAGAATGGTTTGTTTGAAGAGATGGCCTTTTTCTATACCATTGGGAATTGCTTGGCTCCTGGCTGTGATTTCGGTTGGATTTGCCTCCAGCCTGGGATTGCGGCGGGCGTTGCGGCTTGTTTTCCCCCTGTCCAGGATTTCCTTTTGGATTTTTTCTTTTTCTTTTTTCTTCACCACATTAGGAGGGTAGTTCTCCTAGTTATATTGGTGATATTTGTTTTGGGAAGGCTACACAAAGTTCACCTTTGCATTGGTTTAGAAAGGCAGGACTTGTGCTGGGAACAGAGCATAATGTAGTCCCTAGTTTTCACCTAGCTGTTGGAGGGGAGATCTTCCATCAATGTTTCTCTCTGCATACTAGGTCCTTTGAGCCGGAGGATAGGGTCCTCCGTGGTGATACACTTGCGCCCTATTGCTCAAATTTTGTTGAGGCATATGATGACTTTGAAAACTGGGTTGAGGTACGTTCTAGGTAGAACCATAGGTGTAACCGGGGTTTTGACTGCTGCTGCCTAGGTAACCTTGGGTCAATGACCCAATTAGTCCGTCTACAGAGTTCGACGTGCCTAGAAATTTTTGATAAGTTTACATGTGTGGGGCATTTGGTAGGATATTGTAAATATATCCTGACTAGGTATAAATAAGCTCAAGTTGTTGGGCTTTGCTGATGGTGTCCTCTTCGGATGTGGGCCTTTGTTGTGCCACATCCTTTGAAATCTCTGCCGTGAGATTTTTTAGGAAATAATCTAAAAGAAGTTGGTCGTCAAGTTTTTCTTTACATAAACTACGACACCGCCTCCATTCTTGGAGATGGTCCGAGATATGGACGATGGGGGTTTGTCTCAAATGCATCAGTAATTCCATTCTGGAATCATGGTGAATGGGTAACTGAAAATATGTTAGGAACACAGTGGTGAGGGTACTAAAGGTTCCATGTGAAGTAGAGGGTTTCTCCACGTACCATTTCGCAGCTACTCCTATCAGAGTGCATTGAAATAGTCTCAATCGAATAGTTTCGTCAATGATACTGTTTGATGATCACCATAGGTGGAAGGTCATGACATGATTACCTGGGTCTTCCGCTTGCTTTCCTTCAAACTTTGGAATATTTGAAGGGAGCTTCATGGGCGTGGGAGGCCATGTAGGGTTGTGTGTGATGGGGTCTGTTGTGGCTCATTTGCAATATCATTTATTTTAATTTTTCAAAAATACAAAAAAATGGAAAAATAAAAAAAATATATGTTAAAGTACAATTTCTTATACTTTAACTAGAAACTATAATGTTTTTTATAAGTTTGAAGTTCAATATTTTAAGAGATTCGGGAAGGTAGGTCCTAACACCTCAGTTAATGAACGAGCAAGTTTGTGAGCAGGATCTGAAGATTTTCATGTCCAAAGAGAAAGGCGGCAACCTGCAGGCACATTTGACACATAATTTAATGGGAAGGGTGCCTCCGCAGTTGACCCCATTGACTGATGGGCCAATCAAGATCTGCAGTTAGGATTAACTACGGGGGCAAGACCTTGGTGAGTGCTCCGTACCTTTGAGGCCTCCTGCAATGACATAAGTTGATGGTTGGCGACAAATTTTAGCCATGTCACGGTACCGTTTAATATTATTTTGGCATGTTAACTCAGCATTTAATTTCTAAACCCCGTGCCACCTATTTAAACTGGTTCTTCTTTTCTCAAAGCCAATTTTATTTCTCTGTTCTTGTCAACTTGATTGCACCTGTGTCTTCCATTATTGTTTTCCACCTTTTCATTGTTTGCCACCTTGAGTAATATCATGGCTAAACGTTCATCCCTTTCTGGCTCATCCAGCCATATTCCTCTCATAGACACTGAGAGGGATATTCGAGACACTGTTTTCTCCTTAGAACACCTCCAATTTTATCAACATGTCTATCTGAATGATAAATCATGCCCAATTTTCTCTGCCATGGCCAAATCAGGTGTATTGTTTGCATGTATCCCTAAAAAACATCGTTTTCCTGAGTTTGTGCACTGGCTAGTGTCTGTTATGTATCCTGGAAAGTGTTTTGTAATGAATTGTTTAGGAGATAATTTTTTGCAAGTCTCAACCCAGTTAATTCATCAAGATTTATGTTATCCAGAGTCATAATCTTAAATTCAATTCACTAATGAGTCATTGGCAGTACATTATCATAGTCTTGCAGGTCAAGGATTCCCTCAGTTTGCCTTCTTCCTAAGGCTAGATACAAAGCAGTTTGTACCTGATAGTAAAGAATTCTCCATAGAAATTTTTGATGCAGATGTTCGGTCGGTGCTGAGGTGTATTCTGAAGATATTTGGAAAAGAGGACGACAACATAGTTGACAAATCAGTTATGGGACTGTTTGCATTGATGATGAAGCCAGAAGTAGTGTTGGATATTTCTTCATATTGGCAAGAAGTTGTTAATACTCAACTCATGAGTTTATCGCTCACTGGGTCATTCAGGTTCCCTTCTCTTATCATTTACCTCTTTTTATATCAAAATGTGGAAGAATTCTTGCATTTGGGATTAAATATCATGGATGTAAATAAAAAGAGGCAGTCAGTAGTGTTTTGGACTGATGTAGTAAGAGAGGAAAAAAATGAGGAGGGTCTGTTTGATTTTGAAAATCATTTTGTGTCTACTGCATATAAGATTTTGAATGGGGTTTCTCCACCATGTTTCTTGCAAAAGGCTCAAGAGTTTCTGCAGTTGGGAACAAATTTTAAATTTGGAGATTGGTATGTTTATGAAGACTACTCAGAGATTAGACTTTATGGGACTCGGGTAGAACCATATAGACTTCCTACATTTGTGCCTATGAGATTATTTGCCTTAGAATTCATTAGGCAGAGTCTGAATGTTGACCAAATACATTTTTTACCTACGAAAAAGGGGCATATGTTTAAATTACCTATGTCTATGGGTCTTTTTATAGTCAACATGAGACAAGCAACTAATGAGGTTAATATGATGTTAGATGGAATGCATTTAGTATTAGGAGATAAGTGGGCTTATGAACCCCATAAAGTAATTTCAAATAGGAGAATTCAAAATGGTTACTCAGCATTTGTTCATGAAAGCATACCTGACATAGAGAAGCTAGAAAATAGAGGTTTTACAGGTTCTGTTGGCTCTAATATACAAAATCCTATCATATTTGAGAAATCAAGTAAGAGGAGTAAAGAGGCAGTTGTTGATTTAGAAGATGAAGAGTAGAGAGCCGAAAAGAGAAAAAAACTAAATGAATACATAGCAAGTGCTCAACCTAGTTTCTCACTTCAACTAGGAGATGAGAAAAATGTCCGAGTTTCACCAAGAAGACACAGAGATGCTCAGGAGCAAGTACCTTTGATTAAAAAATTATTTTCCCAGATTGCTGAAAGAAATCAAAGGATGAAGGCTAGCATGGAGGCACAGGTTGAGTATCAAATAACTCCAGACCAAACAAGATTGCTGACAGCCATGGATCTTGAAAAAGATCAGATCAAGATTGCTCTTTCTCACCCCTCTGATATGACTATAGGGTCTACAAATAATTTCAATACTCTAAATTTAATTGTTGATGTAAGAAAGATTCCTTTGTTTGATAAAGTGAATTTACATATGAAAACAGGTCAACTAATAGTGAATGATTTAACCAAAACTAATGCAATTTCTCTTAAGGCTGAGAACATGCTAGGGAAGGTCATCAAGCAACTAAAATTGGAGAAAGCCAATTCTAGGGCTTTGACAACACAAAATGAAGAGCTCAAGAAGATAATTGTAAATATTGGAGTAGATCCAAATGACAAGACTGATGTGCAAAAACTGATACAAAGTGCATAATCAGAGATTTATGTGTTGAAGAAAAAGTTGAAGTTACCTACAGGGGAGCATTCCATGGTAGCAGCGGTGGCAGAAGTGGAAATTGAGAAAGAAAGCCTTCTTCAGCATCTCTTGCAGAAAGAAGAAGAAATTGCTAAATTGAAGGAAACTGTGTTGACATTACAAAATCAGATTGATTCTCATTCCTGCACTATCATTTTTCTATCTGGAAATGATGATCCAACAACACAGATATCTCAATTGAACATTGAACTGAAAATGGCAGAGAAATATCTCAAAAAGGCACAAAATGATTTGGAGACAGTAACAAAAATAATGCAAGCCAAGTATGGGGAATTTAATAAATATAGGACAGATTGCCAAACAGCCGATGTTGAGATGAAGATTCTAAAGGAGAGATTGAAGGGAAATATAACCTTGATAAAGGCTAAGGACATCATTTGTGTTATCACTCATATTAAACCTCAGGCTGAAAGAGGAAATTCTAAGGTAACCTCAAACCATGCTTCGCCAAGTAGCTAGCCTTAGTAGGCCAGGAGAGGGCTATTTCCGTGTAGATCACAGTCAAAATGACTAAGGTAAGAAGGTATTAGGCTAAGTATAGTAGCTCAAAGTTTTGATTTTGCTTGTATAGGGTTTTTCTGGATCAGGAAGAATCAAACAAATAGGGCAAGGAAATTAGGTCAAAATTTGCAGGGTGTTCTAAGGGGCAAGGTAGGTAGAAGGTTTGACATTTAAAGGATGATTATGGTGAGGTGAATAGACCGTTGAGGAGTTAGGAAGAGAATATGAGATGAATTATCCATAAACTGAAGAAAATAGACAAATTATGCAAAATTCCCCAAAACAGAGCATGAAAACATGAATTATGCCTTTCAACTTGAAATTAAGCATATCATAGACATGAAAATGGCTTATGAGCTTACAATACATTAAAAAAATGATCACAAAGGAAAAAATATTTCAAACCATTCATACCACATGGATCCCAAATAAATAGCTGCAAATTTATCATTAATGGCTAGGCCAAACTAATACAAAATTGTGTCCTTGAGATGCCAAAGCTCCAAGTGAGTCCAACAATTAAAATGACTGAGAAAATAAATAATATAGACCTCAAAACCACTCTTCCTAGCCTTAGGGAGTCGAATCCATGAGATAGGGATCAGTTTCACCTACTCCCAAACAAGAATCTGAAGACTAGGAAAACTCAACAATTTGCCTCTAAAAGAGAGGAAACTGATTCATTTGACCTCTAGAGGACTTATCTGATGTATCTACACTAGATAACAATAAAAACATGAAATTTACATTTATATTGACCTTTTACATCAATAATTTCTCATTTCCCAAGATAAAAAGTCAAAATGTCAAAATTTGCTGAAAATGATGAAAATGACATTTTCCTGGCAAAAGCGCAGCGCCATGACAGAAAAAATAGCCTCTCTTGCAAGCTACTTTTCGAGGCCTTTGCGGTGTCCAAATTAGCTTCATGATAGCTCGTTGGAAATCTCTATGATTCTAGTTTCCAAATATTCCTCTAGTTTCAAAAATTATTCCTATATTCCTCTCAAAAATCATGTTTCCCAATACTGGTATTAGCGCAACACCAAGGTCAAAAAGGAGGCAGAAACATGAAAAATTGGTGGTTTTTTGCACTTTTGAGGGACGAGTTCTCCTCCAAATTTTATGAAACTTGTTGGGTTTGATGTCCTCATCATTTTGAACATGATTTTGGTGACCATTTATCCATTGGATGCTCCAAGAAAAATCACAGTGCCAAGGGCATTACGTTTTTGGAAAATTTTCTATGTGTCAAAATTTCCCAAAAATCCAAAAATGCACCAAAGTGCCAAATGTGCCAAAACTTGTCAAAATTGTGAGGTTAATTGATGATCAAGTGCTTGAGGCATGAAGAGACACCTCAGAAAGTATTTTTAACCTCTCCTTCTCCTTTTTCTTAGTCAAAGCTTGAATTTTTGCATGGGCTCGTTTGAGCTTGGCACTTGCAATTTTATTTCTCATGGCATAGTGCTTTGCCATTTTCCTCTAAATATCATTGTCCTTTTTGGATTTCTCTAGCAAGCCCTCTAGATGAAAATTGGAACTATCAAGCCATGAATCTCTATCCCTGCTAATCTCTATGGCAAGCAACTCACTTGGAGTGAGTTGCTCTGCCAATTCAGCTTCTTTCTGTCTCTCAAGGGCTAGAGCTCTTTTTAGCTCTCTAGTCTTTGGTCTCTGTATAGGAGGCTACTCCTCCTCATCATCAATCTCACCAAATCTGTCCAAGGTCTCTTAAAACAAGGCTTTATCCCTCTCTACCTCTTTATTTTCTTTGATGGTATTTACCTCACTGATAATATTCTTGATCTTCAGCTGTTGATTTTCCTGCTCGAGAAAACCAATCACATGTTGTGCTCTTTCGAGATTTGCTTGAAGTTGACTAATATTTTCCTCTTTGCTTCTGATTAATGCACTGGTGATTCTATCCTAATCCTCCTCATCAAGGTTAATCAATTGAAACTCCTGCTATGTTTCATGTATGTCCTCTTGCTCCTCAATGATTGGCTCTTTAGCCTTTTCTTTGCCATTGTCCACCTATTTTTCTGATGAAGAAGGCATGGCCCCTTTCACTCCAAGTGAAGAAAACAAATGCCTATGGCCTCTCTGATAGGTCTTGGGAAATGGCTCAACATCAGTCACATTAGCCCAAGTTTCCTCAATGTCCTTTTCCTTGCTTGATGCCTCAGTATCATGATGTGATGATGGTGAAGGATTACAGAAAGGTGAAGAAGTAGGATCAACATGAGGTGAATGCATATGACTAGGTGATGATGTATGAGAAGCAGGCTGATATGGAGAAGTGGATATGGGAGGATGAGATGATGAAGGGATACCTTGCTCATGATGACTAGGTGGGGTAGTGAAATTTCATTTGCAATTAATGTGTCCCATGAAATATTCTTCTACTCAAGCTGATGCATGAATATCATCTTAATGAGGGAATGGTGACAAAGAATTTGCATTTGATGATTATATAGCCTCCTTTGTACAATGTATGCCATCTTTTCAATGCTTTGGGAGAGACAGTAGGGTATGTGAAGCATTCTAACTCTAGTGAAGTGCCTAAGGAGTCGGATATGGTATGAATAGAGTCAAGAAAACCTCCCCTCACAAGTGAAGTACTTCATGATTATTTTCATCATGGGGACATACCGGTCAGGGAAATGAGAGAAAGGGAAAATGGTTTTCTTTTCATCCTTATATCTAGGTTTTAGATATGGTTCATAATAGCTCAGATCAAGGTTTCCCTTTTTAAACCATTTTTCTCCCACATTAGGGATCCCTGTAGCAGCTGAAATGGCATTAGTGGACATGGTAAAGGTGACCCCAACAAGAGTGACCTATCTATCATGAATATTTGTGATGAAGAACCTTGTTAACAAAGGGTGATATTGAATTTGCTACAATTTCTCACAAAACTCAAAACAACCAACATGTTTAAAACAAGACACAGTGAGAGGAGAAGCCGTGAGCTCCTTTATGGTTATTGGTTCATATCTATTAATTTTCCCTCCTTTGTGGAAAATTCTCTTTGGTATTTGTTCCTCACTGACATATATGTCCTCCTATTTAGACATCTTGAGCTTGAAGGCTTTGAAACCCTAGGGATGAGGTAGATGGGGATGGGGAGTGAAAATAGGTCTAGGGAATAGGGATAGGGTTATAAAAATTTAGGTGGATGGGGGCAAGGGTTATTGAACTCAGGGAAGTGATAGGGGATCGACATATTTAAGGGATTAGGAATTAGAATTTTATTACAGGGTTGATAGGGCTGCCTAGAAAATTGAGATGCCTAGGAATTAGGGTTTAGGGGAAAAATCATTTAGGGAAAGTGATATGGTGTTGTAGGGAAGGAGTAGGGTTTACAGTGATGTAGAAAGAGAATGTGAGGTTTATGGGTGCCAAATTTGGGAACAATGGGGAAAAAGAATGAATATATGGTTTGTAGCCTAACCAACTTCCAAATTTCACATAGAAACCAAAAACACCATGAAATTCCTCTTAAAGACTGCAAGGAGGTGAAATTTTCATGTTACTTACTTGTCAAAGCTGTTGAGAATCTTTGCTGAAGATTTGAGGAAATTTTTTTTTAGTTTCGAAGCTTAGGGAGTGAACTGGACATTAGCACAACACTCAAACATTAGTGCAGTGCCCTTGGGTATTAGCACAGTGCCAGTTTAAATTTCACTATGATTTTTGGGCATTAGTGCAAGGCGGCTGGGTATTAGCGCAACGCCAAGAAAAAAGTGCAGCACCACCACAACACTATTTTGTAGACCACTTTTGAAGAACTTCCCAGTGTCCAAATTGGGCCTAGGATAGTTCGTTGGAAATCTCTTGAAGTCTACTTTCTGTATATACCTTTATTTTTCTGTTTGGAGTTGATTTACCTTTTCATAAGTTGATTTTCCAAAGAATGGTAAAAACGTGTTGAATGAGGGTGAAAAAATGCAGAGTGCTGGTGCATGCAAGTTTTGGAGGCCTTCCTTAACTCCAAATTGAGATCAGGATAGCTCATTGGAAATCTATATCTATATATCTATCATTTGAATCATCAAGAAATTCATTTGGACACCACCTATGAGAAAACTTGATTTTCCCAAGGTCACTCTAGAAGTGCAACAACCCTCCCATGGCACCTATATTTTTAAGATTACTCTAAAACCATGACACCTATGTAAAATATGAAAGAGGTTATTCTTCCTTGAACTATGATGGAAACAACTGTCTCTCACTTTTGTCAAATTCATCCTTTTTTGTTCAGAAACATAGTTTGAAGAAAAACCGACCCTATGAGTGGAAAAAGTCTTGACTCTTGGAATGATTTCTTTAAAAATGATGGAGACATGATCTTATGAGTTGGAATGGCCTCATACTTACTGAAATGACCTCCCTTATGGATCCTCTACTCATATGCCTCTTTTTCATAACAAACCCTAGCTCAGTGGGAGAGGAAATTAGGGTTTAGTGCTTGTGGACAATGATGACTTGGGAACCCTTTGGAATAGACAACTACCTTTGACATTTGATGTGTTGGAATGTGTATTTCTGAGTTGACAGCCTTTTGGAGAGTGAATACTTATTACATTTGAACTGAATAAAGAAAATCACAAGTTTATTCTGGGTCACCTTCACACCTTCTGCTGCCCTTTATTGAAAAGGAGACAATGCAATGATTTGACCTAATGAAACCCTAGTGACCCAATGAGAAATGAAAGAAACTGACTCAATGAGTGACTTTGACTAAAAGTGGAATGAGAGAAAACTTGTCTTCAGCGTGATGAAGACATGGAAGAGGATCAACAGGCATGTGCTTGTGAAGGAAAATGGGACACTTGACAAGGACAACTATCAGTGGATCAATTTTATATCATGACCTAATGGAATGATTGAAAATTTCTTTAGAATGGGACACCTAAGATGCACATGAAAAAGGTGTTTTGATCCCTGGTGGAAGTATGAAAATAATGACACTAACATTAGCTCCAGCTGGGGATGGTAGCTCCTTGGAGGTTCCAAGAACACTGTAGACCAAGTGCCTATCCATTGGGCATGGAGTCAAAATTTAAAGACTAATTGAATACTGAAAGAAACTTGACTCAATAAACTGAACTGACTCAAGACTAATTGAAAAAAAAACTTAAAATTGAACTTACCCTACGTATTGATGGTAGTACATCACTAAGACTTGAGTGTTTCAAATCATGATGATAACCACCTGTATTTTTGAAAGCATATGTACAATTAGGCGATATCAAAATGCCAATGTAACCAATCAAGAAAATGCCTCCTTGATTGATTCTCCCAATCAGATTCTTTGGAAAACAATAAATATTTACAATTGGGCATCCAAAAACATAGTTGACAATGATCTCCATCATCACTAAATACTGAAATAATTACCTTCACTGCCGAATGCAATACATTTTCCAATGGATCCTAAAAAACATGAAAATTTACCTCTTGCTGATCTAGAAGAAACAAGGTACCTTTTTCTCTTGATTCTGATCTCTCTTCATAATGTACCTTAGCAAGAGTGTGTTCTTGGTCATCAAAAAATTCTGAACAAGTAGGTGAGCAAATTTCTTCTTGAAATAAAAATTCTAAACATGAAACATGAGAATAAAAATTTGAATGACAATCCTCAATGCCCTGGTCCTCTCCAATTTGAATACATTTTTGATCATCTTCATATGACATGGCAACCAGATTGTCATGTTTCTCATCACGCTCATCAGTCATAAGAGGGAAAACTTCAGATTGTTCATAAACCTCAAAACTGACATTTCTATCATTTACTGCAGAGTTATCCAAAGAATATTTTTCACTTAATTGAACAAATATCTCATCTTGTTTTTCACAAAGGGATTGGATTACCTCTTTCTGAATATTTTGTTCTAATGGGATGAGAACACTTGAGTCAATAATTTTTTTTTCTTCTTTCAAGGCGATCTCGACAATAGATCTCTCCCTCATGGGATCTGGAACAACATACTCTTCATCATTATAATTTGAATCTAGATCTTTATCAACTAGCTTGACTTTACCATAATCTGAAATTGGATCTTGATTTTCCTGCATATCATCTTTTTCTGCAATCAGATCTGAAATAAGACCTCGTCTTCCATAATTTTCAACTGTACAAAGATCTTCAGCGTGTTGAAAAATTTCCTAAGCATATTGATAAGTATCCTCTAATATTTCTTTATGCTTCTGAAATGGATGTTCATACAGGGCTTCCATGATCTCATCATCCATGAATTCATCATCTCCATAAAAATTCTCAATATTTTCAATAAAACTATCAACATGTTTACAACAGTTCTAAACTAATATTAAGGATCGACAAGATTATTTATACCTTTCAAATAATATGGTATGAAAAACCTTTAAACAATAAATAAAATCAGGCGGCAAAATTTCATACCAAGATCAAGCTTCATCTTCCAGAGTGGCCATGAATATCTTCATCAAGCAGTCTTCAGGAAAACCAATCTTTAATCTACGCACATGCATGTGAAATCTCACCAAATGAAGAGCAGCATCATTACCTTTCACATTTTTGAACATAGGAAAATTCCTTTGCCAATCTACCATAGGCATTTTATTTGGGAAACCTAGAATGTGATCCCAGCTCATGGGAGCATACCTTCTTGCAATAGTTTCCATGTTGAAAAATCTTGAAGCTACTTATCTTCATGCATTGGAGTCACCATGAGGTGTTGATTTTCTAGATCTTTCAGTCAATGGAGTTGCTAGGTGAATTATTCAGCCTTCATATGTGTCCAACTGTTGTTCACCATCAACAGTTAGATATGATATTTTTTGTTCTTTTCCAGGGAAGATTTGTATTTTTGTTCTTACTTTTTCTTCCCCAGTATGATCGCCAAAATGTTATCACTCAGATTGAACCTTGGGTTGAAAGAGTAAATTATGAGATAACCTCAAACCACGCTTAGCCAACTAGCTAGCCCTACTAGGCCAGGAGAGGTATCTCTTCATATAGATCACATTCAAAATGACTGAGGTAAGAAGATATTAGGCTAGGTATAGTAGCTCAAAGTTTTGATTTTGATTGTATAGGGTTTTTCTAGATCAGGAGGAGTCAAACAACTATGGCAAGGAAATTATGTCAAAATTTGTAGGGTGTTATAAGGGGCAAGGTAGGTAGAAGGTTTGACATTTAAAGGATGATTATGGTGAGGTGAATAGACCATTGAGGAGTTAGGAAGAGCATATGAGATGAATTCTCCCTAAAATTAATAAAATAGACAAATTATGCAAAATTCCCCAAAACAGAGCTTGAAAACATGAATTCTGCCTTTCAACTTGAAATTAAGAATATCATAGACATGAAAATGGTTTATGAGCTTAAAATACATTAATAAAATTGATCAAAAAGGAAAAACTATGTCAAACCATTCATACCACATGGATCCCAAAGAAATAGCTGCAAATTTATCATTAACGTCCAAGCCAAACTGATACAAAATTGTGTTCTTGAGATGCCAAAGCTCCAAGTGAGTCCAAACATTACAATGACTGAGAAAATACATCATACATACCTCAAAACCACTCTACCTAGCCTCAAGGATTTGAATCCATGAGATAGGGATCAATTTCACCTACTCCCAAACAAGAATCTGAAGACTAGGAAAACTCAACAATTTGCCTCTAATAGAGAGGAAACTAATTCATTTGACCTCTAGAGGAATTATTTGATGTATCTACTCTAGATAACAATAAAAAAATGAAATTTACATTTATATTAACCTTTTACATCAATAATTTCTCATTTCCCAAGATAAAAATTCAAAAATTCAAAATTTGCTGAAGATGATGAAAATGACATTTTCCTGGCAAATGCGCAGCACCATGACAAAAAAATGGCCTCTCTTGCAATCCAATTTTGGAGGCCTTCGCGGTATCCAAATTAGTTCCATGATAGCTATTTGGAAATATATCTGAGTCTAGTTTCCAAATATGCCTCCATTTTTTAAAATGGTGCCTATTGGCATTGTCAAAAATCACTTTTCCCAAGACTGGTATTAGTGCAATGCCAAGGTAAAAAAGGAGGCAGAAACATGAAAAATTGGTGGTTTTTTGCACTTTTGAGGGACCAGTTCTCCTCCAAATTTTCTGAAACTTTCTGGGATTTATGTCCTCATTGTTATGAACATGATGGTGGTGACCATTTTTCCATTGGATGCTCCAAGAAAAAGAACAGCACCAAGGGCGTTGCGTTTTTGGAAAATTTTCTGTGTCAAAATTGCCCAAAAATCCAAAAAAGCACGAAAGTGTCAAATGTTCCAAAACTTGTCAAAATTGTGAGGTTACTTGCTGATCAAGGACTTGAGGCATGAAGAGACACCTCACCAAGTATTTTTAACATCTCCTTCTCCTTTTTCTCGGTCAAAGCTTGAATTTTTGCATGGGCTCATTTGAGCTTGGCCCTTGCAATTTTATTTCTCATGGCATTGTGCTTTGCCATTTTCCTCTAAATATCATTGTCCTTTTTGGCTTTCTCTAGCAAGCCCTCTAGATGCAAATTGGCTCTATCAAGCCATGACTCTCTATCCTTGCTAATCTCTATGGAAATCAGCTCACTTGGTGTGAGCTGCTCTGCCAACTCGGCTTCTTTCTGTCTCTCAAGGGTCTTTTTAGCCCTCTAGTCTTTGGTCTCTGTCTAGGAGGCTGATCCTCCTCATCATCAATCTCACCAAATCTATCCAAGGTCTCCTCTAACAAGGCTTTATCCCTCTCTACCTCTTTCTTTGCTTTGATGGTCTTTACCTCACTGATAATCTTCTTAGTCTTCAACTGTTGATTTTCCTACTCCAGAAAACCAATCACATATTGTGCTCTATCGATATTTGCTTGAAGTTAACTAATATTTGCCTCTTTACTTATGATTAATGCACTGGTGATTCTATCCTCATCCTCCTCATCAGGGTCAATTAGCTGAAACTTCTGCTCTATTTCATGTATGTCCTCCTACTCCTCAACGATTGCCTCTTTAGCCTTTTCTTTTCCCTTTTCCACCTGTTTTGTTGATGAATAAGGCATGGCCCCTTTCTCTCCAAGTGAAGCAAACACATGCCTGTTGCCTCTCTGATAGGTCTTGGGAAATGGCTCAACATCAGTCACATTAGCCCAAGTTGCCTCAATGTCCTTTTCACTGCTTGATGCCTCAGTATCATGATGTGATGATGGTGAAGGATTACAGAAAGGTGAAGAAGTAGGATCAACATGAGGTGAATGCATATGAATAAGTGATGATGTATGAGTAGCAGGCTAAGATGGAGAAGTGGATGTGGGAGGATGAGATGATGAATGGATACTATGTTCATGATGACTAGGTGGGGTATTGAAAATTTCATTTGCAATGAATGTGTCCCATGAAATATTCTTCTGTTCAATTTGATGCATGACTATCATCTTAATGAGGGAATGGTGAAAAATACTTTTCATATTTTATGATTATAATGCCTCCTTTGTAAAATGTATGCCATCTTGTTAATTCTTTGGGAGAGATAGTAGGGTATGTGAAGCATTCTGACTCTAGTGAAGTGCCCAAGGAGTCGGATATGTTATGAATAGAGTCGATAAAACCTCCCCTCACAAGTGACGTACTTCATGACTATTTTCATCATGGGGACATACCAGTCAAGGAGATGAGAGAAAGGGAAAATGGTTTTCTTTTCATCCTTATAGCTAGGTTTTAGATATGGTTCATAATAGCTCAGATCAAGGTTTCCCTTTTTAAACTATTTTTCTCCCACATTAGAGATCCCTGTAGCAACTGAAATGACATTAGTGGACATGGTAAAAGTGACCCCAGCAAGAGTGACCTATCTATCATGAATATTTTTGATGAACAACCTTGTCAACATAGGGTAATACTGAATCTACTGCACTTTCTCACAAAACTCAAAACAACCAACATGTTTAAAACAAGACACAGTGAGAGGAGAAGCCATGAGATCCTTTGTGGTTATTGGTTCATATCCGTTAATTTTCCCTCCTTTTTTGTCACTTCTCTTTGGTATTTTTTCCTCATTGACATCTCTATCCTCCTCTTCAGACATCTTAATTATTTGAAACCATAGGGATGAGATAGATGGGGATGGGGAGTGAAAATAGGTCTAGGGAATAGGGACAGGGTTATAAATATTTAGGTGGATGGGGGCAAGGGTTATTGAACTCAGAGAGGTGATAGGGGATCAAAATGTTTAAGGGATTAGGAATTAGAATTTTATTACAGGGTTAATAGGGTTTCCTAGGAAATTGAGATGCCTAGGACTTAGGGTTTAGGGGAAAAAGGATTTAGGGAAAGTGATATGGTGTTGTAGGGAAGGAGTGGGATTTACAGTGATGTAGAAAGAGAATGTAAGGTTTATGGGTGCCAGATTTGGGGAAAATGGGAACAAAGAATGAATCTAGGGTTTGTAGCCTAACTAACTTCCAAATTTCACATAGAAACCAAAGACACCATGAAATTCCTCTTAAATACTGCAAGGAGGTGAAATTTTCATTTTAATTACTTGACAAAGGTGTTGAGAATCTTTGTTGAATATTTGAGGCAATTTTGCTTGAGTTTCAAAGCTTAGGGAGCGAAAAGGACATTAATGCATTTCAAAAACATTAGCAAAGCACCCCTAGGTATTAGTGTAGCGCCTGTGTAAATTTCACTATGGTTTTCAGGCATTAGCGCAACGCGGCTGGGTATTAGCGCAGCGCCAAGACAAAAGCACAGCGTCGCGGAAACACTGTTTTGCAGGTCAGTTTTGAAGGTCTTCCTGGTGTAAAAATTGGGCCCAGGATAGCTCGTTGGAAAGATATTGAAATCTAATTTCGAAATATACATTTATTGTTCTGATTGGAGTTGATTTACCTTATCAAAAGTTGATTTTACCAAGACTGGTCAAAAAGGTCTAAATGAGGGTGCAAAAATGCAGAGTGCTCGTGCAGGAAAGTTTTGGAGGCCTTCCTCAACTCCAAATTGAGATCAAGATAGATCATTGGAAATATCTATCTTCCTAGTTATCATTTGACTCATCAAGAAATTCATTTGGACACTCCAGCTATGAGAAAGCGAGATTTTCTCAAGGTCACTCCAGAAGTGCAGCAACCCTCCCGTGGCACCTGTATGTTTGAAATTACTCTAAAACCATGACACCTGTGTAAAACCTAAAGGAGGATATTCTTCCTTGACGTATGATGGACAAAAACCTCTCTCACTTTTGTTAAATTCATCTTTGTTTGTTCAGAAACACAGTTTTAAGAAAAACTAACTCTATGAGTGGAAAATGGCTTGACCTTTGGAATGATTTCTTTAAAAATTATGGAGACATAATCTTATGAGTGGTAATGGCCTCATACTTACTGAAATGATGTCCCTTATGGATCCTCTTCCCAGATGCCTCTTTTTCATAGCAAACCCTAGCTCAGTGGGAGAGGAAATTAGGGTTTAGTGCTTGTGGACAATGATGACTTGGGCACCCTTGGGAAAAGACAACTCCCTTTGAAATTTGATGTGTTGGCATGTGGATTTCTAAGTTGTAAGCCTTTGGGAGACTAAATAATTATTACATTTTAACTGACTAAAGAAAATAATTAGTTTATTCTGGGCCACCATCACACCTTCTGCTGCCCTTTATTGAAAATGAGACAATGCAATGATTTGACCTAATGAAACCCTAGTGACCCAATGAGAAATGAAAGAAAATAACTCAATGAGAAACTTTGAATAAAATTGGAATGAGATAAGACTTTTCTTCAGCATGATGAAGAGATGGAAGAGGATCAACATGCATGTGCTTGTGAAGGAAAATGGGACACTTGACAAGGAAAACCATCAGTGGATCAATTTTATATCATGACCTAATGGAATGATCGAAAATTTCTTTAGAATGGGACACCTAATATGCACATGAAAAATGTGTTTTGATCCCTGGGGGAAGCATGCAAACACTGACACTAACAATATGATATGAAATTATTGAATAAATGAAAGCAACTTGGGGATCTCTGACTATTGTATCAAAAGAGAAAAGCATTGTTAGATATTTTGAGGAGCAAGTTATGGAAGACAAGCAGAAGACTATTAATAGAGCCATATGGGCAAAGAAATTTATTGATTTAATTGATTCCAAGACTGATCAAGAGCTAGAGGAAAATGAGATTAAGGATAGGATTTTATATGCTGTAGAGATTATCAAATTGATTGTTAAAAATACTTGTAGGAAGGCCACTGAGAAGAAGTTGATAGAGATTAAGGAAGTAGTGAACAAGTTTGACAATTTGTATGACAAAAGAGATAGAGTAGGATCACCATCATGCTAGGACCTTAAAGGCAATATTTTATCATGGGATTCCTATGAACCACTATTGGTATTGGAAAAAAGCAAGGTGGATAACACTCATGAGAAGACTCAAATCCTGAAAGGAGCAACAGTTATTAACTTTTTTCAAAGACATTTTCAGCTATTATGGTTGGTGAAGAGCTTATTTACAGAGCAACAAACATTCAACAAGATCACTGCCTTTAGGCTGGAGTACCACAAGCTAATTAAATCTCCTAAGACAAACATTGAAGTGTGGAAGAAATGCATAGCATGGATCATTGTTCTACCTAATGATCCATCAACTTCAAAGAAAGACAAGTCAGAAAATCAGGAGAATGCAGCAACATCAAGACCAATTCATATTCACAAAATAGATTAAGATTTAATTTTTATTTTATCTCTATTAAGAGATTTTAATTGTAATAAGACATTTCGATGATATGTCATAGGCATTTTAAGAAGTTCCAAGTAGTTGGAGCAGTTAGAAGTAGTTTCAACAGTTACAAACTGCTTTTAAATTGTATTTAAAGAGAAGGAGAATAAAGGAAAAGGTTATGAGTTTTGGACATTTGGACTACTGCACATTTTGTAGTCAATTTTCTGATGATTAATGAATGAAGATCAAGATTCTTGCATCTGTTGTTATTGATATGTTTCCCAGTTTCCATTTTGTACTTTCCTTCTATGAATAAAATGAAGTACTGAAGCTACAGGTCTCTTTTTACATATGTGAATAAGAGTTAAATATCCTTAATGGGTGCTCCTTCATTTTAACCATTCCACTTTCATTAAATTCCTATAAAGTTTAAAGTGATATATTTTGTTTATCAAAATATCAGTTTGGGCTTCCTTCCTTCATGTTCTTCTTATCATTCCAATTAATATCAATAGATAATGGCATTGTGAAGCATTTGTTGCATCAGATTCTTGAGGGTTTAATAATTAATTTCTGAAGGTGATTAAGCAAAGACAATTTGATATAATAATTTTGTGATATATATATATGTGTGTGTGTGTGTGTGTGTGTGTGTGTGTGTGTGTGTGTGTGTGTGTCTTTGGAAAGCACTAATTCCTTACCACAACCAAGGGATTGTTTCTTAAGGTACAAAATTTTTTTGGGTCATTGCTAGGGCAAAGAAGCAAATTTCATTCCCTGGGTTTTTGTTATATTTCCTCTGGTTGTTCGGAGAGGAGGAAATATCAGGCTATATTTTTATTCCATAATTATGGCATATAAAAGAACTCACTCGAGGTCAGATACCTCGCAACAAAAAGTTCCTATTTTGTTAGATCCTGGAAAATTGGTTTCTAAAATGGTTCAAAAACCAAGAAATCCTTCCACACCTAATCCTACACTACCTGCACGTGGCAGCAGCTCACATAACCCTTCATCTAAGGATATTTCCAGGAAACTCACTTTCTTGGAACAAGAATCGTTTTCCCCACTAGGTCATTTTCAAGAACCAAGGTTAGAAGAACAATATTTTGAGTTTGTTTCATTTACCTTCACACAAGCTCAAAAAAATACATCTGCTGGTTCTTCTACCTTTTTTCATCAAACCCTTCCCATATCAGTTGTTTCACCCCATTCATCCACATTCACAACTGGTTCACAAACCCCACCTACTCAAGGAGTGGTTAACCAAGGCATAAACATGGCAGCCCCTGCTTTCTTAATGAATAGGTATGCACCATTAAATCTTCTAAAACCTATGAATTCCATGCCCCAAGAATACCTCAAGTTACTTCCTCATTTTATTGGTGAAGATGAAGCGAATGTAGAACAACACTTGCCATTTTTTTCACTTTTGCTAAGAATATAAATGTAGAACATCTTGATGTAGTGATGAGACTTTTTGTGCAGTCTCTGAATGGAGAGGCAAGAAAATGGTTTAAAGGTTTGCTGAATGGCTCAATTAATAATTGAGAGGAATTAGAGACAAAATTCAGCCAAAGACGGGTGAATAAAGAGATCATGGTTATTCATTAATAGATTTTAATGCAATGAAGAAAAATCCTAATGAAAACATGAATGATTTTATTAAAAGATTCAACAAATTGTATAATAGTTTACCCACATAAATGAAACCTCCCCCTATTGGAGCAAGGGTAGTTTTTGCTGGAGCTTTTGAGTCATATTTTAGTTTCACTTTAAGAGAAAGGAGATCTCCTACTCTTGAGAAAATTCAAACTGATGCTTTGGAAATTGAAGCAAACATGACTGCTGCTGGGAAAACACAAGAAAAACAGTTAGTTCAAGAGAAAGGCAAGGCCAAAGAAGAATCAACACAGGATCAGAGGATTGATTACATGGAAAAGGTTATCAAGAATTTTTCAAATAAGTTAGTGAAGATGGAGTTAGAGAATAATAACTCCCAAAGGTCTGCATAACAAAACAGAGGAGTTTGCAATCCTCAATTTAGAAAGCGACCCCTACAAATCTTGTAGAGGGAGAGAAAAGATCAAGTTCAAGCACCACTCTACATAGAAGGAGCACCCTCAAAATCTACTGAAGATGATCAAAGGGAAGTTGAAGATCGGATATCTACCATGTACATGAAAAAATATGAAGAAGAGGAAGAATGTGAAGAATAATACACAGAAGATGAGGTGTCCTTTGACCAAGAAGAGATGGATGATTATTGTAGACAATTTACAGACTTTATGCAAGAAGAGTTGCATAAAAAATATGATTTAAGATCAAGAAAGAGATCAAGGACGCAGGATGATGAAGAACAACAAAAAGAGTCAGTTCCTTCTCCAATGGTGACTCCACAATCAAAGAACTCGATAAAACAACTAGATAAGGGGAAACAACCTATGAATGCAGTAAGTGGAACTGAAAAACAATAGGCTGAGACTTCTCAAACAAAGTCTATTGTTACTAATAATTTGGAGAAGGTAGTTATTGTGCCTGAACATATTTCTAATCCTAGCAGAAATCAGGAAGAACCTGAGAATATTTTCAAACAAAACCAAGCTTTCAATTTATCCAATGAGCTAGAAAAGGTCAAAATCCAAGTACCCCTTCTCGAGCTAGCTAAGACACTAGATTACAAGAAGGAGATTGCATAGTTCATTAATCTTTCTCAGTCTGATGATATTGGAGATACTGTGAATTTGCAAGAGGAAAAACAAGTGGTCACTTTTGGTCCACATGTGGAGGAGGTAGATTCTTCTATTCCCCCATTTTATATATCACTGCTTCTTCATGATTTCATTCTTCATAATTGCATGCTAGACTCAGGTGCTTCACATAATCTCATGCTATTATCTATAATGAAATAATTGAATTTAAAAATTACTAAACTATATAGATACCTATATTCATTTGATTCAAAAAGGGTGAATTTTGTTGGGCTTATCAAAGACATGGTGGTTTCCCAGGCCCAAATTCTAGCCAAAAGTTTCATGATGGATGTAGTGGTCGTAGATATTCCAGCTAGGTTTGGTATGCTTTTGTCCAGATCTTGGGGAGTGAAGCTTGGAGGAGTTTTAAAACTGGACTTCACATATGATATAATTCCTATGTTTAATGGGGAAGAAAGGAGGTTATATAAAGAAAAAAGATTTGTTAAAACTACCACAAAGAAAGATGCAGGAAATTCCCCTATTTATGGTCAAGAAAAAGAATATATTTCTTTTTTTATGCTACATGAAGATGTAGAGTTTGCTGAAGACTCAGAGAAGCATCTCTCTTCAGAAATTGTACATAATGATCCGGGTTCAAAGAAAATTTGGAAGTGTTATTTTGACGGTGCCTATTCAAAAGATGGCACAGGAGTTGGATTTTTACTGATATCTCCGGAAGGTAATCTTTTACCTTTTTCTCTTAAGATTGAATTTGAATCAAAAAATAATGTAGTTGAGTATACGACATTAATTTTAAGTCTTCAAAATGCTAAACAAATGGGAATCCAGTGTATTTCCATTTTTGGTGATTCTGAGTTGATTATAAGACAGATTAAAAATCTTTGTCAAACCAAACATCAAAGGTTGATATCATATAGGAATGAAGTATGGGACTTGTTAGAGAATTATTTTGAAGCTTTGAACCTTCAATTCATTCCAAGAGAAGACAAAAGAATGGAAGATTCATTGGCAATTGCAACTAGTACTTTCAAACCACCTATGAATCCAAAACTGAGGTATGAGATTGAACTGAGGCACATACCCTCTATTCCTGACAATGTTAAGCACTGACATGTTTTTGAAGATGATGAGCAGATAAATCATTTTCTAGCAATGATTGAAAATTTTGAAGATATTGAAATAGATCAAGAAAGTGAACAGATTGATCAAAATGAAGACTTGAAAAATCTGAAGCAATCAATAGGTGATCAGAAAATAATTCAGTTGAAAGATAATATATTTCCCAGAGGATTAGCTCCTCTTGAAAGATTGTTTGGTTCAAAAGATGTAGCACTGGATCCAAAGAAGGTACCTCAAGAGAGTGAGATGGAAGATTGTAATCTGGGAACTCAATAGGAGCCCAAGGTGTCAAGTTATTCAAGGGTGTTCCTAAGAATTATAAAGAGAGGTACATTGACCTTTTTAAAAAATACATGGATGTGTTTGCATGGTCCTATGAGGATTTGAAAACATATGACCTGGATGTTTTTCAACACAAGATACCTTTGAAGGATGGGATCAAGCCTCATAGACAAAAACTTAGAAATATTAATCCATTGCTCCTTGCTCCAATTGAAAAAGAAGTGAAGAAATTGTTGCAGGAAAAAATTATAGTCCCACTCAGATATTCTGACTGGGTTTCTAACCTGGTTCCTGTGAGGAAAAAGAATGGAGAGATAATGCTATGTGTTGACTTCAGGAATTTAAATAGAGCATCACTTAATGTAATATTCCCAAATTTTCACATGATATTTGGAACATTAGAGTTCTTAATTTTCTTAATGACTTAAGTAAATAAAAGGGTAGAGGGGCCCATAATCCTCAATATGAATAAATATCCATTTTTTATGTGTGAATGTGGATTAATTAAGCCTAGATATACATAATGGAGTAGTATAGAAACTACTTAATGTGAAAGGAGTGGAGATCATGTCTCATTAATGAGATAGATCATGGAGGTTGATACAGTCAACTAAGATCATGGAAAGAATCAAATGTAAGATCATTAAGTATTCATCATGAGATGATGGAAGAGTGGTGAATTTAATGCATACATGATGGAGAGGGTGATCATTGCATTCATACATGATGGAGATCATGGAGAGACAGCGCAGTCAACATGGAGACATATTTCCACATGTACATCGGAGTTATGAGGAGGGACAAGGCATGAGAAGGCTCATAATCTATATAAATAATATGAAGGCACAATAGAAGGCATGTTGAAGATTATTATTGATGTATGGTCTGTTTAGATCTGGAATTGTTATGTGACATTCCATGATTTCTTGGGCTATTTAGCAAATATTGCAAGTGTTGTTTAGCACTGGGTGTTCCTGGTCGCGAATCCCACCTCTTTCCTTGAGTGATCTCAGAGGAGAGGATTGTACTTCATTCTACATCAAGCATTGGTCCCATATTATTCTTGCTTTTTTGAGAACATTCGTATTCAGAAATTGCACATTTCTAAAGATCAGTTTGAGAGGAGGAGGTTGTCCTTCAATATTTTAGTTGAGGAACTGGTGGAGGATTCATCATATGACCTTGAGCTTCAATATTAGACTTCCAGTGCTTCAAATATATATCAGGCATCATGCCATCTACTATTCATCTCCCAGTAGTAGCAATCCCATTAAGAATTGCGCAGTGCAGTCTTGTAGATCCAAGGGAGAAGGGAAGTTGGACTGAGGAGTTAGATATTGATAAGCCTTTCAAGCTTAGATTTGATCTTATGACATATTTCAACCATATATTTTTCAGATCTAGCTTTAGATCTACATAACCCAGCAGTAAAAGGATCAAACTCTAGGAGGGTGATTTTCCAGAGTTGCAGATCTGGAAAATCCTTTTTGGGTTATCTTGGGTATCCATCATAGAGCCCAGATCTTGAATCTTGGCATCATTAGAGCTCTTGATCTCCCTAGATCTACATTTCATTTTTCAGTAGTTCATGTATATCAGCAACAGAAGGGACAATTTTGTATTGCTTCCTGTAAGCTCACTAGTTACGCAGTGCTAGTTGTAGCATCATTGCAGGGTGATTCTAGGCCATCTCTTGCGCTAGATCTACTCATTTTCTATCCATTGTGTAACTGATTCATCTCCATATAATAAACTGGCTGAGTTATTCTGCCTATATCTGTGTTGATCATAAACTTACACGTACATTTTATGTGTTAGAAATATTATGTTTGTGTACCAATGCATTATTCCATTTTGGGATATTATAGTGGTATCAGAGCATGATCTTTGGCTCAGCTTGTGGACATTTTGACAACATAAGAAAAGTAGATAGTAGAGATCTACTATGGAGGGATTAAGTTTTGCCTCATCTTCCTTTAGATCTATGAAAGATCTCTCTAAATAGATCAATGAAGAAAGAAGAGAAAGGCAAAGAGAAACCTCAAGAAGGTTTCAATATGAAGAAGGTCCCAACACTTCTTTTCAACAACAAAGAAGATCGAAGAAGCAAAAAGCTTCATATTATTCCACTAGATCCACTTTCTTTGAGAAAGGGGATTGGTCTGAATATGATGAAGACTTGGGGCATGAGACCCCAAGTGAATATCTTTATGAATACAAGTCACAACCTAGAGCATTGAAGGAGAATCTCTCTCTCCATCAGTTTCTGCAACTCAAAGAAGAGAGGAGATCTAGAAGAAGAAATAGAAGAAAGAGTGATAGATTCTTCTTGCCTACATTTGATGGATCTTCCATAAGAAGATTAAGGGCTTGAAGGGAAGAATTTTTTACATTCTTCTAAAATATACTATATCAGAAAGAGAGGTTGTGGAGTTTGCAGCGCTGCACTTTGATGGTGGAGCAAAGGTTTGGTGGTTCAGTCACTTGGCACATATGAAAGTGTTTGCTTATGCAGATTTTATGAAAATATTGAAGAAGAAATATGGTAGCAAGAAACCAGATACATCTCACATAATGAAATCTCCCATCATCAAGGAGATAGTGCATGAAGATTCAAAAGAGGATGATCTCATTATCACTCAAAAGGAAGAGCCTCTACCACCACCAGTTGTAGATGTGATTACATCAAGAGGAGGATCACTTGCATCTTTGCAAGATGGTCTTGAGTTCTTGACATTTGGAGCCCTATGCATGATTTATGAGATGCATGAGGAGGAGGAGACAGATACCAGCGCCGGTACATTTGTAGAAGTGCAACCATCACTCTTACCAGTAGTTGGGGAGACCTTTGCACCGGAAGGGGAAAATCTTGTGTTCTTGCAAGATGTTTCTGAATATCAGTTGATCCAAGGTATACATACACTTTCATCTCATATTGTTTCAATAACTCTTATTGAAACGTATGGGGACATGCCATCAGGGCTATTGCATGACCAAGGGTTAGAAAATCATGCTGATATGGAGCAGCATTATATCACTGCACAAAGGATCCTTGATCTAATCAAGGAAGAGATGAAGAACCATCCTAGTTTGTCATGGATGAACTAAATTCAACCTCTTGAGTTGAAATGTGGAGTTTCAGAAAATGGGATGAGTATGACCCTATGTACAATGATTGGTTATGAGTTAAGCATTGTGCCTTGCTTTGAGACAACACATGTACCACCTTGCAGATCTACAACGTTGTTAATGAGTAATAGTGAAAAGAAGAGGACCCATTCCTCATGGGATAAATCATATGGTAGATTCATTCATGAAGCAATGGAGGAAAAGATGATAGATGGTAGACATCTTGAGATGAGAAATATTTTCTCCTTTCTAGATGAAAATTTCTCAATGAGCATCTCACAGCTCAAAGAGAAACTTCTACTTGCAACAGATCCAAAACCTTATTGGTTTTGGAGGGCCATTGATGAGAAGAAGGTCTCATGGAGAGATCTCATTGGAGGTGCACTTCAACATATCATGGAGTGCAAAGTTCTTCATCAGTTTAAGGAGGTTGGTGTCCTACAATGGGAGGATACCAAGTTTTTGCAGAATGAGATCCATCATCCACATTGGGATGAATGGTTGATAGTATGGAGCAAGGGGTTGCCAAACCACTTGCAGATCTATGATACAGGCTAGCAAGAAGCATGGATGTGCTGGTTTCTATTGGGTGAGTATGGCTACCACTCAATGAGTCATAATTTTCTGATTCATGCCTTACACATCACTGGAAGAATGCAGAAGAAAAAGGCATGGCTACTTTGGTTGTTGATGAAAGAGTTTGGATATCACATGTTATATCTTTTGTCCTTGTATTTACTCTTGTTTGGGATATGTCTCATGTCTTTACATGTATTTTTGTTTGGGATGTATCTCATGTTCATGTATGTACTTGGTTTTGGGAGAAATCATAACTCTCACATGATGTGGCATAAGGGAGCTTGTTTGTATTATGTTGATGAGACAACTCACATGTCCATTACTATATTGTTGCTCCATGACTTGCATCATGATAATGCAAGGAGGCGGCAAGAATCCTTGTTGCTATGGTTACTATTGGGAGAATATGGGCTGAATTATTCCCATACCTTGCATGACATTGTTGGAGGATGGCAACAAGAGGCCTTACAACGTTGGCATTAGGGGAATTTTGAGATCTAAAATGGGCCTCCTAAGGAAAATGTACAATCAAAATTCAGTTTATAAGAACCAATAACATTTTGAGGGGTGCCATCATCCCCAATGGTTGGGGCGGCATTGCTTGAGTTAAAGGTACTTCTTACATTCTCAATGGTGGATAAAAACTCATGGTTAACTATGGTAGTGCTTTAAGTACTTTTAAAGTCATAAAGTAAAGTACTACTAATAAATGTCATTTCACACTTTTTAAATAAAATATTATTATTGTCATTTCATATTTTTGTAAAGAAACACTGCATATCCTTACATAATCTTCATGTCTTTACACATTTTTCAATAAATATTATATTTTTATATTTTCATATATTTATTTTTGAATTATATATTCATCTCATATAATTAAATATTATAATTTAAAATTAATTATAATTTATTTTAACATATTTATGTACAAAGGACAAATGCATTAGTTGTTCAATGATAATGACATTTTATTGAAAATCTCATTCTTATTTATAGTCACATCAATACAATTTTTTTATTAATTTTATTTTGGTACATCTTTTCAATTAAATTTAACCATGGTTACATGGATTGTGGTGAAAAAAGTAAAATGAAAATTCATAAATATTATTTTATTGGTTTAGCTATTATTTTATTATTTCCTTAGGAGGCCCATTTTAGACCTCAAAATTCCCCTAATGCTTCTATTTGGGGATTATGGTCATTGTACCTGGTATGATGATGATGTGATGGGGCAACAAGATGCCTTATTGAGGTGGCTTCTCTTGAGAGAATATGGCCACTGCATTTGGTACAAGGATGTTGTGGTATGGCAACAAGAGGCATTGTTGAGATGGCTTCTTTTGAGAGAGTATGGCTCTCATATTCTCATTGATGTTGATTTGGCATGACAACAAGAAGCATTGTTGCGGTGGCTTCTTTTGAGAGTGTATGGATCTCTTACTTGTTTTCATGATGATCTAGCATGGCAGCAGAAGGCTTTGCTGCGTTGGTTGTTATTGGGAGAATATGGTTTAACATTGTTCATGTTCATCCATATGTCTATACTTCTTGTTTTTCACTATGTTGACGTGATGCTTGATTCCTACATAGCCAATAGGGCTAATGATGTGAACATTGATAGATGCAATATACTCTATGTATCATGGGTTGGAGATATAGTTCATGAGTTGGGACTTTCCACTTTGGGAATGAACCACTACATCTTATGTATCTCATGTATAGAGGAGAACATTGGTCATCATATGGTTGCCACTTAGAGATTCATTGATGAGGGAGGGTATCTAACTTTTCAGTTGGAAACCATTCTAGACATTCTGGAGAGGCAGTTTTGGAGCTGGACATGCATGACACATTGTGACAGATGGGAAGGCCTTCCACATGAGGATGCCATTTGTAGGGAGGATTTTTGCTGTAGCATCCACTTTTGCAGTTGCTTGAGTTCAAACAACATTTTTCTAGGGAGGACTGTAATATTCCCAAATTTTCACATGATATTTGGAATATTAAAGTTCTTAATTTTCTTAATGAATTAAGTAAATAAAATGGTGGAGGGACCCATAATCCTCAAGATGAATAAATATCCAATTTTTATGTGTGAATGTGGATTAATTAAGCCTAGATCTACATAATGGAGTAGTAGAGTAACTACTTAATGTGAAAGGAGTGGAGATCATTTCTCATTAATGAGATAGATCATGGAGGTTGATACAGTCAACTAAGATCATTAAGCATTCATTATGAGATGATGTAGGAGTGGTACATTTAATGCACACATGATGGAGAGGGTGATCATTGCATTCATACATGATGGAGATCATGGAGAGACAACGCAGTCAACATGGAGACCTATGTCCACATGTACAGTGCAGTTATGAGGAGGGCCAAGGCATGAGAAGGCTCATAATATATATAAAGAAGATGAAGGCACAATAGAATGCATATTGAATATTATTATTGATGTATGATCTCTTTAGATCTATAATTTTCATGTGAAATTCCATACTTTCTTGGGTTTTTTAGCAAAGATTCCAAGTGTTGTTTAGAAATGGGTGTTCATGGTCGGGAATCCCACCTTGAGTGATCTCTTGGGAGAGAATTGTACTTCATTCTACATCAGGCATTAGTGCCATATTATTCCTACTTTCTATAGAAGATTCATATTCAGAAATTGCACATTTCTGAAGATCAGTTTGAGAGGAGGAGGTTGTCCTTCAATATTTCAGTTGAGGAACCGGTGGAGGATTCATCATATCACCTTAAGCTTCAAGATTAGCCTTCTAGTGCTTTAGATATATATCAGGAATTAGGCCATCTACTATTCATCTCCCAGCAGCAGCAATCTCATCAGGAATTGTGCAATGCAATCTTATAGATCCAAGGGAGAAGGGAAGTTGCTAGCATTTAAGCTAGTAATCTAGTGGAGGACATTTCCTTCACATTGCATACATTATTTCCATCAATTCTGAGCTATATTTCACATCTTAGTAGCACGCTAGAGAGCCTCCTTCCTTTATAGCGCAATTTTTATGAGAAGTTGTGTAGCAGTAGCTGCAACCTTCTTTGGAGGATTGAGGAGCTAGATCTTGAGCTTATAGCTTGTGGATCTAGAGAAGGGATCAACCCTTCAAGCTTAGATCTGATCTTATGACATATTTAAGCCATATATTTGTCATATCTAGCTTCAGATCTACATAACCCAGCAGTAAAAGGATCAAACTCTAGAAGGGTGATTTTCCAAAGTTGTAGATCTAGAAAATCCTTTTTAGGTTATCTTGGGTATCCATCATAGAGTCCAGATCTTGAATCTTGGCATCATCAGAGATCCTGAGCTCCCTAGATCTACATTTCCTTTTGCAGCAATTCATGTATATCAGCAACAAAAGGGACAACGCAGTATTGCTTCCTATAAGCTCACCAGTTACGCAGTGCTAGTTGTAGCATCATTGTAGGGTGATTCTAGGCCATATCTTGGGCTAGATATACTCATTTTCTGTCCATTGTGTAACTGATTCATCTCCATATAATAAAATGGCTCAGTTATTATGTCTATGTCTATGTTGATCATAAACTTACATGTACATTTTTTTTGTTACAACTATTATGTTTGTGTATCAATGCATTATTCCATTTTGGTATATTACACTTAAAGACAACTATCCTTTGCCTAAGATGGAATATGTTTTACAGAAAGTGAGAGGAGCATTTAGAATATCTAATGGTTGATGGTTTCTCCAAGTACAATTAGGTAGCCATTGAAAAATAAGATCAGAATAAAACAACTTTAACCACACCTTGGGGAGTGTCCACGTATGCCATAATGCCATTTGGTCTTATGAACACAGGTGCCATTTTCAGAGGGAAATGTACATAGCATTTGTGAGTGATGAGTTTGTAGTTATATATTTGGATGATGTGACCATTTTTTAAATTTAATATGATGAACACTTGGAGCATTTACAGAAGGCTTTCCTAAAATGCAGAAAATTTGGGTTGTCATTGAATCCAAAAAAATCTTTATTTGTTTTGGAGGAAGGAAAATTGTTAGGACATATAGTTTCAAATTAGGGAGTAAAAATTGATCTAGCAAGAGTAGAAGCTATTCAGATAATTCCCTTTCCTAGGAGTAAAAAGGATATTCAGAGGTTTCTCGGAAAAATAAATTTCCTGAGAAGATTTGTCCCAAATTATGCTGAAATTTTAGAAACATAACAGATATGTTGAAGAAGAATGTTGATGTAAAGTGGGACAAGGATGCTAGAGAATCCTTTGCTAAGATTAAAGAAGCCCTTCAAGAAGCTCTTGTACTAATTAGTCCATATTATCAAAAGGATTTTCAAATATTTTCATTTGCATCACCTACTACCATTGTTGTTGTGCTGTTGCAGAAGAATGAAGAGGGAAAAGAACAACCTGTGGTATTTTTCAGTAAAGTTCTTAGAGATGCTGAGCTTAAATATAACATTTTGGAAAATCAGGTGTATGATTTAGTTAAAGCATTAAAAGCATTCAGGACTTATGTGTTGCAGTCTCAGATAGTTGCCTATGTTCCTAACTCTGCTGTGAAATATGTGTTAGTCCAAAGTGATGTGGAAGGTAAAAGAGGAAAATGGATAGCTAAAATCCAATAGTATGACTTAAATATCAAGGTTACCAAATTGGTTAAAGATCAGGGTTTGGAAAAGATGTTGATAGAGTCAAATGTTCAAGCTTTGGGGATTAATTTACTGGCACCCTTAGATGAAGCTATTGATGAAAGGAGTCAAAGAAATACAAAGGAAATAATTAAATACAAATTCCTATGGTCTGATTGGTATAAGGATATTGTTCATTACTTATGTTTTTTCTCTTGACCTCAGTAAACAAAACAAATTACAGAGCTCTTAAGCTCAAATCCCAGCCATATGTCATAATTGATGCTAAGTTATATTGGAAGGATCCTGTTGGCATTTTGTTGTTGTGTTTGACAGAAGGTGAATCAATGGAAGTTATAAAAGAATATCATGAGAATCTATGTGGAGGTCATTATAGTTGGAAGGTTACTGCTCATAAAATCCTCAAATCGGGCTTTTACTGGCCCTCCTTGTTTTTTGATGTATACAGACTGGTTAGAAGCTGCCAGATATGACAGTTATTTGCAGAAAAGAAAACGTTAGCTCCTCTACCTATTCTCCCAATTTTTATTAAAGAACCCTTTAGGCATTGGGGATTATATTTTATTGGGGAAATAAATCCACCATCAAGTGGATAGTTCAAATGGATTTTGACTGCCACTGACTATTTTACAAAGTGGGTGGAGGAAATACCTACAAGAAAGGCTGATGACCAGGTGGTAATGAAGTTTCTGGAAGAAAGCATCTTCAGCAAGTTTGGGTGTCCAATTAAGATTGTAACTGATAATTCCCAGGTATTCAATTCAATTCGGTTTATTAATTTTTTTCAAACATATAATGTCATTCTATATCATTCTAAAACATATCATACTCAAGAGAATGGGTTAGCTGAATCTTCCAATAAGACATTGGTCAAGATTTTGAAGAAGACAATTAATGAAAATTAAAAAAACTGGGATTCAAAATTGGCATTTTCTCTTTGGAAAGTACGAGTGACTACTAGAATATCTACAGGTAAGTCTCCTTATGAACTAGTTTATGGAACTAAAGCCTTATTTCCTACTCAGTTGTCTAGACCACTAATCTCTTTTCTTCAAGAAGCACAAGAAGAACCTAGTGCATTAGTGAGAAGGTTGAATGAGGTTATAGAATCAAGTGAGAGCGGGAACAAAGTCAAAGAAAATTTGATCACCTACCAAGAAAAGATGAAGTCAATTTTTGGTAGAAAAGAAAAAGAGATTATTTTTCAAACTAGAGATTTGGTATTACTAATGGGATACCAGAAGAGAAGAGAAGGGAAAGCATCGTAAGTTTGACCCACTCTAGTATGGCCCATATAAGATTTTTGAAGTTAAATCAAATAACATATTCATGTTGGAGATTCTTGATGGAGAAATAATAGAGCTGCCTGTGAATGGGAAGTATCTCAAACATTATTTCCAGCATTGATATTTTATGGTCCACCATTGTACATATTCAGATTTCTCATTGTTCATATTTCATCAAACAACATTTGACTCCATGCCCGAAGTGAAGGCACTAATCTGCATTTCTTAGTGGCAGAAAACACTATCCCCAGGTGGAGCTAGATGTTGTGGCTCATTTGCAATATCCTTTATTTTAATTTTTCAAAAATACAAAAAAATGGAAAATATAAAAAATATATGTTAAAGTACAGTTTATTATACTTTAACTAAAAGCTGTAATGTTTTGTATAAGTTTGAAGTTCAATATTTTAATAGATTCGGGAAGGTGGGTCCTAACACCTCAGTTAATGAACGAGAAAGTTTGCGAGCGAGATCCAAAGATTTTCATGTCCAAAGAGAAAGGCGACAACCCGCAGGCACATATGACACACAGGTTAACGAGAAGGGTGCCTCCACAGTTGACCCTGTTGACTTATGGGTTGATCAAGATCTCCTATCAAGATTAAATGCAGGGGAAGGACCCTGGTGAGTGCTCCATACCTTTGAGGCCTCCCTCAGTGATGTAAGTTGCTGGTTGGCGACAACTTTCAACCATGTCATGGTACCATTTAACGGTTTTTTTGTGCATCAACTCAACATTTAATTTCTAAACCCCGCGCCACCTATTGAAACTGGTTCTTCTTTTCACAAAGCCAATGTTATTTCTCTATTCTTTTCAACCTGATTGCACCTATGTCTTCCATTATTGTTCTCCACCTTGTCATTGTTCACCACCCTGAGTAATATCATGGCTAAACATTCATCCCTTTTTGGCTCATCCAACCATATTCCTCTCATGGACACTGAGAGGGATATTTGAGACAGTGTTTGCTCCTTAGAACACCTCCAAATTTATCAACAGGTCTCTCTAAATGATAAAGTATGCCCAATTTTCTCCGCCATGGCCAAATCAGATGTACTGTCTGCATGTATTCCTAAAACGCATCTTTTTCCTGAGTTTGTGCATTGGCTAGTGTCTGTTATGTATCCTGGCAAGTGTTTTGTAATGAATTGTCTAGGAGATAATGTTATGCAAGTCTCAACCCAGTTAATTCATCAATATTTATGTTATATAGAGTCAAAATCTTACATTCAATTCACTGATGAGTCATTGGAAGCGTATTATGACAGTCTTCAATTGCATCTGTATTGACTCTACACTAAGAGCACCATGGTCTTCTAGGTAGCGGACATTCTCTTGCTACGTGTCCTTCTTGATCACAGTTGTAGCACCTTACTGGTCTTCTTCCTCCAGTTTTGCCTCCTGTCATTCCTCCTCCTCGTCCCCTTGGAGCCTCATTCACTCTATAAGATGGTTTGTCCAATCATTCTGCCAGTGCATCAAGGGCTCTACATTGATATGTATTATGCGTTGTGGAAGTGTAGAACTCACAATATGTATTGTTTGGAACGTTGGAGTACTTCTGAAAAATTGGGCATAGTCGTGGAGGATGACCAATGCCTTTGCATATTTCACAGTATTTAGTTGCGGTCTGATTTTGTTGACCGAGGAACCCTGGAAAGTGGGGTTTCAACTGGTATAATCCTTGAGTTTTTATCTACACAAATCCCACAACTGGTGGAGTCTCTTGTGTCCCTGCTGCTGAAGCTCCCACATTCTACCCCTGCAACCTCAGACATTATGTGGCCACGTGTCCCTCCATCAGAGAATGGGTGCACCACACATTGGGCCTTGCAGGTCGTATCGGATGAATGTCCTTCAACTTCTCCGTTAAACTAGCTATTTGATGTTGTAGCCCCAATATGGAGGGGTCTTAAGATATTGCTCATCTGAATTCTTGTGGATATCCCACGATAGCCTCTATCTTCATAGCTTTCTCTAGGGCATCTTGTAAGGTATCAATATTTTATTGTGTTAGTGGAGTTCTCGTCAACGGAAGAAGTGCTTTAATAAACTAATCTCGCTGATGATTCGAATCAATCGGGTAACTCGTTTCCCAATCGCATCCTTAAACCTCCTCATCAAGTCCCATGTCATTTCACCTTCTCGCTGTTTAATCTCCCACATCTCAGATAAACCTTGTTGATATGTCTGAAGTAACTTAAATTCTTTGACAAATTATTTCTTTACATCATCTATCACTGGGTTTGGATGAGCTTCGGACCATTTAATGAAGCAGTGAAGAGCTCGCTATCTTAGAGTAGTTTGAAACTCGATCAACTTAACCGCCTCCGATGTCTGCCGAGCCCTCCATATTGCTTCACAAAGATACCAGTGTTGCTCCACATCATCGTTGCCCCTCCCAGAGAATTCTGGGTATTGGGTACATGATCCCACCATATTTATTTGCATGGGTGGTACTAAAATAAAACCTCTTCTTCCTGACTGTGAAATTGTATTATTATCACTATAGCTAGTAGATATTTTTACAATAGATTTAACACTATTCAACTTGCTAAACTCCCGTAACTTAACAAAAATTTTACCTAGTGGTTGATAGAGTACCATGGGAAGGTTGGGACTAGAGCTACTTGAACTTTGGGGAATAGAGTTACCTTGAATTACAGGTGTCGACCTCTCTCGAAATAGTTGCTCCATCGCAACATGAAACTCCACATCGGATATCTCCTCGGGGTGCGCGCCCTCCACGTTGGACTTTTCTCCCTTTTCTCTCTGGGTTGGGCTCCTATACACTTTCCTAACTTCTTTGATGGTCCCTCCTATTCCTTGGGATCTCGTTTGACCTTCTATTTCCTTTGTCATCTACAATGCCTTCTCCTTGTCCTGTCGACTACTTTCTTTCTTATCAAACTCCCCCATCACTCTTTTTCGCCACTTCTCAGCAATTTGCGCCCTCAGATGTACTCGTCGCTCTCTCAATATACTGGCGGTTTTGGCATCCATATCCCTATTCCCCCTTGTAACTTACTTGTAGCATATCTCCCTCAGCTCCTTCCCCCAGTACTAGAGGTTTAAGTCTCCATCTCAAAAATTTGAAATTCTATCAAACCCTCGTCCACCATTAAAGCTTTGATCCACAATGGAATTTTCTTCAACATTTATCCCCACAATATGGATCTAAATACGTCTTCCGCTTTTGAAAAGGATTAGTAATACTCGGATGCAAATTCCACAATGTATCTTTCCAAGGTATATTTTACCCAGAAATTTATAGATGGAGTCAAATCGGTGTCTAACCGATGGAGTGCTACTAGGTTTGTGTGCGTCCACTTGTGACAGACCCTACATGACCCTCCTTGAAGTGACTCGACTTGTAGTCTCCAAAACCAATTATAAAGTTCTTTCGGAAACTTTCCCCAAAAAATTTCATACAAGTCACTTGCAGATTTAGAAAATAGGACCCGATCCTTAACAATTTTCTCCCTCTACTGTCGCAACTCCGCTTGCTTCGATATGAACTGGTCTAAGTGGTTATCCCACCGGCTTCTTAGTTCTATCTCATAGATCCACGATACCATGATATAGCTTCTAATGAATTTTCGGGTCCCGACAACGAAACCATTTGTTGGCGAAAAAGGAGGTCTCTGAGAAAGACTGAGGTTCAGGATAGAGGGCAACAAGATTTCCACAGTAGTCTAGCACAATGCCGACATTTTCACCCTACTCCAAGGAGGAGAGCATCTCACTCGAGGCGTGTCGTGACCTTAGTAAGGTTACGAGACAGATCAAGTATCAACCAATTACAACCATGAAGAGTAACTAAAGGAACTTGAAACAACAAACAAATCTCACTACTTTGTATAAGAGATCACTCATCAAGCATATGCAGGATGCTGAATTAAAAGTTAAAATAGGGCATACATTCACAATAAGCAACTGATTAACACTTAACTCACAACATCAAACACAACAAGAACCATATTTCATTATCATTATCAAATGACTTATATCACTCTGCAAAGTCTATTACAGGGTGGTTTAGTACAACAGAGATCTAACAGAGCTCTCCTATGGCTCTCTCCCTTGGCCCTCTATCAGACTAGCTCTCTTGTCTACGTTGGATGATTGACTATTTGTTCTTCTGACAATGTGATTGTTAGTCTTTCCTCTTTTTCTGCTCCGTTGTTTGCCGCTTCTTCTTGATTACTGGGAGTTCTGCTAATTGTCTTCGTCTCCCATACATGCCATCTGTGTTGTTCTCCGCAACTGCTGTGCCACATATCTTCTAGCTATCCGCAACCATGACAGCTCTCTGTCTACCGTGATTACACTCCGCCACTTATTCTCTGCAACTCAAAACTGTTCATTTTCCAAAACAAAGGCCCCAACAAGTTTGGAGTAATTTTATTTAAGGCAACATCTTGGGATCCCTGATGTCATATCCACTCTAATGTGCTCAGGCTTCAGGAACTCATCACAATTCTACAATTTGAATTTAGTGGCTTTAAACCATTCTTCCGCTATCCTTGGAATCTCTGTAGCTTGGGAAATTTCTTCAAGAGACACCACGAAAATCAGCACACCCACCTTTGATGCAGTGCTAACAAAATTCATTACAAAGTCCTTAGAAACTTGGGCATGAAAACCTTGCAATTTCTGGCAAAACCTTATGCAACCAGCACTAGTGAAGGCTGCTGCAAAACTAGGATCTTCATTGACCAATTTTAAATCCATTGGCTCATACCTAAACACTGAGCCCCCTTTGTTATTCTTTTTATGCATGTCCATCTCTCTTAACACAGGGTTGGCCTCCTTGATAGGATGGTACCCACAAAGAATAATTTCACATAGCAAGGAGCTTGTAGAAAAAGGTGGACCTTTCTAAAGATGATAACAATAGCTATACTCAGAGGAAGAAGGGAAAGGTGACAAACAAGAGCTCTCAAGGATAAATTTAAAAGGTAATTTTCGAATGTGAGAGGGATGAAGAAAAATAAGGGAGGTTAAATGAAATGATGGGATGACAAATGATGACCGTGCATGTTGCATGACTCCAAATAACTAATCACATGACCTCAGACTGACTCTAATCACTTAAAACTTGACACCTCACCCTTTTCTTTACCAGTGCAGAAAGACATGAGTTCGTAGCATTTTCTGTCATAAGTTTGGAGGATTCACTACGAACTTGTCAGGTGAGTCTGTAGAAAAAACAACCTGTTTTCCATTGATTTTGCTGCAAACTCGGGAAAAAGTAGATAGATGGCTAAAACTAAATTTTGAACCAATTCATGGAGTTTGTTTTATGGATTTTTATGGATTTGACCATGATGACATGACAGTGGGACTCTAAAAACTTAGGATTATGACCAATTCACAGAATTTTATCAATTTCATGAATTAATTTACCAAGACAATAAAACCTATGCCAAATGACCTTCCTAATCAAAAATTAAATTTTATTGGTGATGATAGTGGCTCCACTGGGGATGGTGTGCCCCTGTGGTACAACAAAGAACCTATAGTTCCAGTTCCTTTCTTGAAAAAATCAAATTGATGAAATTGATGAAGACTTCGCTCAAGCTTGATGATGAACCCATTTTTATTTGAAAAACATCATAACAAAAAATGAAATATGTACAATGGAATGTAATTTAACAAAAGAAACTAGAAGGAGTAGTGTTTTAGAAACCTTCCATTGACAAGTTCTCCCATTAGGGGAATTTTGAGGTAAAAAATGGGCCTCCTAAGGAAAATGTACAATCAAAATTCACTTTATAAGAACCAATCACATTTTAGGGGATGACATCATCCCCCATGGTTGAGGTGGCATTGCTTGAGTTAAATGTACTTACTTGTCACATTCTCAATGGTGGATAAAAACTCATGGTTAACCATGGTAGTATTCTAAGTAATTTAAAAGTCACATAGTAAAGTACTCATAATAAATGTCATTTCACACTTTTTGAATAAAATATTATTATTGTCATTTCATATTTTTTTAAAGAAACAATGCATATCCCTATACAATCTTCATGTCTTTACACACTTTTCATATATCATATTAATTTTTATATTATATATTATTTTTTCTTATGTTATAAATCAAATCAATTCAATATGTAATATAAAATTAATACATAAAATAATATATTACATTTATTTTATTATATTATTTGATTTTTATATAATATATTAATTACATGTTATTATATAATTTAATTTTATAATTCAAATAATATAAATTTTAATTAATGGTATGTACAACTAAGAATTTATGAATTTATATTTATAATTTATTTTAATTTATTTAAGTACAAAGTACAAATGCATTAGTTGTTCAATGATAATGAATTTTTCTTGAAAAGCTCATTTTTATTTATAGTCACATCAATACAATTTTTTATATTAATTTTATTTTGGTGCGAAAAATGAATTGTAAATTCATAAATATTATTTTATTGGTTTAGTTATTATTTTATTATTTCCTTAGGAGACCCATTATAGACCTCAAAATTCCCCTAATTTCCACATAGTTTTCCATCCATCTCATGAAGAAGAAATTTGTTGTTGCCATGGTATGCAATTATCACAAATGCCCCCTTCGAGATGTTCTCAAAATTTCCATGCTTCCCCTTTTCTTTAATTCTGGCTTCCCATTTCAGAACTACATCTTGAAGCTTGAAGTTTGATTCCTTAGTTTTTCTATCAAAAGTATTCTTTACTCAGTTTTTTGATTACTGTTGATTATCATATACTTCTCTTTTCTCTTGCATGACTATGAGCTTATTTAGCCTCCTTTGTATAGCATTAGGTTCTTCTTCAATCCCTTGTAGTAATTTCATTATCGGAACCCCCAAAGAAGTTTGGAAAATCGCTTCAACTCCATATACTAGTTCATAAGGAGATGTACCTATGGATCTCTTGGTACAAACTCTATCAGACCACAAAGAAAACTTTAATTTCAAATTCCATGATCTTTTATTTTCTTGCAGAACTTTCTTGATGATCTTTACTATGCTTTTATTGGATGATTCAGCTAAGCCATTACCTTGAGGGTAATAGGTTGTGGACTGACCAAGAGTGATATGATATTGATGACAAAAACTAATAAACTTTTTGGATTTGAAAGCTTTTTCATTATCAGTGATAATATTCATAGGACATCCAAACCTGGAAAAAATGGTGTTTCTAGAAATTGAATGATGATTGAGTGAGTAGCCTGCCTTGTAGGGACCGCTTCAATCCACTTGGTGAAATAATCAGTGGCTATCAAAATCCAGTGATGTTGTCCTGGGGATGCAGGATGTATTTAGCCAATGAAATCCAATCCCCATTGCTGGAAAGGAGTTTCAACATATATTGGTTTCAGTGGTAAAGGGGTCAATGTCTTTTTTCCATCAAAAATTTGGTATTCATGGCATGCAACAATCTTCTTGTAGATATCTCTAAACATGGAATGCCAATAATATCTTGCTCTGATTATATTATTTGTTGTGGCCTTCCAATAATGGTGTCCTCCAAAATGTCCCTTATGAAATTCTTCAATGACCTTTTCAGCCTCTTCTTCCAACAAGCAATTCAAAAGAATACCACCGATGTCCCTCCAATACAAGTTTTTGTTCAAAATGGAGTATCTCAAATATTTCAGCTTCACAAACCTTGACTTGGATTTATTAAATTGAGGAGGGGATTTATGATGATGTAGAATAAAAATCACATCTCTGTACCATTTAGACAAAGTGAATTTCTCTTCAATATGAACCAATTATTCTTCTTCTAATGCTTCTGAAATTTCTACAATGAAATTCGTGTCTAAACACTCAAAATTTTACTGTGCCATCAGTTTTTCTAGCCCTTATCCCTTCACCAACTTGGTAGGCTTAATTTATATATCATATTCCAGTAAGGTGGTGATCCACTTACCTCTTTTTTCATCAGTATTAGCTTGGGTCATAATGTCTTTCACCACAGTATTAGGCACAAATTCTATTATATGAGAACGCAGAATGTAAATTCTAAAATATTTAAGAGCATTTAATAAAGAATATTCATGTTTATCCATGGTATTATACTTCAATTCATAGTTTGCAAGAGTCCAAATGAAAAAATAAATAGGATGCTCACCACATTGCTTCCTTTTCTGCAATAACACTCCAACAATTGTGTGTTCATAGGTGCAGGTAAGAACCAAAAAATCACTTGAAAAGTTAGGAATTATGAGCATTGGGGCTTGAGTGAGGGAATTATTTATGCATTCAAATGATTGCTTTGCCTCTATTGTCCATTTAACATCAGACTCCTTCCTTAACATCTTAATAATGTATTTGACAATCTCGGAAAAATTAGGAATAAACCGTCTAACAAAATTTACCTTTCCAAGAAAGGATTGAATCTCTTTCCTATTCCTTGGTAGTTCTATTTTCTGAATGGCATTGACCTTATTTGGATCAATTCTTATTCCTTCCTTTGATATAATGTGTCCTAACCATTTCCCAGTAGTTAAAGCAAAGACACTTTTAGTAGGATTGAGAGATATACCAAATTTTCTGCATTTTTGCAGAATTTTCTCTAAGTGTTTGAGGTGTTCTTCCTCCTTTGAAAATACAGTGATGTCATCTAAATAGAACACCACTGATTTGTCTTTCTCCTCAACAAATGAAATATCCATCTCCCTTTGGAAATTCTTCCTTGAATTCATGATAACAAAGGCATTTTCACATACATAAATGTTCCCCATGACGTAGTAAAAGAAATTTTCTCTTGGTCCTCCGGATGTACTAATATTTGGTTGTAACCTGAGAAACCATCAAGGATGTATATTCTTTAAGAGCCAAAAATATTTTTTAGAATTTGATCCATCTTGGGAAAAGGGTAATTGTCTTTAAGAGATGCTTTATTTAAATTTCTGAAATCAATACAAATTCTAATCTCACCATTCTTCTTCCTTACAGGTACCAAATTAGCAAGCCATCTTGAAAAAATCAAAGGAACAGTGATTTTTGCATAAAATAATTTTTTAATCTCTTTCTTAATCAATGGCATGAGCAAAGGATTAATTATTCTCAACTTCTGCTTGAAAGACTTTTCATTCTCTTTGATGGGGATAATACATTAGATAATACTAGGATCATACATTTTCAAGTCAACATATCTCCATGAAAAGACATCAATATACTTATTCATCATATCCACATACCTCTACCTCATTTCTGAGGAAATAAATCTAAACAACTTAACCATTTTAGGAATTTTTGCAGTACCAAGATTGCAAGTTTCCACCTCTTCATCATCAGTCTTCGTCTTGGGAGACATGAAAACATCATTCTGATCAAATAATTTCTCAAGGGGAATAAGGCCTTTGGGAATTCAATTATTTTTCAACTGTAGGACTTCCGCATTGACTTTAGTTTCAACAAACATATTCTGTTAATCTACTTGAATATTCTCAAACTCTTCTTTCAACTCAAGGAAATTCAGACTTGTTGATCACTATAAAACACTTTCCAATGAATGATGTTATCAAGGTTAGTTGTTCTATATCTGACCTCAACTTCATATCTCTCACTAGAATGAGTAGGAATGACAAAAAAACTAGTAGAGACAGCCAAAGAATCAGCCACTGAATTATGGTCTCTAGTTTTGACAGTGAAACCATATTCGTTAAAATTCTCAAGCATTTCAAGGATTAAATTTCTATAAGCCCTCATCCTGACATCTTTGCTCTAATAATATCATTCTGCCTGCTTTATTACTAATTCATAATCACCACAAATTTATATATTCTTGGCACCTATACTCTTCAAATTTTCTAGACCCAAAAACAATGACTCATATTCTACCATGTTGTTTGTACAATCAAAGTTTAATTTGTAAGAGAAAAACTTACTTTCATCATTAGGAGTGGTAATCCATATCCCTGCTCTAGCTCCCTCTCTTCCACCAACACCATCAAAATTTAAATGCCACCAACCTTCTTCATTTTCCTCCATACTTCTCTGATTTTCTGCTTGCTAATTTTTTGTCTTTTTCTCATTTTATGCCTCATCAGTGAGTTCATTAAACAAAATTGAATATCCCACTTCAGTCTCTAGTGCATAAATAGGAAAATTTTGTGGTCTGTCTTTGCTACTTACCATGTAAGCCATCCTAATTTATCTATACAACCTCATTTTCTCACCAAAGACTAGAATGGTGCAATAAGTCATATCCATTTGCATAGTTCCTTTAATTTTGGTTCCCCAATATCTAGCTAAAATAATACCAAACTTTAGAGGAATGTTAGCGAACACTATGTATATCACCACTGTCTTAGTAGGCACTTGAGTTAGGCCAAAAACCACATATTTAATGAGACCAGCACATTGAACTCTCTTGGAGTCAAAAGAAAACAAATCTTTATAAGGTCCAGTAATGTCTAAAGTCATTCTTTCCATTATCACCTTAGGCATTAAATTGTGAGAAGCTCTCGAGTCTAACATGACATTATTCAAATTAATTTATGAATATTCAGACTTACATAAAAAGGTGGAACTTCTTCATTATGTTCATATTCTACCCTTGGTCCCAGGAAAATGGTAGCATGATCTTCTTGTAGATTTAGGATGTCTGGAGGTTCGGGCTAAGTGTTTAGCATCTTGAAAATTTGGCTTCTATACTCACTGACCTTAATGATTTCACAAAAGGGAACTGTAATTTTGATTTTTGAAATCTCATTCTATAAATTGAAAGTAGATGAAGTTTTTTCAATTTATTTTCCATGAGGTAGTGGTGGTGTACATTTCTTTGGTTCAGCTGGAGTAGGATCATCTTTCTTTGGCTGAGATTTTTTGGTTGTAATGGGAACATTTCTATTCCTCAAATTATATTGTTTCTGCATTTCAAAGATATCATGTCGGTAACACTTTAAGTAATCATATTTTCCCTCATTCCCCCCCATATCATGACTAGACTCATCATCTCCCTCTTTAGTTAGAAACATTCCTGACACATCTTCATCTAAGCAATGAATAATATATTCTTGGAATTCATGATGTGTTTCCTCTTCATCTAATAATTTTTTCTAAAAAGGAGGTCTTACTTTTGGATTAGGTTGGTTTCTATTATCTCTCGGTCTTTGATGATTTTGAGGCCTCTTAAATTAAGGATTTCTGATATGTGTCTCTTTTTTTATAGGAGGCAAAGGAGTGGCACCAAGAGCAAGCCTATCCATAAGCTTCTCCATGGTCTTCATCATGGTGTTAAAATTCACGTCTAAAGATGAATAATCTCGGCAGACGCACTAAAATGTTATCACTAAATTGAATATTGTAATACTTCAACAATCAACCTAGAGTAACTATTTCAAACCTACTTTTAGCTTAAAATTAGTCTTTACAGCCTAAGAGAGCTCTCTCAAGGATATAGAATTATATTATATAAATGAAGCTCAACATATGTCTAACTCCGAAATTGGGTTTTAAGTGTGTTTCTATGCAGGTTGTTATCACTCTCCCCAACTTCTTAGGCTGAAATTAGGAGTGAAGAAAGGTAACCACAGACCAACTTTTCTCTAGGAAGATAGCCCTACCTAACCACAGAGGGCTTTCTCTGTATCATTTTTTAAATATTCAATTTTGGGCTAAGTACCATATTTCAGGCTATATTTGAATTAATTTGTTTTAGAATTTGTTTAATGATTTGTTTTCTGGATAAAAATTATAATCAGTGAATCTAAAACTAATTTCAAAGACTGAATTGTAGAAAGCTGAGCAAGGCAAGACAGGAAAACTATTTGAGCACATTTAATTTTTCATTGGTGTACAGTGGTAGAAAAGAGAGGGGTCTGAGTGAGAATTTTACTGAATTCATTCATCAGAAGAAAAAACACATTGTAAAAATCTTAAGAAATAGAACATATGATTTATATCTTCTTATAAACTGATGATATTTTACTCATAAAATGGAATGTAAATGAAATAATAGAGAAAGCATAGTGCTCAAAAGAAATACCACATGAATCTCACAAAATTGTTGCAACTCATTTGATTTCCATTAATAGCAGGTCCACAATAATACACAGAGTCTAAAACTCGATTATCCAACAGTAATACTTCGCAAACCGAAGTCCTTATAGGAAAATAAAATTACAACGGTTACATTTAAGGCTATCATAATGATAGAGCTTTATTTTCTAACTAAATTCTAACTGCACCATGGAAATAAATTTAATCTGTTGTGTTGGCGCTACTCGAACTGAAAACTATTGCTGAAGGAGATGTTTGCGGACTGCATTGGCTATCAGTTGACTGCTGGTCTAACAAAATTTGACTTTTCTACTTTTACTAATTACTCCTGAAACTCAAACATCTTTTCCCAGTGCTCTTCATCATGGATAACTAATTTTATTACCCTACAGTAAATTTCATCTGCTTCAGTGTATTTACCAAAAGTGAGCTTCACCACAAAGACATGTTTGATCTCATATTGAATGTTAATGTCATTTCTTAATGCTCCCAAAAGTGCCTTTCTTGTTAATGTGCCTTTAATATTTGAAAATTTGGCAGTATCCTTGGAAATTTCCTGAAGTATTCTTCCATAGTATTGTCTAGTCATAAATTTATCAATAATTACAAAAAGAGAAGGCAATCCTTTTTATGTCAGAGAATCTATTCTACTAAAAAATCTTTGAACTGTAACCTCCAGACTGTGACATTTTTCTTCAAGTTGAAGAATAAAATTCTTCTTTGTTAGCACTTTCTTGACTTCCAGGATTATTTATATTCTTTCATCAATTCCCAATTCATCCATTTCATACATGTTCTTTGAATTCAGAAATATAATAATATGGTTTGTTGTGGTAGGCTTCTCACCCAATTGTGCTTTGATTGCTGTAATGGCCTCATTTGCCTTCTGTATCAGCACTTTTTTCTCAAATATGATCTTTATACTTGGCCAAATTTCATTGATAGGCTCTGTGATTTCTCCCCATATTATTTCCTTTACCTGGCCCAAAGTATTTCCAATTGCTGACTCCTTCTTCTCCTTTTGTAACCTCTTATTCAACATTTTGGCCCTGTGTGCTTCAGCTTCATGTGAACTATCATCTTTAGATTCTGTAATTGCAATAATTTTACCTGATCCTGTAATTTTTTTATCTCCTCTTCTTGAATGGACATGTTCTGAACTACTTTGGAAAGCTTCTTAGCTCCATCCACAGTGCTTGCAGTAAAATTTTGAGCTATAGGAATGGCTACTAGAGGCACTGCTTCCAAAGGAACCTTTGATATTTTTACTGCTGCTTCCTTTTCCTTTATCATATTTTCTAAATTTGATTCCATCTACTTTAATTGAGCATTCTTCTCCATTATCAATTTCATAATTTCTGTCTTCCGAGTTTCAGTCTCTCCAATATCCTTTGCCAAAGGATATTCTGTAGCTGGAATCTTTAGTTGTTTCCTCAATGCTTCTATATCGACATTTTTCTTCTTGATGATTTCTTCAATGGAATTGACATGGTGTTGGAACAGGGTCTCCTATAGGAGCTGCGAATATGGTCCATTTTTGTATATTTTTTATTATATTTAGTCTAATGCAGGGGTTTTGGGGTGGGTCAAAGCCCCTCATGCATTGTAAGTGGATCAAGGGTAGAACAAGTGTCTGCAAACCATGGTTTGCAGACCATTGGATGCGTAGGCTAAAATAGTATAAGTAGTTGAACCTTTTTGAGTTGTAGGACAGACTTGGATTAAGATTGATGTGAATTGCGAATTAGTAGATCTATTTGGGTTTTTGGGGAAAGGAATCCTGCTAGCTATGCGCGCAAAGATCCTCAGTCCTGCTGTGTGCGGACCCTGCTGCTGTGTGCACAGGTTGGGTTTTTTGGGTAATGTAAAAGGAACTGAAGGATTAATGAATGTGAAAGGTTGTTGAAATCTCTGAATCTATTGGATCTATGAAATATGTTTATGTATGCTCTGTGTCATTGATTTAAGCTGTGAAAATACTAGTGTTATGTGTTTATACTACGATCTGGGTCTATTATGGTATCCATAATTCTATATTGAGCTCCGCAAGTAACTGTGCAGTGTTTTTATGTTGCATTGACCATTGATCTGAATCTATTTATTAGACTTGATGCAAGAATAGCTGTGATAGTTTCCTTATTTTCCTATATTTGTGATTTGTTGCAATTATACATGATATTGTGCACGTGGATGCGGAGGAGCTGATAGATATGGGTTCTATAATATGTGATATGATAATTTTCAAGTCAAACACATCTATGCCTAACTTACTTGACCTCTCCTAGGGTGCAGAAACCTAGTTCTAGCACCCTCCCATACTAATTCGGGTGAGACTTTGGCCTACGCAAGCAGGCCACTGCTGAAAGTGCCAGTAGTATAGGGGTTTGTTGGCAAACCTTAACCTCTGAACCTGGGTCAGGACCCCTCGAGCCAGCAAATGCTTCCGTTGTCGGGACCAGGAGCATTTTGAGAGAGGGATCGACTAATGCCAAGGCCATACTAGAAACCTGAAATAAAAGAAATTGATGAATGGTTCGAATGGAAAGTTCAATAATTTGCAGTGAAAGAAAACCACAGTAAGAGGTTGACCACCGAAGAGTGGAAAAATAGGTATATTTTCACAGAGATCTACGAGATCTTCTTCGTAACTATTGTGATCGAGCTCCAGGAGTGGCTCGCAAGGTTGGTCGAATTTCAGAAGTGTTGGAAGGACGAGCGGGTCACACAGTGGACCCCAGAATTGATCTAACAGTTACAGAAGGCTGATAACACCATCACTCTCACCGTAGATCACTGGGTGGACAACATGCTAGGAGGATTCGTGACAAAATTTGCCATCGATCAATTCATCTCCTACTCCGAAGCAGAGTGGAGATTCTTCAAATGATTTAAGGATAAGTTTATGAATACTTTACCATTGCTGATTAAGATATTACTGTGCGAAAAAAGTATTATGTTTAGCCACACCGAGTGAATGACTGTTGATCTGGATGGAAGTATGACGCGAAGCGGAAAATACTATCGGACCAACCTAGAAGGAGGTAGATCTTTCTACAGCCCGGTAAGAGAAGAAACTGCACAGAGTTCTCCAGCCACACCACTTTTAAACCAGCGTAGGGGTAAGAATTCACCTACACCTCCACCACCAGAAGATGACATGGCTGTGCACATGAAATTTCCTACCTTTAAGGGTGTGGGATATGGGGACATGGAGTAGTTCTAGTTTGTCGCAGAATCAATATGGACTGCACAGAATGTAGCTAGTGACGCATTGAAGAGGGCATAGCTATCTCTTGCCTTCGAAGGAAGAGCTTTGGATGGGTACATGGGATACATTAGATAGCAAGCAAACTCAACCATCAAAGAGGTCAAGAACACCTTAAAACGAAAGTTCAAGAAGCCTAAGTCCTATTCTCAAATAGTGGTCGATCTAAAGGATTTTAAGCAAGGGCCTTTTGAATCTGTATGGGAGGCCGATCAACGGCTAAAGAAGGTGATCAGGGAATTTCAGTACGATGACAGATAGCACATGGAGTGGTTCATTGTTATGTTGCTGCCTCACCTGCGCGTAAATATGGGTCACCAAAATTTCGAATCACTAGAAAAAGCCCTGGAGGTCACTATGAAGTTAGAATTTGTGCCTAGAGACGATGCCCAGCTAGGCGTACATCAGATTCAAGGACAACTGGAGGTGATGCACATGGAGATCCAGAACCTGCGGAAGGAGCGAGGCGTAGAGGCTAGCCTGGAAAGATGGTGCATACGTTGCAGGACGAATGGTCACACCAAGGATAACTGCCCGCTGTTAACAAACTTCATGCAAGCTGGGGGACCTAGTCCGCTGTGCCCTAGGGAAGTGGCAGCCCCAAGTGAGCCGGCACTATGGTGCGATGATTACCGCGTTACAGGGTTGCACGACACAAACCAGTGTCTTGCCTTGCTGCGTATGTCCCAGAAGTAAAACAGCAATGGCATAGGTTCTGCAGGTCGGTAGGACATGATGAGCAGAACTGTCGAACGTATGATTTTATGATCGATCGGGGGAATCTGTATAGGGTGAAGTCGTACCCGTCCTCACCCAAATCACTCTCGAGCACAGGGGGCTCCGCAGAAAGGGGAAGGGGAGGTGGAAGAGGTGGAAGCGTAGGTCGGGGACGAGGGAAACTCATCTGTTATAACTGTGGAGAGGTAGGAAACTTTGCCAGGGACTGTCTGAACCCCACAAGACAGACTTAACGGTATTGCAGGCAACTGGACCATGTGATTGAAGATTTTCCAGTCTTGATAGTGAAGATGCAGGAAAAGCAGCCGACACCTACGCGGAATGTGCAAAGGGTTAAGGCCGAACTACGAGACAAAGATCCAAGCATAAATGTTGTAACACGCAGTGGGATGGCCACCGGGGGGCCTGGGAAGAAAACTACAAAAGAGCCTCTGATCCAACCAATAGTTAGCAAACAGGAAGTGTTGGATCTAAAAAAGGAGAAAGAACCATTTATCGCAACTCGCAAGGACTTTGCCAAGGCAGAGGCATCTACTTCATAGCCGCCTGAGGACCTCAAGCTAGATGAGGAGGTCAAACCCTTTTTACAAGCATGTATGAAGCTGCTGCACAACCCAAGGGCTATGGAAAATATTCAGACATTTATAGATAGTTGTGCAACACGACCTATCCTCCCTCCAGAAATCAAGGATGTACATAAACTCTATGGGTATAATAAACACACCGGCAGAGAGATGCAGTTGACTGCGCAGATCAGTGATTACAAGATGGATTAGGTTATTTTGGACCTAGGGTTGGTGCCAATGTATTACCCAAACAAACTTGGCAACACATGGGGGAACCTAAGTTGGAATGGTCCACTATCCAGCTGTGTATGGCCAATCAACAGAAGATCATTCCATTAGGAAGACTATCAAATATTGTGGTGGATATCACAAGGGTTAAGGTCTAGGCTGACTTTGAAGTAATTCAGATTGTCAAAGATGCGGACCCCTACCCTGTGCTCCTAGGCTTGGATTGGGCCATCGATATGGGTGGCATCATTAACCTAAAGAAGAGAAGCATGGTATTCAAGAATAATGGTACAAGGGTAATAGTACCATTAGATCCAACAGAGCGTGAACGATACACAGAACTAGTGCATGACAAAGAGGATGTAGATCACATCTATAAGTTGACTGCGCAAGATGAAGACTGGATCAACCTCACAGTGGAGGGGGTACTTTGCTGGGAGATAGAATGTTTCTTTGAGTCTGATGGGGAGATGGATAATTGGCAAAACTGGTTACATGATGTCTCTGCGCTGAGATGTCTTCGGATCACGAAGAACTTCTGCTACATCTCCTCCAAGATAAGAGATCTACCTTATTTCGATGGTTATGGTAATGTTAGGGACTTTCTGTAGGCATTTGAAGCCGAGGTTCCTAGAGAATGAAGGTTATGGGCCCTTAACCTAGCAATGCATGCAACCCCTACAATATGGTGGGAGACGTATAAGGAAGCGTTCCTGGCATGGGAGGATTGTCAGGGTAGGATGCTGTTACGATATGAGACCCCAGCGGAGGTACGGGTCAAGCTATTCCTTGGCCCAGGGGATTCATGTCAACACGTGGTTTCATGAATGGAGGCGTGGGATGAACGAACTATAGGGGATTGGGTTCACTTATTCATTCACGCATTGGGTCCAATCCCCACTGCCTTGTACCTGGATGCGGAGCGACATCAACGCACCCGCCACTAGGAAACTTTGAAGAATGACTTTATAGGAACATTTGGATTGATAGGGGGTTTTGAGGTGCTTGATGAAGCTCTGCAGGACATAGATATGTTCGTGTTTGGCAATACCAGCTCTTCTGTAGTATTCGGAATGCCGACATGGGAAACGAAGATGTAGGATATTGTCAATTGCCACAGCTTGGCAAGTGAGGAAGGTGAAGATGATCTGCAGTCTGTCTCTATCCTGGAGTCGAAAGGGGAGAGCGTCATTGAAGGACCTCCACTAAGGGAAGTGGATGTCACTAAGCCTCTCAAACTACGCGAAGTAAACATTGGGATGAAAGAGCACCCTAAATTGGCTAAGATCAGGGACTACTGGGATGAGAATACAGTAGGTGAAGTGGATGAATTACTTACAGAATATCAGGACTTGTTCCCTACAAATTTTTCCGAGCTAAATGGGATCACGGGGGACTTAGGGGTCATGCATATCACTCTCAAACCCGATGCGCGGCCCATAAAGTAGTGACCTTATAGGTTGAACCCAAAATATAAGTAGAAGGTCAAGGAGGAGCTCGATAAAATTCTTGCTGCAGGGATCATCAAAACTGTTGAACAATCAGACTGGGTCAGTCTAATGGTGGTTTAGGAGAAAAAAATAAGGGAGAGATTCAGATCTATGTGGACCTACGCAAGTTAAACGATGCCTGCATTCATGATCCATTCCCGACGCCATTCTCAGACGAAATATTAGACAGTGTGGGAGGACAAGAAGCATACTATTTCATGGATGGGTTCTCAAGATACCATTAGATAAGAATCACACCTAAGGACTGCAGAAAAACCATGTTCGCCACTGAGTGGGGATATTTTTAGTATACTGTCATGCCGTTTGCACTAAAAAATGCCCATGCGATCTTCTCCCGGGTCGTTGTCGCAGTGTTTAAAGAATTCATTCACAAGTTCCTCAAGGTGTATTTCGATGATTGGACTATCTTTAGCCTGGTCAAGGTACATGTCTCAAACCTGTGCATGATGCTGGATGCCTACCGAAAACACCATATTTCCCTAAATATCAAGAAGTGTATCTTCTGCATACCCTTCAAAATCTTTCTCGACCACATAGTTTGTCGGCAAGGACTAATGGTAGATCCTGCCAAAATCACAGTTATCATAAATTTGCCAGTACCAACCATGGAGAAATAGCTATGCTCGATCCTTGGACAGGCAGGCTACTACAAGAAATTCATTCAAGGCTATGCACTGATTACTGCCCCTATGGAAAAATTACTCACAAAGGATGTTTCATTCTTTTGGAATGACGAATGCCAAAAGAGATTCAAGCTACTAAAGGAAAAGATGGTCTCGGCACCTATTCTCATCTTTCTGGATTGGGATAAGGTATTTCATGTTCATGTTGATGCGTCAGGAATTGCTCTCGAGGCTGTCCTTACACAGCCAGGGGAAGGAGATATTGACCGTCCGGTTGCCTTTGCAAGTAGGAAGCTCTCTAGAGTGGAACGTAACTACTCCACCACCGAGCAGGAGGGATTGGCCATGGTTTACGAGTTGCAGAAATATCGACATTACTTGCTAGGAGGTCACTTCAAAATGTTCACATACCATTCATCTTTAAAATACCTAGTCAAGAAGCCTGTGTTGGGGGGGGAAATATGCTGGTGACTACTGCTATTTCAAGAGTATGACTTTGAAATCATAGTCAAGCTGGGCAAGTTGAATTTTGGGCTGGACCACTTGTCCCGAAAAGAGAGTGGCGAGGAGCCAACCAACCTGGAAGCCGGATTTCCTAATGCGCAGCTATTTTCTATCAGGGTATTCGATGCACACTTCACTGATATCATTCAATTCTTGACTACCGGGATAACACCTCTAGAGTAATCTGTACAGCAAAAAAAAGAGTTAGTCGCCTGAGCAGCAGAATTTACCATCATCGCAGGACACTTTTATAATACGGGGGCAGATGAAGTATTTTGGCGATATTTTTTGGAGCATGAAAGGCATGTTGTCTTGACCGACACTCATGACAGAGTAGTAGGAGGTCACTTCACAGGGAAAGAAACGGCGCAAAAGATCTTGAGGGCTGGGTTATGATGGCCAACCCTGCATACTGACACCCATGACTATTGTAAAGCCTGTGATATGTGCCAACGAACAGGGAGGCCACCCCGTAGAGATGAAATGCCCCTTCAACCACAAATGGCCCTACAAGAATTTGATAAGTGGGCTATCGACTTCATCGGGCCTATCAACCCCCCAGAAAAAGATATGGGTGCGTGCTACATTATTATGGCCACCAACTATGTAACTAGGTGGGTGGAAGCACAAGCAGTAAAGGATTGTACTGCGGATACCACTACGCATTTCATCTTTGAACAAATCCTGGCCAGGTTTGGATGTACAAAGATTCTCATGAGTGACAGAGGTACGCAATTTTTTAATGAAACAATCTGAGCTTTGACTGAGGAATTCTGGATCCATCATGAAAAGAGCACGCCATATCACCCCCAGGCTAACAACACGGTTGAAGCCTTTAATAAAATCTTGGAGCACACGCTGACCAAGGTATACAATGTTGGTCACAACGATTGGGACGTGTGCATCCCATCGGTCCTCTGGGCCTATCGAACAACCTGCAAGAAGTTGACAGGAAAGACCCCATTATTGACGGTTTATGGTAAAGAAGTTGTTATTCCCATGGAGTATATTGGCCCTAGTCTACATATCGCAGCATTTACAAACATGGCAGTTTCAGATGTCATGGAAGAGAGATTAGCACAACTTATGGCTTTGGAGGAAGATCGGTTTATTGCAAATTTCCATCATAAAGTCTAGAAGGGCCACGATAAATCCTGGCATGACCGACAGATTTGCTAAAAGACTTTCGCAGAAGGCCAATTGGTCCTCTTATACGATAGCCAGTTTGCAAAGCATCCTGGGAAGTTCCAACAGCATTGGCATGGTCCCTACACAGTTAAGGAGATCACAGATGGCAGAGCGATTAGGATTGCTACCCTACATGGAGATATGCTCCCCGACTACATCAATGGTAGCCGGATCAAAATTTATCGGATCAAATGACTATATGGCCAAAGTAGCCATACAGGCGCAGGTGTAGACCCCACTGCCACAAGTGACTCGGGACGAGTCACAATATTGTGTTGGGGGACTGTTAGAACAAGGTCTCCTACAAGAGCTGCGAATATGGTCCATTTTTGTATATTTTTTATTATATTTAGTCTAGAATAGGGGTATTAGGGTGGGTCAAAGCCCCTCATGCATTGTAAGTGGGTCAAGGGTAGACCAAGAGTCCACAAACCATGGTTTGCTAACCAATGGATCTGTAGGCTAAAATAGTATAAGTAGTTGAACCTTTTTGAGTTGTAGGATAGACTTAGATTAAGATTGATCCGAATTGCGAGTTAGTAGATATGTTTGGGTTTTTGGGGAAAGGACTCCTGCTGGCTATGTGCGCGGAGATCCTCAGTCCCGCTATGTGCAGACCCTGCTGTTGTGTGTGCAGGTTGGGTTTTTTGGGTATTGTAAAAGGAACTGAAGGATTAATGAATGTGAAAGGCTGTTGAAATCTATGAATCTATTAGATCTGTGATATATGTTTATGTATGCTATATGTCATTAATTTAAGCTGCGCAAATATTGGTGTTACATGTTTATACTATGATCTGGGTCTATTATGGTATGCATAATTCTATATTGAGCTCCACAAGCAACTGTGTCGTGTGTTTATGCTGCATTGACCATTGATCTGAATCTATTTATTAGACTTGATGCAAGAATAGCTGCAATAGTTGCCTTATTTTCCTATATCTGTGATTTGTTGCAATTGTACATGATATTGTGCATGTGGATTTGGAGGAGCTGATAGATCTGGGTTCTGTAATATGTGATCTGATATTTTTCAAGTCAAACAAAGCTCTGCCTAACTTACCTAACCTCTCCGGGGGTGCGGAAACATGGTTCTAGCACCCTCCCATACTACTTCGGGTGAGACTTTAGCCTGTGCAAGCAGGCCACTGCCGAAAGGGCCAGTAGTATAGGGGTTTGTTGGCAAACCTTAACCTCCAAACCTGGGTCAAGACCCCTTGAGGCAACACATGGGATGGGTCATACCCAATTTTAACCACTAAATATTCTAAGGTTTTTATTCTTGTGTCTTTTGCAAATGAAGACACCTTCTCCATTTTCAATTGTGATTGTAATTTTTCCAATGAAACCTATAGTTTTGATAGACTCAAAATAGTGTTAGTGATAGTTGATGAAATCATCTCACCAGTTTGCCTGTGTAGCTCCATTTGGTCTATTGGATGGATCTCTTTTGTGTCAAACTCAAATGTAGCCCTTTTATAATGTGCTTCTCACTTTGGCTATGGGATTTGTGCTTGAATAAATTCAAAATGAATTTTTCCTTTTTTTGAATCAAAGGCTGAAAGAAACCTACTTTTTGAGCTGGGATTTTGTTTACAAAATTGGTTGTATGTTCTTGTCTTCAACATTTAGTTCTTCAGTTTTATCTCTTTGAAAGTGTCAAAGACAGTCTTCTTCTTTTCCCCTGCAGCAATTGTGCTAGTATGAATGGATTTTTTCTAATATTTAGGAGTTGTTGTTTGTTGATATTTAGAAACTGTAGAAGAAGTAGGAGTAGTAGAAGTGTTTTTCTCACATACCTGTGTGGAAGTAGGTGTCTCTTCAATTACGATGATTACTTCTTTCGCTGACTCCTTGCTAGGATTGACCTTAGGATTTAGCTTTGTTTTCTTCATGTAGTGAATTTTGAACTCTTTGATAGATGAATCTGTCATTGGAGATGATTGATCTTCTCTAACTCTTTTTCTTGCACTTTCTTGGGCAATAGGAGTCTGCAATGCTTATGTAGACAGTGTTTACTCTTTAGCCTCCTGTAGTGTACCTTCTGTCCGTTCAAGTTGATTCATGTACGTTTCAATATCCGGTCTAGGTGTATGAAAATATGGTGTAGATTTATTCTCTACCCTCAGTTTTTAAATGACACCAACTAGATCATAAGACCATGTAAAACTTGGGCTAAACTACATTTCTTTCAACAAATTATCTACTTCCTCCCCTGTTGTTCTACTATTACAAAAAAAAGGACCTATCTCTATTTTTATTTTAAATTGTGATTTATTTTTAGTAGAGATAAAATGTACTTCAGCTGCATTAATCATTTGTATAATATACTCCAATGAAAAAATGCTCATGGGGAGGAATTTGGGCAACTTATAAGGGGGAAGCTCATGGCCATAAAATCTGAGTTCTGTATAATTTTGGTAAAGATACCAATCCCCTATTCTAGTTTGATCTAACAAATGCAATACTTTTTTGATCTTTTCACTAATCTTGGGCTCTGGAGTGCTATTGAGTAAACCGAGTGTTGGCTGATGAAACAATTCCAAAAACTATTTATATGAATATTCTTTCTATTCCTTCATGACTAGTGAAGTCCAAAAAATGATTGACTATTGATTGCTTTCTTCATCCAATTTATGTAAGGAAAACTTAAATTTGTCTCCCTGAGAATACAAGAACAAGTAAACTAACATAGAGGCGTAACTGAAAACCTCTTCAGTTGTGAATTTGACAAACTGATCGTGAATAGAATTTGCAATAAACTAACTGAAATTGAAAATTATGGAGGGTTTTGAATATGTGGAGAATATGGACAGGAATCCTATGATGTATTCATCTACCCATTAGTCTGAATAATAACCAATAAGGTAGGAAATGACTGTGATGATTTGTTTGGACCTTTCAGGGAAAATGGATGATGGAAATGGAGGGTTTTTCTTAGGTAATGGATAATTTTCAATCATTAATAGCTCAAGAGTTTGAGCTCTCTTTGAAAAAACTAACTTCTGGTATATTTAAATCAAGGCTTCTTGGGAAAATGGTGTGGCATTCTCTGTGGTTGGGGCTTGCATCATTTGTTAAATAGTTTGGGCATTGATAGTCACTAGAATCTCTCCTGTAGGAGCAATAATAGCTCTCTAGTTTGGCATATACCAATCTTGTCCTCTTCTAACAAAATCTGGGGCACTATGAGTATGGGGAAAGATGAAATGTGGGAAATTAGAATCCCATAGTCCTATGCCATCTGATTTATCCAGGAATTTTTCTTTTAATCAGCAATATAACTCAAAAAGCTCAATGTCAGATAGAGTTTCATGGATTTTGTAATCTTTGTCTGCTAAAGGTATGTGGTGAAAATCAACTGGAGGGTGTAACAACAAACTTACTGGTTCTTTTGGTCCTTCATTTTTTGGAGGCATGGTTGGATCTATCAAAATGAAGGAAACATGAATTTCTAATGGAAAACACTGGCCGAGACTTGAGGAAAAGCTTTGCAGGCTAGAATAAAATAAATGGTTGTAATAGAAGACTTCAAACACTGATGAAGTCAATCTCTGGAGTTTTTTTTAATGGCTATAAATTGTTAATCATGTGCAGAGTAGTTTACAAAGCAAAGTAAAAGTTCAAAACAGGTGTTCAATGGTGAATTTATGGAAAATTTAGTTTGATTTCCCATTTGAAAAGGGCGCGGGTACAATTTATAATGGTTAGCCATTAAATTAATTAGATAACGGTTAGGAAACAATAGGAATTAAGTTGATTGGAAAACTTGCAGTCCACATAGGCATGACAAGATTGGCTGGAGGAGTGGTGGTTTTATTTAGCGGGTAAACGAGATTTCAGAGGGGTAGCAAGGTGGTAAATGGTTTTCTTGGGGGGGAGGGTGTGAAATCACCTACTCATGACATGTAGTAGTGGAGCCAGACTTCAATACCACTCTTTTTGGATCCCCCCCCCCCCCTTGACGTTAAGGCTCAGATGATGAGGGGGGAAAGTGGTGAAATTTTGTATCAGCTATCGGATGTGAGGTTGATGTGATGGATGATTGAAGAGGTGGAGGGGATTTAATGTAAATCGGAGTTTAGATACATGGTGGGGTAGGGGTATGACAAAATTTATTTGACATGAATGACTGATGAATATGGTAATCCAACATGTTGCATGGGTAGTGGAGAATGACGGTGACAAAGTACAACACATAGGATTTAAAACCTATGGTTTTGAAGATTTATTTTTGAAATATTAAAGATAAATCTTTAATAAAAATGTGATTTCAAAAATGATTTTTTTTAGCAAATTTTTTCATTTCTCTTTGAAATATAGCAACAGAGTATGGAAATTTTATGACATAGAGTTTATTTAGGACTATAAAATAGGCTTTCTCCTTCAACTAGACCTTTGTGGATGAAATGGAAGTTTAACTGCCCTTTTTAATAATAAAAAGCTGAATATTTTTCATGGCATTTTAGACCCTAGACTTGACCTATATGTGATGGAATGACATGAATTTTGACCTTTCAATGGAGATGAAATAGTGTGAAGGAGCAACATATCATGATAGGACTCATTCAGTGACCAAAATTATTTCTGAAGGTTAACTGAAAAAGAAAAAAAAATTGACTAAATACCTAATGGAAAAATCTTAAAAGAGCTATCTTTGATCACTAAAAAACTGACTCTAACACAGGTGAAAGATGTGGAAAAATTACCACCATTGGGCATATGGCTTCAGTATAAAAAACTCAGTGAAATGTGAAACTCCTCTCATGGAAGCTCAGGCATATATATATTCTAATGAAAAGATAACCTTCACAACAAACTAAGTGTTTGAAGGAAGTTAGAGCATGTAAGCCATGAATTATAAGTAATCAAACACTAGGATACTGAAGATAAAATTGTAGAACATAAAATACAAATACTCATGAGAATATAAATGAATCTCAGGTAAACAGAAGTAAGCTTCCACTATATATTACTGATGAAAATTTTTACAATAGTAGTTTGTAGTAAACATTAATCAACCCTCTCTCCTTTAATAATCTACCTATTTATAACCTTATTGTTACACCAATTTTTGGTCAGCTAACCTGTTACTATTAAATGGAGCAAAGTACACCATGTAATACCAATTTTACCCTAAGTAAAATTGCTCTCACTATGAAAAATAACTTAGTAATCCATAATTTATTAAGTTGTTTATGGTCTAAACAAGAAACACCATGAGGAAATATTGAATAAATCCCTATTTGTTTGATTTTCCTCAAGGGATAATTAATTAAACAACAATTTAATTAATATTCCTGGTCATATTTAACCCAAAACAAGGAAATTAATTAGATAAATCACTATTTATCTTATTATTTTCTAGGAATAATTATGTAAACATTATTTAAATAATATTCCTTGTTAAATTTGACTAAATCATTTATAAATAATTGAATAAATCACTATTTATTTAATTATTACTCAACCACATTCTTAAAATAATAAATAAATCATTTATTTATTTATTATTTACAAATAAAAGGATTTGACCAAATTCAAATTCTTTTTCCCTCCAACAAAAATAATAAAATATTCCATAAAAGTTGGATCTAGATTTGGTTAATAATATTTTAATTATGCACCAATATCTAGACTAACTCAATATTTTGTTATAAATAGAAGGGTTTTTCCATTCATTCCCTACCTTTTGTTGCCTAAAGATCACTCTCGATCTATACTTTTGGTCCAACTTTGGTCCTCAATCATTGCCATATTTTTTCTATCTTTTTGCTTGTGAACTCCCCGTGAGTTCCATTTTTGTCTGGGTTTTATACACCATCAGGAAAGAGAGATCTTAGATCTGAAGCGCTGAGGACATACAAGAACCCATCCCATTGAGGGGGACTGGTAACATCTTTCTATGTTCCCTTCCCAGGTGTCATAAATACAAAATTCTTTATAAAAAAAATTGTCTTGTCTATTGGATGCATGAATCAAATCTTGTTTTTATTTGATGTTTAATGTCTTTAACTGCATAGATCTAGATTTTGTAGCATTTATCTTGGTCAACTAACTGCAGATCTAAGGAAATTGGCAGTCATCTTTAATGTTAGGATTGTTTGTTATGCACAGCTAAAGTGAGCTTTTTTTGTACGCTTGCGATTAGAATTCACACTAACACTTAGGCATATTTATATTGATTCTTCCAGCAAAGCTAGAACTTCGAATACTTTTTTTGACACCTAATCTAATGAAAAGCATATTACAAGGAGATAAAATAGATAACTACTATTTTTAGGACTTATAAGCCTAATAGGACTCTAAAAAATATTTATTACATTAACAAACTTTTAAAGCTACATATTTACATCGAAAAGTTCATGTGCCTAAGATGGAAGTGACCATGACTAAACCATAAATACTCCCACTAAGTCAGGAGACCTGTCTTCCGAAATTTTAGGAGGTGGTTTCACAATTGTTGATGTAGCTTCCATGATGAGCTGGCAATTTGAAAAGCTTTGTCAAAGAGTGTGTCTTCATCAAAACATTCAGCTTATGACCTTTGACCTTTCCATGTGGCTGATTTGTCTCAAGAAGACAATCAAAACTTGAAAAATCTTTAAAATCCTCTTTGATTTAGAAACATGGGACTTTTAGGCAAGTCCATAGTGAGAGTTCGTAGCACCTTTAACTTTGACCATCCCTAAAAAATCTCTGCTCCATTTTCTAATTTGAGGTTTTCTAATGACTCAAAATAATAAAATACATGCCTTTACCTGCATCCTTCATGAAAAAACCTATGATATATAACCAAAAATAATCTAGAGTGAGTTTGTAGTGTTTTCTGGGCTTCAAGCCTGAGACACACTATGAACTTGCCTAATTGACAGCAGACTTGAAAATTCTGCATTTCTTCTTCAAAATTTTCCCATAGCTCTATCAGTGATGAACTAAAATGATATAAAAAATATTAAAAGTGTATTTTACCCCCTTTTTGAGCAGTAAAATCACCTCTGCAGACAGAGGTGATCCCTCTCACCCATAGTGGGTCTAGCAACAAGGGGACATGTTGGACTCCAGAATTCCTAGCTTATAAATGAAACAAAAACCAGAACATATATCCTACCTCAGTTCAATGCTTTTGTTGTGGCACGTGGCCGCTGTTATCACAAAATCTGATTTGATTGGATGCTAATCAGACAACTTCATGTAACTGTTTCAAACCAACTTGTGGCTGAAGCTTAGCCTCTTCAATTTGAGAGGGCTCTCTCAAAAAAAGGTTAATGATATTTGATTATAATGAAACTAGATGGCTAACTCTACTTGGAAAATAACTTGCTTATGATGTGTGTCGGTTGAAAAGAGTATAAGTCTGCAATCATTGGGCTTATGGAGTCAACAAGTTCAGTAGTTCAGTGGTAAGTTCACTTGACATGGAAGCTAAGGTAGGTAAGAGTTTTTAGCAGAGGTAAATCACACACGAAACATGAAATAACATAGCTAATTAATCAGTAAAGGAAGTCAGAGCATACACCTATTAATTCTGAGTATTAAAAATGAAAACCATTGCAAATGGTACACATAGAAAGTATAGATCAAGTAAACACTAAAAAATCCATGAGAATATCAGGTTGGTCAAGTAAAAGTCCTTTGTATTACTGAAAACAGTCAAGTTACATAAAGCTGCAATATTGCCAAAAAATCTCCAACCATTTACAAATTAAAATATCTTCCCTTTAATAGAATTGTTACATGAGAGATGATCTGCCTCTAGACTAGATTCATCATTTTTTTCCTAATGACACCTTGCATAACAAGAAAATATATGCTTTAATGATAAAATGACAGCTACACTACAAACAGTCATTTTCCTAATAGGACTCAAACTGTTCATTATTACATCAAATACCTTATCTCCTAAAACAATTACATATTTGAAAACTATTGATTCACATGTTCGAATAGGTTGTGATGGAACTCATCACTACATGACATCTTAATTAGTCTCCTCCAAATCTGGAAACAAACCCCATTTTTAAGGAAACTGGTCCTTATCTTGAACGAATGGTTTGGCTGATGAGTTGTCTTCATATCATAGTCTTCAAGTCTTGGATGACTGGTGACATAGTCCTTTGACCCTTTGAAAGTATCCACCTGTCTAAAACTGCCCAAAAACCTCCTCATTAACCTTCAAAATAGCACGCTATGAAAGTATGATAGTTTTGTAGCGTAGTTTCGTAGCATACAAAAAATGACCTCTACCATTAGCATTTTTTATTCTTTCCTTTTGCATTGTCTTCATCATGCCTTGACACAACTTCCATATCATTTTCACCTCTTGGAAGCTTCCCAAAATGGTTTTAAATACAAAAATAAATCTACAAGTGGTTTCGTAGCGTTTTCCTGGCTTCAAGCCTAGGAAACACTACGAAATTGTTGAAAAATAGTGAAAATTCCAGATTTTTTCCTAACTTCAAAAATATGCCTTCCAGCTGTAAAAGCCTTGTTTCCAACATGCTATTGATCTTTCAAAACATAAACCAGCTCAAACTATGAGTCTTGAGGTGTTTCTTCCTCATTGATGATGAGTTGAGCTATTGGCTCCTCAACTACTGTCATTTTCAGGCCCTTCTTCTCCAACTCCTCATGGATTAGTTCTATTTGTTCCTGGAGATATTTAACCTGATCCTTCATCTTTTTGTTGGTAGATTTCAAATGCGATTTCAATCTTTTGACATGTTTGAACTCTTTCCTTAATGGCATAGTCCATTTGATTAACTGTTGTGTGTTGTTTAGGGTCTTTGATACAGTGTCAACCTTCTCTTCCCAAACCTCTTTCATCTTTTCAAATTGAATCTTCTGGATGTTATGTTTCCTTGCTTCCTTCTTCATGATAGATATTTCATGATTATCCAACTTCAACTGTTCTTCAAGGAGTTCAAACTCTTTTTTTTCCATTACTTTCTCCTTTCCTTTCTTTGGCTTGCTAACTGGATCTTTTTCTGCCGGTGATGAAAGATAAATAATATCTTGTGGTAGTTGGATTGTGTCAGTAGGTGGATTAACCTCTTTACTGCTCTCCAACAGCTTTCTAGCATGCCTTGTCATGAGCTTCCTAGCCTGAAGTATAAAACCTACATCTTCACCTTCAAACTCTAGCTTCTTTGCAGATTTAGCCTTCTTGAGTTGTTGTTCACCTTCATCTATATCCTCAACCTCAACTATAGGAGTCTCTTCAATATCAATGGCATGTAGTATGTCTTCTAAAATTCCTTTGGCCACTATTTTATTTTCTAAAGCCACTGTTTTGTCTTCTAAAGACACTATTTGACTCTTTTTAATCCTTTTTCTTCCTTGTTTACTCACAACTGGTTATTTTTTTGTAGGTTTGATCACTATTGAATTTTGTTTTGCAGCTGGGACAATGGGTGTATCAAAACTCTACAATTGCTCTATTTCCATCATGACTGATTCACTTTGCTCTACTCTTGCTCGTTCACTTTGTTCTTCCACTAAAGGTGATGGGATACCCCTAGGTTTAGGAGTTCTTGTAGGGGTAAGGGTATCCATTTCAAAACCACTAACAAACAGGAAAGAAGACCAGTCTCTACCTAGTCTTTGGAGCTCATCTAAAACCAAAAATTTTATTAAACCATGATGAAACAATGAGGTTTCACTTCCTTCAGATTTTTCTTGGACTTTATCTGCCATTTTTGCTAAAATTCTATGTAAATAGAAGGGAAGATCAAGAGATATCTTACCAGAAAAGTGTAGGAGAAGCTTGAAATGGTAAGAATAAACTTTATGGTATCTCCCTTCACAAGTGAAATATTTCGGGATGATAAGCAGCAACCTTGAGAAATTATCCTTCATGTAGCTCCTTGGAATGACATTTGAAAGGTCCATTTCACTGTTTTATGGCTTGATAAACTCCTTACATTCATCCATGTTGAATTTTAACCCTTTGAACCATTTCTCTTGTCCCCTTGGAATCCCTGTTTTTGCTGCAATGACCTTTGGTGTAATGGTGAGATTCAACATCCCCACTTTAGTAGTTGTTCCACTGAAATTTAGGGAAAATTATTTCGAAATATGTACATGGAAGCCTTGTAGTCTTTCACAAAACTGTAAACATCCTGTCCTTCTAAATACTTCTACAGTTGTTGGGTCTTCATTTATCAGGTTCATATCTGAGACATTGGCCACCCTTATTTGTCTTTCTTTTTACAACCATAGTTTCTTTAGTATCTTCTCTACCTCACTTGATAGTTCTCTGCCTCACTTGATCACTGATATCTGCAGACCTTTGGAAATGCCAACCACAACTTGGCCTTAATGAAATAGCTCTTCAGAGCTCAATATCATGCAAATAAGGAATGAAGAATGAGAAATGACTTAATTTGGAAAGATTTTTAAGTTTGATGCCCACTCATAGCACAAGGATGACTCATACATGCTTAAAATAGTGATGATGACTTTAGCCCTGACCATGTACCTTGATATTTACCCTAAATGACTCGAATGGCCTCTAACTTATCCTTTTCAAATGATTTTCTGACACCTAACAGCTAATTTGACATGACAGACAGGAAACCTCACTTTCGTAGGCATTTTCGCTACGAAAGTATCAGTAGTTTCGTAGCGAAAAGTGAAATTTCTCAATGTATTTCGCTACAAAACTGTGGTTTCTTGGCTAAAGCAACCATTTCGGGGTTAACACCTAGGGAAATGAAAACTTTCATAAAATTATGAGTGATGTGACATGAGCAGATTTGAAAGAGGGTGGGTTTAGACCTTAGTGTAAGTTTAATAAGAATAATTAAAAAATTTCCTTGTCCAAGTAATGAAAAATGAATCCTATAACCCTACCTTTGACACATGAACCTATATGACTTTGTCAAATGATGCTTCATTTTTTCTGAGTGATAAGAGTAGTGATCCTTCAAACTTTGTCTTCACGCCTTGTGCTCCATATTGGTGGCGATGTTCACCCGTCTGCACAAAGATCAAACAAACGATGATAGCATACAAGCATATACATCATCTACACCTATTCAGCTAGTCAAGAATAGCTAAACACTTTGCATATAAATTGAAACAAAGTTGGAACCAGAAACTAGTCATGTATTAATGATAGAGAAAAATAAATTTGCAACCTTATGCATTGGCGTTGTAGATTTGCTTCGATGGTTTTATTCGAGGCGCGTCTCAATCATTCATTCGAGATTGGACTCAAAGACGCAATGTGCCTAAACTCTCTCTCAACAATGGATTCTTCTCTACCTTCTTCTACACACCAGCTATAGTAACGACTATTCAAATAGCTAAATCAATGTGAGGAGGAATAATTTATAGGAGAGGAGGAGGTGGTTTGGGATCCCTCATAAGGTGGAGGAGAAGCCTATCCCTTTGGGGAGTTGCACAATTGTAGGAATGAACAAGCCAAAGGGAGGAACTCGGCATTATTTAGTTGAACAAACCATGATGACTTTGCTCACAAAGTGGTTAAGCATGGAAACTTCGTTTCTATTTTTAAAAAAAATCAAAAAATAGCTCTGCACGGGTGCCCTTCTAAGACAAAGCACCGAAGGGCATGGGGCCTAGTGTTAATTTATCCATGGGCGTGAGGCCATAACTGCCTACCATGACGACCCAAAATAACATGTTTTTGAAGGTCTGCTTGAGGAATGATCAAAAGATAATATGTTCTTGACATGCCAAGGGATGCAATGACACTTATAGCAAGGTATGACAGTACACAAAAGTCACTTGAATGGTCCTCCAATTTTCAGGATGGGGATTTTAGGGATGGCGAGAAAATACTATGTAACAGATGCTCCCTAAAGCATGAAGTTTGAGAGAGAGGGAGGGGTGAAATGCTTTATGAGAACATGCCAAAACCAAAATTTCGTCGTCGGAAGACCTATAAGAACAAGTACAACTGATATCTCTGATACATGAACATGTGGTATGGGCACATCCATCCATAGTAGAGTACATATAAAAATAAGATCCGAGATATGGACACAGCCATCCAGTAAGAAGGATCATCAAATAGACTCAGGTATGGTCGCATCCATCCAATCAGAAGAGTCATGCATATAGTCACGATAAACCAAATCGTCTTGCAACCTGGATTTCATCAAAAAAAACTTAGGTTATTGCGCTCCACCTCGACCCGAACAAGTACAAATTCAATCATGCGAATAAATGAATAGAATTCGAACATGCGAGAAAATCACCTGATTACTAGCCAATGATAAGAGCTATTAACATGTGCGAGAGAAAACACCAATAATGAAAATGGTTCTCAAGCTACCACTAGTACAATTCACAGTATGTGAATAGTGATATGAAGTCGAACACCTATGAAATCACTTGATCGAAGGCCAATGATGAGGACCTATCGTCAAATGCGAATATCTTGACATTGAGGCATGTAAGCTCCAAGGTAGCAGAAGGGAGTCTCTGGATCAGCTTCCTGGATAATGAGATGAAGTCGACAAGAAGTTAATGGTCGAAGGAGGGCCATAATGTTTCCCACATCATCGACACGAGACAGAGGAATAAGATGATAGTGAATCAGGACCAAACAGAGGATCATGGGTTGAAAAATGTAGAAGGAAACTTCTCTTGAACATATTGGCGACAGAACTCCAGAATTTGGAAGTATTTGACATCAAAGGATATGAATTCATGATGACATGGCAAAGAGCAGATGAGAGGTCAGAACAGATAACCCAAACCTATGGAGGTAAAATGATGAATATGGGATGTCCCCAACCTAACATGAACTGCAGACAAGTGTCATGTTCAAGAGTGACATACTGCCGACACGACTGAGAACTAGTTCTATTTTCCCCCACCATTTTTGGCAAGTACCCCAATTATTTTGGAACAAGCTTGAAGGGTATAGCATATGCTTGTCATATAAGTTTTTCCTTCGGACAAATTCATCTTAGTACATTTTACGATCCCTAGGAAGGAGGAACTCGGTAGCGTCATGATAACGGTTTCTGATGTCATTTAGGTTTAACGAGTCTGAAAAAGGAAGAACTCGACATATTTTCATGTTTAGAGAGTTTGAAAATAAGCGGAAAAGAAAACTCCAGTAGGTCCCTTTTCGTCAGTAGTCTCACAAAGCTAAAAATGTAGAAAAAAATATCTGGGAGAACCTCTTATTCGTGATTGGCTAAGGTATTCCTTTCTCGTAAATAATTTGTCCCAACCCGAAAAAGGGGTAAATGCATACTCAACAGATGGCATTTTGCAGCTTTTAAGGAGCTCAACAAGACAAGAATCTCGGCAATATTTTCAATTTTTGAGAGTCAGAAAAGAGCTGAAAGATGACTCCATGGGGTGACTTTATTGTGTTTTTACCGAGTCCGAAAAATTAATAAAATACAACTCGTCACTTCATCATCATCATTCTTAGGACCTGTTGTTGCACAAGAAATGCACGTAAAACCCATTTTTTGAGATAAAACATTAAAATAATCGAAAATAAGCTTAAAAACCTTATTAGGGTTTCGAAAAGGTTATAAAATGACAGAAATAGTAAAAACAAATTAATTTTCACCTTTTCACCTTCTTATGAGCATTTTACCATTTTTAACTGTGATATTGTGGAGCTGATAGCAGGCAATCCAAGAGGCCATTCGCAAATCTGTTTTTTCCAGGTAAAATCTCTCAACTTTCCCTTCATTTTAAACTATGTTTTATGTCCTGGATTCTTAATTTTTTATGCATTTAGGGGGATTTTTTTAAATATTGGGCACAGTGGTCGGTGCGGGTTCCAGGCACAGAGTCGCGCCAACTCGCCTAAAATTCTAAAGTGGAGGTGCCAATAGGCGTCGTTGTTTGTAAAAAAGTAGCACTAATCACCGCGGCCACAATTGCATGAAAATTCTCTTCAACAGTCCGATTTGAATGGTTCAAAACGTAATTATTTGACTAATGGAAGCCCCATTGATAGTTTTGTAGGTAATCAAAAGAAAAAATTGTTATCGAGTGGAAAGAATGAGAACACGGGTAAGAAGATGAAAAAGCAATGGGAAATTTGAGGTGCATAGATGCCCCGAGAGACTTTGGGCTCTTGAAATTATTCCTAGCATCGTGTCTACGAGCTCAGCTAGAATTACTTCAGTATCTGATCAATGTGTGGGACACCGATAGAGAAATATTGATGATTCATAATCAAGAGATGGAGATAGAAGTCTCTGACATATATTTCATCACTGGATTGTCATGGAGGGGAGAAAAACCAACCATGACAGGTTCTCAAGCCATGGGTGAGAGTATGGGCATGCTAATAGATAGAGTTTTCCTAGGAGAAAATAAAGGATCGAAGAGAGGGAACATAGATATTCAAACAATACCTAATTTGGCATTAAAGGTAGTGCTGCACACTATAACACGAGCCGCTAGATCTTAGATTCCTCATGAAGCTACAAAGAAACAACTTCAACTTTTCGTAGATTGTATGACTCCAACCATTTTCAACTGGGTGGAAGCTGTAACAATCAACTTGAAGCGCCAGTTAACAAAGTGCAAGAAAGACAAGCTAAAACAATTTGGATAGGGGTCCATCTTGATACTATTCATCCTAGAACAGTTGCCAATATTTTAACACCAGAAGGTGGTAGTACCTACACTACCAGCATGAGAGCCATAGATGGTCTATTGGGCAGATTTGATGCCTCGATCGGGAGGTGGTCAACATATGTCATGGAACCTATAATTCTTCAACTGGAACTGCCAACAACTCATATTCATAGAGGAATGGCCATATATCGGCTCCGATTTCATGGGTGATCCAGACCTTCGACTCCCAGAAGGAGAGGATTGGGATGAATCAATAGGTAAAAACTAATTTTTTGATTTTGATGAGTATTATGATATATATATATATATATATATATATATATATATATATATATATATATATATATATATATATATATATATATATATATATGTTCTGGTATTTATCCATGCATTGTAGGTGTTGTCCCAGAGAGACCTGCAAGTATGTCCCCCATAGCACGAAAGGTCCTACGCGATTTTGAGGCAACCCCTCAAGGTGAAGGGAGTGAGGAAGAGGAGATCGCAGGCAACTTGGAGGGACTCACAAGCTGGATTCTAGATTACATGAGATTCGAGGATGTTCAACATTTGTATCAGAGGCACACTATAGGGGTGTCTAACTGCATTCACTATTTACTGATGCGGCTTGTGCATGCAGTGACATGCTATCATGAGCATCATGTTGATTAGATGCCTAGGATTTATTTCTGCATATTTTTTAGAGACATGATGTCTCAGGATGTAACCCAAACACACATATTTTTTGAACTTATGATGCATGTGGATGCAAAAAATCGATGTATATATATATATATATATTGTTGGCAATATGTTGTCCTCGATGGCAACTCTCTGATAAAATATGAAGTATATGTATTCAGTAGAAGCTTAGGATTCCATCAAAAGAATTGTGTAATATCCAGCAGAAGATTTGGTAATATTCATATTGAATATTCTATACGCGAGTTTGCATAGGCGAAGTTGTGTATACACATAGATAAGAACGATCCAAGTCGTGTATGCCTCTTGCACTCCAAAAAGATAATACTAGGGGGCATTACCATGGTATTAGCCCACAAGATTGAGCACCATGTCATCTATTTGATTTAGTCCAAGAATACCATCGGTAGGGTAGTTGTGTGGTTTTGACTCATGGTATTGATAAAGGCTAAATCTATATAAGGAGAAGAATATTATAGTGCAAGGTGTGTGCATGTGTAAGGGCTATCACTAAATACTTCTCTCTGAATTATATCTACATAGGATGAACTTTGTTTTATTGATAAATCTGAATTTATGATGCACCCTTGGATAGATTGATGGATCAAGATCTCTAGACCTGAAATGACTATGTTCTTGTATGATCCATTGAAGAGATTATTAGATCTGAGACCTGGCGCATGTTTGTTGAAGTGGAGTGAAGAAATATGGGTAAGTTCTATAGATTTGAAGCATTCTGATGAATTAATATTTACAGATCTATACGTTATTTCATCTCAGTAAAACCGCGAATATACACAGGTTTTCTTCAAAAAAGGTGTGTATGGAAGTTAGGGTTTTCTAAAGCTTATTGCAGAGGTTTTTCTGTTATTGCTACTATTTTTTGTTGCCTGTCAATGAAATCTTCATGAAGATCTGGGTTGCTTGATTTCTGTATATACTGCTAAGTTGATTATGTACAAATCTGATCAATGAATGAGAAAATATGTGTTATGTTGACTGGTCGATCAAGGGTTCTGCAATTCTGAAAATATATCTGACTGAATGACTTAGATCTAGATCTGAGACAGATCATATTCAAAAAACAATATTCATAGATCTATATGTTGGTTGGGGTTACGAAAAGCGCGTATACACGCAGGTTTAGTGAAGCAAAGTAGCGTATGCTTTTTGAGATAATGAATGTTCAGGGCTGAATTTGATTTTTCATACTGATTCTGAAATCTGGTTGTTACAGTGTTCTGATTACAGTGATATCACTATTGGGTTTTATGAATTGGGTGAAGTTTATTATTGTTGATATTTATGAAGGATTGTGTTGAAGCTCTGTGATCCAGTATGAAAATTGATGCAACGTGGTCTGTAGTGATTCTGAGGGAAGTAGAAGCTTCCTGCCAGTAGAAACTGGTGTTCTGATCAGGGGATTGAATCTCCTTTCCAATAGTGGCTGGTAAATGAGATCAGGGGGTTGTAGCTCCCTTCCAGTTGCAGCTAGAAAATGAGAGAAGGTTGCAGCCTTCTGCAGGTAGATGTTTGCATACTGATATGAGTCTACATCAGTATAATATTGTGAGCAGTTTTCCATATAATAAATATTGAAGACATAGATGACAGCAGTGGTGGTTTTCTCCCGAATTTGGTTTCCACCTTAAATCTTGGTGTTCATGTGTGTTGCTCTTATGTGATGATTTATTCTGCTGTTACTGCAAATATTTATTGATTAACTAACAGATGCATGATTGATAAATTGGCTTAAAATTTGTTTCTGAAATGTTTTTCTAACAATAAAGTTATATCAGTTTACGCTAGTTTCTTTTGGTATATGCACAAGTATATGCGAGTTGGGTTCATCTAAGACGCGTATGGAATTCACTAAAAAAAAATTCAAAATTATCAGTAAGCTCTAAATACTGATTCACCCCCCTCTTAGTATTTTTCCCAACATATATATATATATATATGTGTGTGTGTGTGTGTGTGTGTGTGTGTGTGTGCTTATTTTCCTGTCTAAATATTATTATGTGATGATGATGCTTTTAAAAATTACGCAAATGTCTATCTAATACACTATTGGCTACTGCATCAGTTAACGCATTCATTCTTCTAGGAATATGTTGATATGTGATATAATAAAAATTCCTTTCTAATAAATGAACATGCAAATACAACCTTAAAGCCTAAGGATTTCTAACAGAGTAATTCCCATTAAGCTGGAGAACGACAAGATGAGAGTCTAGGTTCACAATTAATGCATGAATGTTGAGAGCAATGGCCTCGGTTAAGAGTTCAATTATGACACTATATTCAACAACATTGTTGGTTGTTCGTCCTAGACAAATAACTTGAAGGTCTATCAACTCACCATTAGGATCATAAATCACCCAGGCTACGGAAGACAGATTCCGGGTACTCCGGGAGGTACCATCCGCGAAACCAACATAAGGAGTGATAGACATCTGCATAGTAAGTAACGAAATAATAAGTAGGAAAAACTGCTCGCAAAGCACACCAAGCCAAAAAATGTACAAAAATGAAAAACACACTTATGTACAAAAGGACATGCATGAGAAACTCATGGTGATAGTATTTTTTGAGGTACAACCCATTTCTAGGCTGATTCAAAGGATAGCCTTCATAGTCAATTAGCTCATAAGCCATGTTCTGCAAAACACACTTAACAATATAGGGCCCATGCCACATGGGTTCAAATTTTCTTGCCCCCAGCTTATCATGAGCTTGGTCATACAAGAGGACTAGGTCTCCTTCTACAAAGGTACGAGGGGAAACTGTATGATCAAAATGAGCTTTGACCCGCTTTTTCTGTGCTTCTATGACTAGAGCAGCAAAGCGGCGAGTTTCATCTAACCTCTCCAAATATAGGAGACGCTCTTCCTCCGGCGAGTTATTAGGTAGTAATTCAACAACTCTCTTGAGAGAAGGGATTTCACATTCAATCAAAAGGGTAGCTTCCAGACTAGGGAAATTTTAGGGGCTAATATTCGCAAGTGGGATAATTTTTAATGCTTTTTCAAAAAAAATATTCATTAATTTCCATTTTTTCTAAAAATTATTCGCCCAAATTTTATAGTATTTTATTGTTTTACCTTAAAAATCGCCAAAATTGTATATATAGACTATATAAAATTGTTATAAATTTAAATTCCTTTACAAAAAAATGCCCAAACATTATAAAAATTGCATATTAGGTCTCAGTCGGAATGTTGGAGGACAAAGGCTATGACGTTGTTTTTAGTGATGGAAAATCCTTCCTACAATATAAAACAATGGGTCAAGCCAAGAGGATAGGGATTCAAGTTAATAATCTCTAAAATTTGGAGGTTTATGTTTGCGCTACCATGGTGGGCAAGACGGAGAAAGTGGTGAGTCGAAATGAGGGCGAATTATGGCACAGGCAATTGGGCCATCGTCATCATGGAGCCTTGAAATTCATGCAGCAAATATCTACTAGACTTCCAATGGGAACACTTGCTCAATTAGAACAGTGCAAGGGTTTCACCATAGGGAGGTATGTAAATTCCACCTTTCATGAGAAGGAGAACCTTGCTTCGAGGATCCTTGAGAGAGTTCACACAGACATGTGTGGACCATTCTCAGTTGCTTCAACAACAAAACATAAGTACTATGTAATATTTATTGATGACTTTTCTCATAAATGTTGGATCTTCTTCATGGAGAAGAAATATCAAACATTCTCTAAGTTCTGTGAGTTTAAGGCATTGGTGGAGAAAGAGTCGGGGAGGAAAGTGAAGGCCCTTAGGAGCGATAATGGTGGATAATACATCTCTAACGAATTCAAGAAATTTTACAGCAAAGAAGGAATTCGAAGAGAAATCATAGTGCCTCATAACCCACGGCAGAATGGGGTCGCAAACAGGAAGAACAGAACGATCATGGGTGCAACATGAGCAATATTGCATGATCAGGGCCTACCAATGAATTTGTGGGTAGAAGCATGCAACACTACGGTTTATGTGCAAAATTTTTGTCCTCATAGAGTACTTGGCATTGTGAAATTTTCAAGAAGGAAAATATTTATGCAATACTTGGTTTATTTCTCCTACTTATGAGATAAGTTATTTACAGATGCTTCAATAAATTCTTAAATAGCCACATTTGCATTTCTTTGATATCATCAAGAGCATAAGAACATAAAGATAAATTACACAAGCAACACAATAGAAAAAACCATACGAACACAGTTATTTTTGGACAATTGTCCCCAGAAAAACCCAATGTGGGAAAACCGGTGCAGCAGATGAGGTTTTTGTATTTATTTCAAAAATAGAAAGTAGATTTACAAGAGTCTATTGAGCATATAAAATTATCAAACACCTAGCTGAATTTTCTCGAACCTCGAGACAAATTTCAGACCCTCGGGGTGACCTCCTTCACCCTCTATGTCATCTAGCATGATATTTTTGCGCATTTTATCCCTAGACTGCGTGATTTTGTGTGGAGGGGGTCTTTCTGCTAATTGGCTCACCCTTCCCTTCATCCTCCTGACTTCAGCTTCCCGATAAATTACTCCTACATCCTCCTTATGCTTTTGTAACCCTTCCTCTACAATCTCACCCACTGAAGTCGAATTCTCTTGCTTCAGAATCGATTTCCTTCGGGTACTGAGAGTGTGCCCGACTTAATTTCCAAATGGCCCTCAAGTCTCTTCTTATATTCTTCTCAATGATGAATTAACGACCAAGATTATATCGTTAATCAAAGGCTCATATTAAAAGATGACTTGATCTTTGTTTTCTAGAAGATTCACACTCTGCTCTCTTAATACCCTTTAATTATTTAATTTCCCTAAGTTTAAACTTAGGGTCTGAATTAAAATAATTAATTATTTTAATAAAGTCATATTCAAGTGGAATTTCCACAAACGATTTCTAGGTTCTCTGGATAACTGATTCCCAAGCCTCTCAACCAAAAATGAGACTTAGAACACTTCCCAATGCTATAGAAATCAACACTCCCTCTTAGCGAGGAAAGTGTTTAAGCAAGATACCAATGTACTACTCTGACTCTATAATATCTATTGCGTTGATGTTGTCCTGGCTGCTACCCCTCATCTATGCGTTGTTGCTTCCTTTACTGTTGCCTTGTGACATTGCCTTTTCCACCGCAGCATCTATACTGCAGCTCCCTCTTCCTCTGAATACCACCTCTTCCTCTAATGGAAAGGGTTCTCAACCATCCCCATCTTCTCTCTGATGTAAGGGTACATTTCCGATCTACTATGCTTCCAACCCAATATGCATCTGTGAATCCACTCAACTAGACCTTGTTACCCTTGGTGTACTTCAACCCGTACTTGACTTCCCCTCTCAGGTATTTGAGAACATGTTTGGCTGCTGCCTAGTGAGCCCTCCTTAGTTCCACCATGAATTGACTGAGGGTATTCACTGCATAGCAGATGGTCTAGTATTGACCAGATACATCAATGATCCTATGAGCTATCTGTACAAGGTGCGATCAACCTCATCATCCTCTGATGTGTCTATCTTCTTCCAATTGGTAATAATTGGCCTGGCCATGGGTCTATAGCCTTCCATCTGAAATCTCTTCAAGATTTCTATCATGTATCTTCCTTGTCCTAGGAATATTTCCCCTTTCTGCTGACAAACTTCTAATCCAAGAAAATAGTGCATCTGCCCTGGGTCCTTCAGGTCGAATTTTTTTGCCAGATTCTCCTTGTAGTCTTTAATGAGGTTGGATGATCTGGTCAAAAATAGGTCATCCACATAAAGTACAAGAATAAGTGGCTCATCCCCTACTCTCAAGTAGTAGAGGTTGGGGTCTGCATCACTCTTGACGAACCCCATCTTCTACAAGTAGCTATCAATCTGTCCATACCATACCCTGGGGACTTGTTTTAAACCATCGAATGATTTCTTAGGCCTACAAACATGAGTATTCTTCTCATGTGTATCGAAGCCATCTGGTTGTTCTATGTACACTTCTTCCTCTATCACCCCATTCAATAATGTTGTCTAGACATCCATTTGATGAATCTCCCATCCCATCTGCAAAGCCAAAGAGATGACAGATCTGATAGAAGTGTAACGAGCTATTGGGGTGAAGGTTTCTTGATAATAAATGCCTTCCTTCTATGCATACCCCTTAGCTACAAATCTTGCCTTGAAATTTTCTATGCTACCATATGTAGCATATTTTATCTTGTAGATCCATCTGGATCCTACAACAGATCTGTCCTAAGGTCTAGGAACTACTTTCCATACATCATTCGTCATGATGGAGCTATACTCCTCCACCATGGCATCCACCCATACTTTATTTTGAGCTGCTTCTAGAAAGGTGGATGGTTCACCAACCTGAGCTACTAGTGCCTGATATCTGTCTGGTTTCTTCCTTATCCTCTTTCCTTCTCTAGGGGCTCCAAAAATTTCTTTTGCATCCTTAATAATTTTTTGAAGTTCTCTGCTCAGTCTCCCATCAGTGGTGGGTGGTCTTACCTTCTCTCCTTCATGTTATTCTTCATATGAGCTATCCTCAGAATCATTATGCCTTGGAGAGGCACTTGACCTATCCTTTGTAGGTTTTTGAGGATGTACTAGTGGATCCTCCTCAATATGCGTATCTATGGTCATTTCTCGAGATTTCCTGAAGGCTCTCTCCTCCAAGAATTTCACATCCATTTACCATGATTTTCCTGCTCTCCAGAATATAGATGTGGTATGCCTTCACATTCTCACTATAGCACATCAAGAAACCCTTTTCTGTAGTTTGATCCAACTTATTTCTCTTTTCATCTGGAATGTGGCAGTACACCATGCTGCCAAATATCCTGATGTGGCTCACTTCTGTCTTGCTGCCTGTGAACACAATCTCGGGAGTTACCTTCCCCAAAGCTCTATGAGGAACTATGTTTTGAATATATATTGTTGTATTGCAGGCCTCTACCCATAGGAATTTAGGCATATCTTAGTCATACAACATTTCCCTTGCATCTTCTATTATGGTTCGACTCTTCAGTTATGCAACTCCATTTTGTTATGGATTGTATGGAGTTGTCCATTCTCTCTTGATGGCTTCCTTTGCATAGAAATTTGTGAAGTATTTATCGATATATTCTCCACCGTTATCTGACCACAACTTCTATATATTCTTTCCAGTAGAGTTCTCCACCAATTCTTTGAAATCTTTGAATTGATCAAAGACTTCATCTTTGGTTTTCAAAAAATAGATCCAAGTTTTTCTGGAATGATCATCAATGAAGGTGGAAAAATATTTTGCACCACTGAGAGCAGTTGTGGACATTGGACTACAAATTTCAGAGTGTATTAACTCTAATACACCTATGGTTCTACTGCTGCTTCTTGGAAATTTTGCCTTAGAGTACTTCCCTAGTACGCATCCCCTACAAACTTCATCTTTCTTCGTGATTAGTTCAGGAGCCCCGATGACAATATTTTTGAGAATCCCCAAGGCTCCATGATGTAGATGCCCCATCCTTTTGTGCCATAATTCATTCATATCTCTGTCATCTATACTTCTAATCAGGGCCACTGGAGATTCAAGCTGGAGCTTATATAACTTGTGACTCCTTACTCCAATTTGTGCCTTTTTGCTCCAACTAGGGTGTTTGACATGCACCTTCTCTCTAATAAAGTATACATCATAGCCCTTATTATGAATTTGAGACACTGAGAGTAAATTCATCCCCAACCCTGGTACATGCAGAACAATTGTGGCTCAATTCTTGTTTCCATCTTCTTTCTAAAATGTTATGGTACCTCTACCAATGGGGGTACATTTTTCCTTGTTTCCCATAGTTATCTGGAAATTCATATGTTCTTCTTGGTAGCTCAAAAAACATTCTCTAACCCTCATTGTTGGGATGTTTTTGGTGCATGTATTTATAAAATCACACCAACTTAACGGGTGTGGTCTACCCACTTAAGTTATTGATAACAGGTAGAAAAATAAGTGGAGTCAAGCAAGTTAGTGGAACAATCTAGAATCAATAAGCATACTAGATAGAGAAATAACATGCATATATAAACTAAAAAATAAAACAAATAAACACGAGCTCTGAAAAGAGTCAAACGATATCAATAATACGAATGGTGGCTCTAGGCCCCTCTTATTGAGCGCTGGTAGTAATAAGAGTGAAACTTTACCCTCTTGCCAAAGGGCCCCTAGAAAATGGGTTCTAGGTCTCGATGCAAGGATGTTTTTATCCCAAGCTTGCCTTGATTCAGTCTCCCTCTCTCTCTATTGTGTTGAACTAAACTTCTTGGGTGGCCAACAATTGAGTCCCCTCTATCTTCAGCTCCAGCTCACACACTGTTGGTATTTCTTGAGAAATTCTGGCCATCATAACAATGTGTTCACCAATTCTTCATCTCAGGGTGGCCTTATATAGGATATTTCAAATCCTCCCTTCCCTCCCTTGGTACATGGAGGATGCACTAATACATTTGGCAGAAATTTTGACACTTTAGTTTTGACACTTTTGTCATAACGTCGGAAATTTCCCCAATTTCTATCAATTTTTCAAATCCCACCACAAACCGTCACTATACTGATGTTGTGGGATATCGCCGCTTTTGTGACGTTTATTTTTGTCATCAGAATTACGACGTTTTAAACACTTCGTTGGTCTTACGACATTTATGGGACTAAATGTTGAATTGCGACGTCGCCTACACATTCGTCAATCTTGCGACGCTTGGGAGAAATTGTCGAAAGAGCGACGTTTCTCATATAGACGTCGATCTTGCGACGTTGTGAAGCCAAACGTTGCAAAACTGAAGTCTATATGAGAAATGTCGCTCTTCCGACGGTTTCTACCAAGCGTTGCAACACCGACGTTTAAACAACATAGCATTTTAATATGAAAAGAATTGTATTATTTAACATTTTATTAATATAAATATGATTTATTTGGATATAATAAATATTGCATCATTAGATAACATTTGTTTGGTTGGACAACAAACTTGGACATGAAAAACAATTACATGTGTGGACATGTAAAGTATTACTTTATTAACAATTGTTCAACATTTGAATATGAAAACATTATATTATTTAACATTTTGTTTATATAAATATGATTTATTTGGATATAATGAGTATTAGATTATTGGATAATGTTTTTTTTGTTGGAAAACATGCTTATACATCAAAAAAATTACATTACACAAGTATACATGAAAACTTGCACATTTTGGTATATTATTCCAAAGGCTAGGACATGCTTGGGATCTTTTAAATCCTTGATTACAACTCGGTGAGATGAAAACTCTATTATTCTACCTTTACTTGAATGAGTGATTTGATATTTTAATTGAAGGTTGCAACAAAGACTCAGAACACATAATACATTATTGAAATGTATGTTATATTCCTTAGTTGTTATAGACCCTACATCACCAACAACAGAAAAAAATAAAAAATAAAAATAAAAAAATTTGGTGTTACAATCATTACAAGCAATAAAATTGCATTTATGCTTAACCATATAATAAATTTCCATTTGCTCCCATGTGGCATCGTTCGGTCAGGCGCGCCGTGTGAGTTTTCCCGACCGGGCGCGTTTAGGTCGGACCATTTCGTTCGAGGGCGCCTGTATCAGTTTTTTAAGTTGTGACCACCTGGGTGCCTTGTGCACATTCGAGCGACCCGTTTTCCGTTTGCTCCCATGTGGCATCGTTCGGTCGGGTGCGTTGTGTCGCACCATGTGAGGTCGCCCAACTGGGTGCATTTGAGTCGGCCCATTTTGTTCGAGGGTGCCCATATTAGTTTTTCTAAGTTGTGACCACCCGAGTGCATTGTGCAGGTTTGGGCAGCCCATTTTCCGTTTGCTCCATTGTGGCATTGTTCGGTCGGGCGCACCATGTCCCGCCTTATGATCAGGTTGCCCAACCGGGCACGTTCGGGTTGGGCCGTTTTGTTCGAGGGTGCCCATATCAATTTCACCAAGTTGTGACCGCATGAGTGCCTTGTGCATGTTTGGGCGGCCGATTTGTCGTTTGCTCCCATGTGGCATCATTCGGTTGGGCGCGTCGTGTCGCACCATGTGAGTCGCCTGACCGGGCGTGTTCGAGTCGGCCCATTTCGTTCGAGGGTGCCCGTATCAGTTTTGCTAATTTGTGACCACCTGGGTGCCTTGTGCATGTTCGGGCAGCCCGTTTGCCATTTTCTCCCATGTGGCATCGTTCGATCAAGCGCGTTGTGTCGCCCCATGTGAGGTTGCCCGACCGAGCATGTTCGGGTCGGCCTGTTTCATTCTAGAGTGCCCGTAATAGTTTTGCTAAGTTGTGATCGCCCAGGTGCCTTGTGCACGTTCGAGTGGCCCATTTTCCATTTGCTCCCTTATGGCATCGTTCGGTTAGGCGCGCCGTGTCGCGCCATGTGAGGTCATCCGACAAGGGGTGTTCGGGTCAGGCTGTTTCGTTTGAGGGCGCCCATATCATTTTTGTTAAGTTGTGACTGCTCGAGTTCCTTGTGCACATTTGAGCGGCCCGTTTGTCGTTTGCTCCCTTGTGGCATCATTCGGTCGGGCGCGCCGTGTCGTGCTGTGTGAGGGCACCTGACCAAGTGCGTTTGGGTCGGTCCATTTCATTCGAGGGTGCTCGTATCAGCTTTACTAAGTTGTGACCGCGTGGGTGCCTTGTACACATTCAAGTGGCCTGTTTTCCATTTGCTCCCTTGTGGCATCATTCGGTCGGGTGATCCATGTCACACCTTGTGATCAGGTCGCCCAACTAGGCGCATTCAGGTCGAACCGTTTTGTTCGAGGGTGCCCATATCAGTTTTGCTAAGTTGTGACTGCCCAGGTGCCTTGTGCACGTTTGGGTGTACCATTTTCCATTTGCTCTCTTGTGGCATCATTCGGACGGGTGTGCCGTGTCATGAGGTCGCCCGACCAGGCGCGTTCAGGTCGGGTCGTTTCGTTCGAGGGCGCCCGTATCAGTTTTTCTAAGTTGTGACCACTTGAGTTCCTTGTACATGTTTGGGTGGCCCATTTTCCATTTTCTCCCTTGTGGCATCGTTCGGTTGGGTGCCTTGTGTCGCGCCGTGTGAGGTCACCCGACCGGGCACGTTCGGGTCGAGCCGTTTCGTACTTCGAGGGCGCCTTATCAGTTTTGCTAAGTTGTCATTGCCTGGGTGCCTTGTGCAAGCTCGAGCGTCCCATTTTCCATTTTCTCCCTTCTGGCATCGTTCGGTCGAGCATGTCGTGTCGCGCCGTGCGAGGTCACCCAACCGGGCACATTCGGTTCGGGCCATTTTGTTCGAGGGTGCCCGTATCAGTTTTGCTAAGTTGTGACCGCCCGAGTGCCTTGTGCACGTTCGAGCGGCCCATTTGTCATTTTCTCCCATGTGACATCGTTCAATCAGGAGCTCCATGTTGCGCCGTGTGAGTTCGCCCAACCGGGCGCGTTCAAATCGGACTGTTTCGTTCGAGGACTCTTGTATCAGTTTTGCTAAGTTGTGACCACCTGGGTGCCTTATGCACATTCGAGTGGCCCGTTTTCTGTTTTCTCCCATGTGGCATCATTCGGTCGGGAGCGTCGTGTCACGCCGTGTGAGGTCGCCCAACCGGGCGCGTTCGGGTCAGCCCGTTTCATTCGAGGGCACCTGTATCAGTTTTGCTAAGTTGTGACCACCCGGGTGCATTGTGCACGTTCGGGCAGCCCGTTTTCCATTTGCTCCCATGTGGCATCGTTCGGTCAGGCGCACTGTAGAGACCCAAATCTATATATTACTAGATGAACGCTAGGCTTAAAAAAAAGAAATTATTTTTTCTTTTTTTTTTTACAACACAGTGATAGAAATTTTAAACCATAATCATACAAGTTTTTGAAAACTTAGTAAAATTTAAACTATTTATACCATAAGCATACAAATCTGAACATAAGAATTTGTATCAGTTATACCCAAGTCCATAAAATTAGACTTCATACACATACATCCATTTAACTTGTGAATTCTAGGCACAATGAAATCATCATAAATAAAAGCAATATAAATAAACGTGTACCGTACACCCTGAGACGAGAGCCAAACTTGACTTGCCGCAACTTGCCGCTACTTAAGCTCCTTTGTTGTCATCTACCTCCACGCCTGAATTTTTTCGTGCTCAAGCTAAATGTAGTGACTCACCGGTTAACCTCCCAGCCTACTCCTTGGGTACTCTCCTTCCCCGCGGACCCCCGAGCTGCAATGGGGTTGTACAACAAAGGAAAATGCTAGTTGATAGAGGTGAGCCTCTCTTGGCTCAAGATTCCCCTCTCTATAACACTCTATCTCACCAAACTCAACTATAGCTCATAACCACTCAAATTGACATCATCTCCTCCATCCAACAATAGGGTAAAAAGTCCTTTTCCCTTCCCTTTCCCTTTCTTTTATAGAATGTTTCATAGGTGAGACTTGGAACTTCATGCATAAATAATTATTTTTTATTAACCCAAAATTTGATTATTCACCCACCCATGTGTCATCCTCTCATCAAGACTCTCCAAAATAATTTACTTAATTATTCACTTAAAATAGCAATTTTCCTCAACCCAACAAGACTTCCTATTTCTTCTCCTAGTTGTCTCTTGATTGCCCTTTTCTACTCCTTAATTTGTGTTTATTACTGCAGTTAATTGATAAGTCTCAGATTTGGTCCCCTAAACTACCTCAATTTGCATTTATGATGAATATTCTTATGTTGGCTCTTGCCACATGGAAGTTCTCTAATTTCTCAAATTTTAATTTATTAATCTTATTATAATTCACCACCCTCTTCTCTTAATGAAGTTTTTAATAAATCTTTATACTTAACTCTATGTCCATATTTTCCCCTTTTTTCCTAATTAAGTTACTTATATATATTATCCATTTAATATTTTGTTTTAACATGGAAAGGGTAGAGTTATCATGGTAATTAATTTATCTCTTCCTATTCCTCCCTTACCTTAAGTTTTATTCTTGATTTAATTCCTTTGGTTCTAACCTCATATATCACTTGATATGAATTAGTTGGATTTTCATATATTGATTATATTTATTAGTTTCTTTAATGATGTCAAGGGTGTCAAGTTGGTCATGCCCTTCAAGAACTTCCATTTGAAGTTCCAAGGGTGCCATGCCTACGAATTTATTTCTGATACCAAGGGTGTCAAGTCGGTCGTGCCCTTCAAGAATTTCTCTTGAAATTCCAAGGGTGCCACACCACTTTCCCTTCAAGTATCCAGTGGTTACGAGGGGAAATTATATGTACAACGATAGAGAACCCTATCATCTCATATGTTGCCTACTATAGTGAGACTAATGGTGTTGGGGATCAAGGAATCCACCTTGATGCGCGCCCCCCAGAAATCCTCGTGAGCGAACCAAACTTGGGACCTGCCCTCACGACATTGTGATCTTCAAGGCGAAGGTACTTCGACCTTTCCAGCCTAAGTCACGGTGGGAGGCTAGCGGGTGAGATTAGGAACACTGTTCCACCCCTCCCATGTTGTTCTATCTAATTGTACAACCCCATCACCCATATGTGAGTCATTCGGCCAAGAAACTAACATGTTCCTGCAACCAATGACATATCATCAGAGTATATGTAAATATATAACAAGTTTCACACTGAACTTAGAAGTTCAAATACAAAATATTTAATTCTATCAAACCAGATGTTGTCAGCTCATCATATGCGAGTGCCTCTGGTGGTTTCCTATCATACTCAATAATCATCAGTAACAAAGTTTCTCAATGTTAATCATTATCACAATAGAAACATCAACATGACCTATTCCTTCACATCATTGTTTATTTGAATCAGAACTAATGTAAATAGCTAACCTATGGTACACATCCATCATGTTTATCATATTCATAACATCAATGGTAATTTAGCATATCCATCAAAGGCATCATCATCATAACATCAATAGAAACCATATCTATCCATAAAAATATATCATCATCATGATATCAATCGAGATCATGCGTATCCATCAATGATGTCATCATCACAGTATCATCAAAGAACGTACATAACCATCAAATCCACTAATATTAGAATCATGTGTCTAGATCCTCAACCTGAGGTCCTCAAAGAATAAACTATGAAGGATCAGTGTCCATCAACCAAAGTGGGGCACTACACGCACCGTGTCGCGCCTTGTGATCAAGTTGCCCGACCGGGTCGAGCTGTTTCATTCGAGGGTGATTGTATTAGTTTTGCTAAGTTGTGACTGCCTGAGTGTCTTGTGCACGTTCAGGAGGCCTGTTTTCCATTTTCTCCCATGTGGCATCGTTCGGTCAGGTGCGCCATGTTGCGCCGTGTGAGGTCGCTCGACGGGGTGTGTTCGGGTCGGGCCATTTCATTCCAGGGTGCCTGTATCATTTTTTCTAACTTGTGACCACCTGGGTGCCTTGTGCACGTTCGGGCAGCCTGTTTTCAATTTTCTCCCTTGTGGCATCGTTCTGTCAGGCGTGTCGTGTCATGAGGTCGCCCGACCAGGCACGTTCATGTTGGGTCATTTTGTTCGAGGGCACCCATATCAATTTTGCTAAGTTGTGACCGCCCGAGTGCCTTGTGCACGTTTGGGTGGCCCATTTTCTATTTTATCCCTTGTGGCATTGTTCGGTCGGGCACGGTGTGTCGCGTCATGTCAGGTCGTCTGACCGAGCGTGTTCGGGTCGGGTAGTTTCATTCGAGGGTGCCCGTATCAGTTTTGTTAAGTTATGATTGCCTGGGTGCCTTGTGCATGTTCGGGCGGCCTGTTTTCCATTTTCTCCCTTGTGGCATCATTCGGTCGGGCATGCCATGTCGTGTCGTGTGAGGGTGCCCGACCAAGCGCATTTAGGTCAGGCCGTTTCGTTCGAGGGTGCTCGTATCAGTTTTACTAAGTTGTGACCACCCAGGTGCCTTGTACATGTTCAGGTGGCCCATTTTCCATTTGCTCCCTTGTGGCATCGTTGGGTCAAGCGCGTTGTGTCGCGCCTTGTGATCAGGTTACCCGACCAGGCGCGTTCAGGTCGATCCATTTCATTCGAGGGTGCCCGTATCAGTTTTGCTAAGTTGTGACTACCTGGGTGCCTTATGCACATTCAGGAGGCCCGTTTTCCATTTGCTCCCATGTGGCATCATTTGGTCGGGCGCATCATGTCGCGTCGTGTGAGGTCGCCCGACCAAGCACGTTCAAGTTGGGTCATTTTGTTTGAGGGTGCCCGTATCAGTTCTGCTAAGTTGTGACCACCCGGGTGCCTTATGCATGTTCGAGCGACCTATTTTCCATTTTCTCCTTTGCGGCATCATTCAGTCGGGCGCGCCGTGTTGCGCCATGTCATGAGGTCGCCCGACCAGGCGCGTTCAGGTTGCGCCGTTTTGTTTGAGGTTGGCCGTATCAGTTTTGCTAAGTTGTGACTGCCTGAGTGCATTGTGCACGTTCAGGTGACCCATTTTCCATTTGCTCCCTTGTGGCATCGTTCGGTCGGGCGCGTCGTGTCGCGCCATGTGAGGTCGTCTGACCAGGCACGTTTGGGTCAGGCCATTTCATTCAAGGGTGCTTGTATCATTTTTGTTAAGTTGTGACCATCCATTTGCCTTGTGGATGTTCGGGTGGCCCATTTTCCATTTTCTCCCTTGTGGCATCGTTTGGTCGGGCGCGTCGTGTCGCGCCGTGTGAGGGTGCCCGACCAAGCGCATTCGGGTTGGGTCGTTTCATTCGAGGGCGCTCGTATCAGTTTTACTAAGTTTTGACCACCCAGGTGCCTTGTGCACATTCAAGCAGCCCATTTTCCATTTTCTCCCTTGTGGCATCGTTCGGTCGGGTGCGCTGTGTCGCGCCTTGTGATCAGGTCGCCCAACCGGGTGCATTCGGGTCAGGCCGTTTCATTCGAGGGTGCCCGTATCAATTTTGCTAAGTTGTGACTGCCCTGGTGCCTTGTTCACGTTCGGGTGGCCTGTTTTCCGTTTGCTCCCTTGTGGCATCGTTCGGTCGGGCGCGCTGTATCGCATTGTGTCATGAGGTCGCCCGACCAGGCGCATTCAAGCCGGGTCATTTCATTCGAGGGCGCCCGTATCAGTTTTGCTAAGTTGTGACCACCCGAGTGCCTTGCGCACATTCAGGTGGCCCATTTTATATTTTCTCCCTTGTGGCATCGTTCGGTCAGGCGCATTGTGTTGCACCATGTGAGGTCGCCCGACTGGGCGTGTTCGGGTTGGGTCGTTTTGTACTTCGAGGGCGCCCGTATCAGGTTTGCTAAGTTGTGACCGCTTGGGTACCTTGTGCACGTTCAGGTGGCCTGTTTTTCATTTTCTCCCTTATGGCATCGTTTAGTCGAGTGCGCCATGTTGCACCGTGTGAGGTTGCCCGACTGGGCACATTCGGTTCGGGCCATTTTTTTCAAGTGCGCCCGTATCAGTTTTGCTAAGTTGTGACCACCTGGGTGCCTTGTGCACGTTTGGGCAGCCCATTTTTCATTTGCTCCCTTGTGGCATATTTGTTCGGTCGGGCATGCCATGCCGAGTCGTGCGAGGGCGCCCGACCAGGCATGTTCGAGTCGTGTCGTTTCGTTCGAGGGCACCCGTATCAGTTTTTCTAAGTTGTGACCGCTTGGGTGCCTTGTGCACGTAATTCGAGTGGCCTATTTGTCATTTTCTCCATTGTGGAATCGTTCGGTCGGGCGCGCCATGTCGCATCGTGTGAGGGTGCCTGACCGGGCGTGTTCGGGTCGCATTGTTTTGTTCGAGGGTGCCCATATCAGTTTTTCTAAGTTGTGACTGCCCAGGTGCCTTGTGCATGTTCGGGCAGCCATTTTTTGTTTGATCCCTTATGGAATCGTTCAGTCGTTCAACTATCCCTTTCTGGTTAGGGGTAGGGGTTGGTTCGGGCCGTTTCATTCGAATGCATTTCCTTGAGTGCCATCAGTACAAGGGTATGGTTTCTGGACTAGTCATGAGTTGCAGTCTGGTTATTAAGACTTCATCAGATGGCCATTCTCTAAACTTAAATTGTGTGACAACACTGTGGCTGAGTTTGAAACTGGAGATTGAACATACACTTGGCCATTTGATTGCAATAGACATTTTCTGCATCAATAAATGTAAAGAAATGACAAACAAATACTATAAATTAATAAATAAAGAAGACATGGCAACAAGCAACAATACTTACAAAATTTTTACATTGAGACACAAAGAATAAGCAACTAATTTAACCCTTAACCCATTTAACCCCTAAACCATAAACCTCTAAACCCTTAACCCCTAGCCTAGCCTAAACCCTTAACCCCTAACCCATTTAACCCCCTTAACCCCTAGTATACCCCTAACCCATTTAACCCCCTAAACCCTAAACCTATAAACCCTTAACCCCTAACCCCTTAAACCCTAAACCATTAAACCCTTAACCCTAACCCCTTAAACCCTAATTCCCGACCCCTAACCCATATAACCCCCTAAAACTTAACCCCATTAGCCCCTAACTTATAACCCCTAAAATCCTTAACTGCTAAATCCCCTAACCCCTAAACCCCTAACCCATTTAACCCCTAAACCATAAACCTCTAAACCCTTAACCCCTAACCCCTAAACCCTTAACCCCTAACCCATTCAACCCTTAAACCCTAAACCTATAACCCCTAACCCATTTAACCCCCTAAACCATAAACCTCTAAACCCCTAACCGGGCGCGTTCGGGTCGAGCCGTTTTTTTCGAGGGCACCCGTATCAGTTTTTCTAGGTTGTGACCACTTGGGTGCCTTGTGCAATTTTGGGCAGCCCGTTTTCCATTTTCTCCTTTGTGGCATCATTCGGTCGGGCGCGCTATGTCGCGCTGTGTGAGGTCGCCCAATCGAGCGCGTTTGAGTCGGGTCGTTTCGTTCGAGGGCACCCGTATCAGTTTTGCTAATTTGAGACTGCCCAGGTGCCTTGTGCACGTTCGGGCAGCCCATTTGTCATTTTCTCCCCTGTGGCATCCTTCGGTCGGGCGCACCGTGTCGTGTAGTGTGTGGTCGCCCAACCGAGCGCGTTCAGGTCGGGTCATTTCTTTCGAGGGCGCTCGTATCAGTTTTGCTAAGTTGTGACCGCCCGAGTTCCTTGTGCACATTCAAGTGGCCTATTTTTTGTTTTCTCCCTTGTGGCATCGTTCAGTCGGGCGCGTCGTGTCACGCCGTGTGAGGTCGCCTGACCAGGCGCGTTCGGGTCGGGTCATTTCGTTCGAGGGCACCCGTATCAGTTTTGCTAAGTTGTGACTGCCCAGGTGCCTTGTGCACGTTCGTGCGGCCCGTTTTCCATTTTCTCCATTGTGGCATCATTCTTCGTGTCGCGCTGTGTGAGGTTTTCTGACCGGGCATGTTCGGGTCAGGTCGTTTTGTTCGAGGGCGCCCATATCAGTTTTGCTAAGTTGTGACCGCCCGAGTGCCTAGTGCACGTTCGGGCTGCCCGTTTTCCGTTTTCTCCCTTGTAGCATCATTCGATTGGGTGCGCCGTGTGAGGTTGCCCAACCGAGCGTGTTCGGGTCGGGTCATTTCTTTCGAGGGCGCCCATATCAGTTTTGCTAAGTTGTGACTGCCCGGGTGCCTTGTGCACATTCGGGCGGCCCGTTTGTCGTTTTCTCCCTTGTGGCATCATTCAGTCGAGTGCGTCGTATCGTGCCATTTGAGGTCACCCGATCGGGCATGTTCAGGTCTGGCCATTTCGTTCGAGGGCGCCCGTATCATTTTTTCTAAGTTGTGACCGCCTGGGTGCCTTGTGCGCATTCGGGTGGCCTATTTGCCATTTTCTCCCCTGTGGCATCGTTCTCCTGATTATCCTTACTAAACCAAAAATTTCATTGAAAATAATCATTCATACCATAACATTACTACTTCCCTTTTAACCACATAAAAATTATTTTTAAGTTACCATAATTCATCTTTAATATCACATAATTAGATTAAAAAATTAACCAAAATCCCTAGTTTATGAAATAAAAATTCAACAATTTTATATAATTAATAATTTAAATAAATGTCTTAGATATAATCTCATTAATAATTATTTATAATCAACAATACCACTTATTTACACAAACCACTTATTAACCCCAAGAAAAGTCGCACACATTTTATTTAATGGAATTTGAGTGGCCTTAAAAAACACACGTATTTCATTTCAAAATGTCAAGAATTTTCAAATATCAAAAGTTTTAATTTCCCTCGTTCATTTCCCTCCGGTTGCATGGTTTGTCCAAGGAAGGAGGGAGGATGTGGAAAATCCCATTTGGAGGGGCAATTCAGGGTTAAAACAAAGTCGCTCTATTTGTTAGCTCTGCGACCAAAGGTTTTCAAATAAGCAGAAGTTGCAAAAGGGTTTCTGAGCCATCTTTGATATTGGGGTTTCTTTGTTCTTTTGGTTTGGTTTATGTGGATTTTGTTGAGTTTTCTTGTAGGTTCTGAAGACTGAGGCACTAAGCGATCTTTTGCAACAATTCTTGATGTATTGAGCGGCAACAGAGGGGCATTTTAGATCTAATCCAAATCTGAGTTGGGTCGATAGCAAAAATGCGAGAGATCCTTCACATTTAGGGGGGCCAATGTGGAAACTAGATCGGCTCCAAGTTCTGGGAAGTGGTTTGTGAAGAAAATGGGATCGATCCTACTGGGAGATATCAGGGCACTTCAGATCTACAGCTTGAAAGGGTTAACGTTTACTACAGCTTGCAGGTTTTAAGTATAGCCTGTTGTGTTTTCTACAGCCATTATGGCAATTGAGCTTCCTTGAGAAGTAAGTGGTTTGGAAGGAGACATTCTGGTCGTTTAGTTGTAGATTCATTGAATAAACCAGATGATGCTACCTGGTACTCTAGGTTGACTCATATGCATGAGTTGAAAGAGAAAGTTTTCTCTACTTGGTTTGCTCCTGTTGGGTCTACAAGCGATTATCCTGTATTTTCCAAGTGGGTTATCTATGGTGAGGTATGTTTTTATCACTTATAAGTTTTCTTTGTTCTTTTTTTCTAGAATCTGTCCCCTTTTATACAACTTTGTATAGTGGTCGACCTGTATTTTGACTTTAAAGTTTAGCTAAATCCTAAGTTCTCAAAAATTATAGGATACAATTATTTTTATTTTAAGTTGAACTGCTTCACATAATCAGTTGGAAGTAAACTCTGACCCAGATACAATCATGGCCTTTGATCTAGAAACAATCATCTCCTCTGATCAAGAAACGACTCAATCTGTGGAATATCAATCCCCAGAAATGCCAATAGTGCCACAGTTTGTATCACTGACCGAGGAACATCAAACTCTATTAAGCAAGGAGGCATTCACTCGTATAATTGAAACCTACAGGCAAGCTGATGCTGCAGGGGTCAGGGATTTGCGATTTTCACTACTTGCACGATTGATTGCTCAAGTATATGCTCATAAATTTTTTTATCAATAGTATGTATGAACTTCTTTAGAGATACTGGAATCTGACTTTGCCTCATCATCAATGTTTGGCTTTAATGATTTCATTCTGAACCTTGAAAAGCCTCTTTATAAAGGTGGTTTTTTATCAAATCAAGACATCATTTCCCCATTACTGTTTTATATTAAATTTCTTTTGTGCTTGAGAAAATTTGCAAGGTTGAATGTTATAATTTATTATTCATAAGTGTCAAAAAGTTGTTATTTTATGTGGAGACAAGATAAAGCTTGGATAGGATACACAAAACACTCACAACAGATGAATATAGAAATTTTGACAAAAAATATTTCCAGAAATAGTGTTCAGACATATTTCCATTCAAAGATGGAATCCTTGGAAATGTTTTCTATGCAACAGCCGTCACATATTAATTGATTTGATTTGTGTGCATGATTTTTCATTTTTTCTTTTTCACATTGGATTCCTGTGACTTGAAATATTTATGCTTTGCCTACAACCATGATGAATTTTTCTAATGTGGTTTGAGCTAGGTATAGAGAGTCATGTCCTACTGCAAAAAAAGTTTAATTGTTTAATATGTTACAATAATCTGATCAAATATTAGCCCATCAGATTCAATTTTTCTAGTGTGTAGTTCAAGATGTAGGAAACACGGGTGTTTAGTTGCTTGGCTGTGGTAATTTTTTGGACTCCTTTTCAAATTTAGGACAATAAAATGTGTCAAATTTTGTTATTGAAGCATACTGAGGAAAACACTAATACAATAATACCTCCTCTACAAATGAAAAGTGGTTCTTCAACAAATTAGTGTCTACACTAAATCCTTGTACAGAAGATTCTTTCTGAAGTGCCTACTTGCACCATTACTGATTCTAACACCTCGCTCAAAATAATTTCACCTTATTATATGACATCTGCAACCAACCACCTTTCATCATCAATCCCAGATTGTATGGTTGTTGTTACATTGATTTCATGATCAAGAGAGAAATTTTCAAATTCCATTCTAACAAGGCTTAGAAGCTAGAAAACTTGAAAGACAAATTCCTTAAAAATACTCTAACCATATTACCTATTCATATTGTGGACCTTTTGCTTTATATAGTCTATTCTAGCCTTAACCCTGGCGAATTTTCTTAAATCAATCATCTTTATAAATATGATGATCAAAATGAATCAATTAATTGCGAGACTATCGTGCTGGGATACACCATGTCCAAACTCTTTGCCAAAAGAACAGACAAATTCATCTCCATATGGGCAGAGAGGAAGAAATTGCAGGTTTAAGGTTTAGTCATTGCAAATGGAATCACCGCACTTTTGACTATTTTTCAATCCTCCCAAATGCTATTGAGGAAGAAAAAGTAAGTATATTATTGATCCATGGACACCTGTTAAGCCTTTCATATAGTTGGAAGAAACCTACTATTTGAGAGGCTGAAGGTATACTTCTCCTATGCTTGGTGATCTCTATAATTATGATCCTATATGAGATTCAAATGATCATCGTTGGGGTCTATTATATACATTAACATAGTAGTCAAGCAAGGGTGTTGACTACCTCACATTCTTTGGACTTCATATTTATGGATGAGAGTTTCTCATTTCAAAATCCATGGGTGGTAAAGGTGGAGGCCCTCTATGGGATCTCCATTTCACTATTTTTTGACAACATTTTCCTTCTATTTCACGAATCTAAAAAAAAAAAGTACATTTTGAGCTCATTCTGGGATGAACATGGTCTTCAAGTCCACCTTGAAAACACAAAAGCATGTAAGTAATCTCACCTTATTTTCAAGGATAGCAGGTAGAAATGGTGACATCCTAGTATTTCCTTTGAATGTTATTATTTGGTTCATCTTTTAACTCGTTTTCGACATTTGTATCAATGTTGAACAGAGGATTGCAACATTAACAACCTTGGAGAGACGATGTTTCCAACTTCATTTTTAGGATATTCAGGCTAAGTTCTGGTTTCTTGACACCATGGTGATTCATTCTCTCCTTGTTTGCAAGGTTTGGAGTTTGGAGCCCATACCTACAAAAAACAAGTCACGACTCAATTAAGAGAGGTTACTCATTGCTATTCTCTCATTTATGGGAAACATTGTTGTAATATGGCCCACTTAAATTGCAAGGCCATTGCCTTTTCCTCGTGAAATCATCCTCCATATCCTGAAGGTTGAAATAGAATATTGCAACATACACTGCTTCATTTTTCTTTTGTTACTTTTGTAGGAGAAAATCATAAAATAAAATGGCTGTGCTAATCTCATACTCCATACCTAAAGGTTGAAATAGAATGTTGTAACATACACTACTTACATTCCTGTAAGTTGCTTTTATTTTTCTATTAGTGTCAGAGAAAGTTAAATTGTGTATCTGTAGTTGTTTATGTTAATGTATAAACGACAGGAATAGGCTTGACATTATTTGCTAGAGCACATCAATTTCAATAAATGTTAAAATACTAAAGTATTTGGGAAACTTGAAAGTTTCCGTTTACGATTTTAGGGGCTCACGTCAGAGCGATTGATGGAGGTGCCTCAAAGTGTCGCAAGCTTTCAGCTAAGAATGTCCTCCAAAATTATAGGTGATTCAAATTCACTGTTTTCTTTCCTATTTATCTTATGTTGCTTCTTGTAAGAAGGAAAAAAGTATCTGGATAGTTTTAGAAAAATGTTTTGGCTAATATATCAATAGATTTCTTTCAAGTGTTAATTAAAACTTTCGCAATTCCTCTAGCCCACTAGGGCCTGGAATTCAGATCCACAAAACATTCCTATATAGAGGAGACTCTATTTTTTCCAATGCAATTGATCCAGTAGCTTTGATGTGCTCACTTCGACATTTTAGAAGCTTATTCCGCCCTTGATGACCAATAATATATTTTTATTCTCTTCTTGACTCCCTGTGATGAAAGAGTAGTAGGACTGAGGATTTTCGAAGCACATGCATCTTTTTTACCATCTAGCAACGAGTTACTCAGGCATGAAATACCTACGAGCCTGTCACATGATATTCCCCTTTCAGCTGTATAGAGCCTACAAAACATACTAGTAGTGCCTGTTGTAACATTTTTGCAATACACATTGAAGTGGCTGATTGAATATTTGGGCACTTGGAGTTTACCAGGCCAATCAGAAGTTCAAAAACTACAGAGATATTTAGAGTGTCTGCAATCTAAATTGCAGTGAGGGAAATCCAACTTTCTCTATTTAGTACTCACGATCTCATGATTGGTGCTTTATCAGTCATGTCTACACATAATTCACTGTCCGTGTAATTTCCTCCCTCTAATCTCAAATTGCAATGAAAGAAATTTGCAGAATGAGAGGGAAAAGAAAACAGAGGATAGATACGCATACAATGACACAATGATTTACATGGAGAAAAGTAGTCAACCCCTTGATCTCAAAAAATTTGGTATCAATAGACAGTGTAGATGTTGTTTGGTTTAAAACACCTGTTAGGCTGGATGCCATTGTGGCCTAGTCGTGACAGGGCCCAAGTCAGCTAGACTCGTCACTCTAGGGAATAAATCTATTTGGGAAACAGGGGTTTATCATTTAAGTTATAAAATCAGGGTCTTCTCATGATTAGAAAACCATTTAAGTTATCTAAGTTTTACCATCAGTTGAAATACACTGGTCCAATTTTAAAATGTTTGGCATTGCAAGCAAAAAACGTGAGAGTTTTTTGTACCCAAAAAAATCTTTGTCAACTTCAATATCATTTCTGATACATATTTCTTGCATAGTGTTTGATTTCGGAAGAGCGACTATCCAAGTTTTACCATCAGTTGAGCAACATTTAATTTTTTTAAAATATTTTTTCCATTTCGTCAAAATAGCGACACTTCAAAGCGTCGGAAGAGCGACGTTTCAAATCATCAGAAGAGTGATGCTCCACGGCATCGGAAGAGTGATGATTACATTTTTAAATATTTTCAATCGTTTGTCGGAATAGCGACGTTTTAAAGTTCGTAATTAAACGTTGGAAGCAATAACGTCGGAAGAGCGACACCTAAAGCGTCGAAAGAGCAACGATTACGTTTTTAAATATTTTCAATTGTTTGTCGGAATAGCAACGTTTTAAATGATGGAATTAAATGTTGGAAGCAATAATGTCAGAATTGTGACATTTTTTTGAAAACCTGAAAAGCGTTGAAAGACCGATGGTTTGTGATTGTCAGAAGACGAACAGTTATGGTTCGTTGAAAGACTGATGCTTATAAGACATCGAAATAGTGACGCTTTGCAAAACGTCAGAAAAAGTGTCAGTATTGCAACACTTCGGCAAAGCATCAGAATTGCAACGTAATGGCTAACCAAATTTTTTCTGGCTTTAAACTATCACTCTTGCGAGGACTATGTGTCGGAATAGCGACGAAGTGGCCGTCGGAAATAGGGTTATGATTCCTATTTGTGCTCCAAATATTCCATTGTGTGCTCACATAGTGTCTAAGGAGGCACTAGTGGCTATCCTTAGGCGGGTTCAAGTAAGGGGTCACTTGTCCTTTGCTTTATGTGGTCTCGGATAGTGACATTTCGCCACTCCCAGGATTGTGGACATATCGGGAAAAAAGGCACGTGGAATGCGCTCTTCACGAAGGATTATGCGTGCAAAGAGCATTTAGGACTTGTTAAAATTTGATTTTCCTCAGACCTTAGAAAATTTTAAATACTTTCCTGATTCTGTAATGTCTTCTAGCCCTGTAAATCCTTTTGCCTGACATTAATTATTGTCATCTTTTGCTATACGATTTTCCAGTTTTAACAGTTTCCCCTAATGTGTGAGGTATAGGAAGCATTGTATAGCCGAAACACATTATATTTTCTTTTCTGTATCATGCATAGAGAGAGAGAGAGACCTGCGTGAAGCTTGGAATTGAAAACACCCTGCACCGGTTCCAAGAATGACCATGTCCTAAGGGATCCCTTTAAGCAAAGAAAATTTAAAATACATATACAAATTTTCTATGAGGCTAGCATGTCCCATGCTCATAATGTTGTGGCTAGTTAAACAAATCTAGATGATAGATATGTGTTATATCGGTATATTGATGCGGTAGTGATGTTGGCGGTTGTTGACGACGACTGCTAACACACTCAGGGGAATTTTTTCTTTGAAAATAGGTGGAATATGGTACCCATATGCGTAAACTTGGTATGGCATATATATGTGCATTGTACGCATAGGTGTTGGTTGGGACCTTCCCGTGTAAGCATTTTTGAAAGAGGTGCTTATGGAGGCACGGGTCTTTGATGAATTTGATCAAAGTGCAATGGTTGTAAGATACAATACCATCTTGACATGAAAGCTTTTGTTGTATTCGGATGTCAAGAGGATCGATAACATCGGTGGGCAATGATGTCTCCCATAGTGCCACCCAAGGATGCCCCTTGTATGGAGAGGGGTGATCCATGGTACTGCTTCCTTTTCGGAAAATAGGTGTCTAAATCGACAAAAAGGAAGCCTCAACCGAATGAGGGGTCATCGATATGAGGGATCAGGGACCGTGATGTGATGGGTTTAACATAGGAATGTTGGTGATGGGTGACTGAAAACTGATGATGGGAATTAAATGGCCCAAGGTCAGAGTATACTAAGCATCTTGGTGGAAGTCATCGTTATTTATGATGGGGAAATCTCTAGAGTCAGTAGGACTTCTAGGGTGGGTATAAATTGGCTATGAATTTCAAGGTGGCTTGTGCATGGGGGTATAATATTCCGACCAAGGGTGTTCGAGACTGTTGTCGTGGGAGAAAAGATGAAATGAGAGGGTGAAGGATGTAGTGCACCGTTCGGGTCCTTGTACACTTACCAAAAGAATAAAATAATGGGGTTTGGTTTAAAAAAAAAAAAATGGGTACCCCAAAACATGAAAGTGTTCACTCATTGATGTTGTGAGGAAGGTGTTTTGTTGAGGTTGGGGGTCCCATTGGTTGGTCTCATGTGCGGGGTTGATGAAGCGGGTGAGAAAGTATCGCAAATGGTATTATGCTGGTGGAGGTATGATGGGCCAAATATGAGACGCGGTGGTGCGCTTTTGATCTTCTTGTACAACCTGGTAGTCTGGGAAGGGGGTTTTAGATTGTATGGTAAACTTGACCTTATGCATGGTGAATGGATGGGCATGAGGTGCTTCCCAGACTAAAGTGGTATGGCCATGGTGTCACTTTTGTTGTGATGTATGGTCTACTGTGGGTGACGAGCGCCATGGAGGGGAGGCTCTACTGACCAACGAGGATGTTTATCATGTGCAGGGTGAGGTGATGATAAACACGGTCAGATGTGAGGACCCTATGGTTTATTTTTGATGGAGAAATAATGTCAGGATATGAAGAGTTTTTTGGGACTCTATCATGCTGGGGGTAGAATGATACCTTCTCTGGAACTTTTAGTAGATGGCATTGTGTATGGTTTGTGAGATTTTCTTGCAAAGGCAACTACCTCAGGTGAAATCATATTCTTAATCAAAATTTTACTGAAAATCATGAGCTTTAAAAAAGAAGATGAGAGAGGGCATACCTGCTGGCATTGAAAATTTATATTTTCGAGAGTGCGAATGTGTGGCATCTCCTCTATTCATCATGCAGTGTTGATTGTGGTGCAACTTATGGTTCAGAGAATGGACCTTCTGATCTCTCCTTATGGTCCTCTAAAGTTTTTGAAAAGGGAGACATATAGGTGGATATGGCCCTAATTCAATTCATTTGTACTTGTTGAGTTTTTGAGAGGTCGAAGGATTCTGCGAAGCATTTCTTGCCGTTGCAGTCAGCCTGAGCACCAGGGACTAGCGATATCATGCCCAAGTAACTTCCATGATGTCTTGTACTTAATTTTTTTAGTTTGATGGCACCGGGTTCCGTACAAACTTGGTTTGTATGGATTTTAGATGTTTTTATTCCCTAGATTGTGTGGGCGATCAGGACAAAGGCGCACCCCCTGTGCACTTTTTCGGGGGTCAAGCATGCTAATGAGCTCAGTTCCCCTTTCTAAGCACGCCTTAAGTGTGCCTATGAAAAATATAGCCATGCGCTAAGCGCACTTGTCTGAGTGACAGGCACGCAAAGCCAAGGCAAAAATAGTTTGGATTTTTCACCTATTTTTTGTGTTTTTTCTGTACTGATGGGTACCTGTTTTGATGACAGGTTATTGTGGTGGGAGTGGGATTGGCCTGAGCTCTGGACTTATTTGGATGCTGATGGTGGGGCGCACTGCCAGCTAGCACTATGGGGGCTCCTGAAGTTCACAGAGAATGAGCTTCTTCAGTCACAAGACCGACTGCTACGCTACTTGATCCGACATTGGCGCAGGAGGCGCAACATGGTCACATTACGGGGGATGCACCTGGTCATCCGTCCTAGGATGGATGTGTACTTTGTGACTGGGTCACTTCCTTAGGGTGAGGTGCTGAGATATCCACTCCATGCTGGGAGAGTGGACTTGAAGGGATTTCGGAGACGCCACTGTGGTGGGAGTGGGATTGGCCTGAGCTCTGGACTTATTTGGATGCTGATGGTGGGGCGCACTGCCAGCTAGCACTATGGGGGCTCCTGAAGTTCACAGAGAATGACCTTCTTCAGTCACAAGACCGACTGCTACGCTACTTGATCCGACATTGGCGCAGGAGGCGCAACATGGTCACATTACGGGGGATGCACCTGGTCATCCGTCCTAGGATGGATGTGTACTTTGTGACTGGGTCACTTCCTTAGGGTGAGGTGCTGAGATATCCACTCCATGCTGGGAGAGTGGACTTGAAGGGATTTCGGAGACGCCACTGTGGTGGGGTGCCTCTTACTGAGGGGTGCATCAGCATTGCATCAATGAAAAATCTGGCAGAGCAATGTTGCTCAACAAGGTCCATCTTGGATCTCAGTCGTTTGTGTATGCCAGTATCTTGTGCAACATCATGGACGAGAGGGTAGTGTTGTTGAGGCCAGTAGTGGCGGAGCCTCCTGGGGGGCCACGGGAGCCCCATATGAGGAGATGGGCTCCGGTGATGCTGCTAGGAAGTGGTGGCATGGTGGAGCTTTACTGGAATGCCACAACAGAGGCCTGGTTCGAGGCCAACCTATAGATATTTCTACCATACCCATATGTGGGGATGGAATTTCGGGGGGATCCAGACATGGGTCTCCCTTTTGGTTATGCTTAGGGGCCTACAGGTATATTGTGTATGTTTTCTGAATTTATTTGAGTATACATGTACTTATCTATTTTGTCAGTGACACTGACATCATTTTGGTTACTCTTGTAGATGTTGGTGAGGTGGGTCACCCTATGGCTTGGTTGGTTTGCCACGATCCTCTTCAACGGCCTAGGGGTGATCAGGGAGGAAGTATTGGTCCTTCAGGAGAGGGCAGCAGCTCGGCCACTGTAGAGGCTGCGGTCGAGCGAGCTTGTGTTGATGTAGCAGTAGCACGTGTGGATACGGTGGATGCTCATATCGAGGATATGATTGCTCAGGTGTCAACTCTTTAGGATGCCTGGGGTCGAGTGGACCACTTGACCCAGGGGGTGCCTGCTCGAGGATTTATGGATGACTTCGAGGAGGTTTTGTTAGAGATCGTGATGGCCTGCGAGAGGGAGTATCGGTTCGTTCTACATCGGGTGGCGAGCTCAATTGCGACATTAGCTTCAGTGGTGGCACCAGGAGCGGTTGTGGGTCCAGGTGCCCCTCCTGAGGGGGCACCACCCTAGAGTATACTTGTACACAAGGAAAGCACCCATTATGAGGATGTTTCCCTTATTTTTGATGACTTTTGTATCTTTGGGCTGGCAGTTGGGCTATCGACACTATTTTTTATACATAGACATACACATTGTGATATATATATATATATATATGTGTGTGAGAGATATTTTTTTTGTGGCTCTACATGATGTTTCACCTATTTCGGTTTATGTATGATGTTATGCTGATGGATATCTATATTTTTGGTTTTTTATGTATGATGGTTTATTCAAGATGCATTGCAGTTTAGGATATTGTTAGTTATGTGATCAACTGTTTGGTTTTGACTCCTTGGTACATGTGCAATTGTGATATAGTCAAATTGTCTGCTTAATCTTTTGGCATGAAAATATTTTCTAAACAAATGTGTATCTCTGGTCTCAAATGTTTGGTTTAACTGCGACACTACTAACTAGGAATCGAGGTGGATGTGCATATGGTGTATACCCTAATGGAGGGCATCACACATAATTCTAATGACGACTTCATATTCTTCTTGATTGTTTGTTGCTAAACTGATGCACACGCCATTTGAGCAAAGTGACGATCGGTCAGGGTGGTAGATGACCCAGGCAGTTGCGGCTAAACTTTGATACCATCTTGATGCTCCGTCAACAAATCTGAAATAGGGTTCAGGTTGGTGATCCATGGTGATACTTTGAGCGCTCTTAAATAAGTCTTTTGGTCAAAAATTTTGAGTGGTTGGGGTTGTGTACGTTCACTCTAGGGAAGGGCCGTTTTGGCCCTTATGGGTAGAACTTCTTGAGGTAAAGGCTGTTGACGGGGTTGTTGAGGCATATCTGGTTTGGTTTCGTCAAGATGTATGCCCCCTATCAGAGGCAATGTTTAATGATGTAGGGTCCTTTCCACACAATTTCAAAATTTCCTAGCCATAGGACTTCTTTTGCAACATCATAGTAGAGGACTAGTTCTCCCTCGGTGAATGAGCGAGGGATGATGTGGCAATCGAATGATGCTTTTACCCTCTTCTTGTGGGCCTCGTTGTGTTGCAGTGACTGTTGTCGATTTTTTTCGACAAGCTCTAGTTGTACTAGGTGTTGTTCTAGAGGCTGGGTATTATCAAGGAGTTCGATGGCGGCATGTAAATTTGGGATCTTGTGGAAATCAATGCAAGATTTCAAGGTACCTTGACCTTTCGCGACAGGAATAGGGTGGAGATCTTGGGACGTGGGGGTGGCTGGAATCCTATTTCTGATATGTGATGATACAAATCGTATGTGGTGGATCGTGTCATCGACGTTCGGTGGGGGAAGAATCTTCGTAATGGGATTATGCGTGAGCGCAAGGTTGGGTTCCTCGCTAGGATGGTCAATTTCCTGTAGGTGGAAATTTTGCCTACCGCAGAGGTGCCTAATTGTTTCCATTAGTGGGCATACCTCTGGTGCGTGATTTTGGCCAGTGCAGATAGTGCATGGTATCACTGTGCCAATAGAGTAGATTATGTGAGACTCTATACTACTCGTTGTCCCTGATGTGGACACTTGGAAAGGGTCTGTCATAGAAGAGGTTGTCTTTTGTTTCCATTTCCGTATTGTTGGCTTGGGTGTGTCAACCTCTTTGGGGGAGTGCAAACTCAACGCTGCTCTTGCCGCTCTTAAATTGGGGAGGTGTACACATTTAATCATATGGTGAAAGTGTGAACAAATCTGACAATAGGTACACATGATATTCTCTTGGTTAGAGAGAAGTTTCTGAGGGAGAGAAAAGACTATATGAAAATTTTTTGCAAGGTGCTTCAATTCTCTACACTGGTTGACCTGATGGTCGTTCAGGTCGCATAGTCTGCATGTTATCCTAGGCTTGGTCGGGGTCATGCTTGGTTGGTGTGTTAACTTAGCTTTCCTGCTACGCCACTGTGGGGGTGGGGATGTTGATCCGATGATGTACTTGTTATTCCATTCTATTCCATTCTTGGAGGTCGTACTATCTCTTCTCTATGGTATGAATCATGTCGATGGTGAGAAAAAGTTGCAAGGCATAAGTACAGTGACGCTCATAATGATTGCCTTGACATATCAGGCAAAATATCCTTGATATGAGGGTTCCGTCATGCTCAGTTTGAGGTCTGGCAGGGAACTAGTGTCGTAATGCTACTAAATGACGACAATGGATGACCGCATGGTTGGGCATTTTTCATAACATGCAAGTTGTTCTTCTCTATAGAGAGTGGTTAGGTGTAACCAGGGGTTCCCTGATCAGTCACTTTTTGACTGACAAGAACATTATGGATCTTCTTTTCACATCTTCTTGGGTTGTGGAGCTATCCATGGACTCCACATCCATGTCATCTTCTTGGGAGAGGCAGACTATGGTGGAGTGTAGGCTAGCGAGGGCTAGCTGGAATTGGGGGATATAGTGACAATTCTCCAAAAGGTGATTTTCGACCCATAACAGACATGTGAATTGTGCTACCTGCAATCCAACGTAGTAAACCCTTTCTATATGATATTATTTGTGGATGAGTTCTAGGGATGCGCACTCTTCAAGGAAGTGACCACGTTCATCACATAGCATGCAATGTATAACGAGCATGACTGGGGGTCTTTCTTATGCCCTTCGTTGTTCCTCCTGTAGGTACAAGATGATATGAGATTCATTTTCAGATGCCTGGGTGGAGGGATCTTCTTTGTAGGACTGCTCGATGATATGTAAGGGGTTTCGATATCATGATATCTCTGGGAAATGATGGGTACAATGCTCGTAGTTTCTACAGAGAGTGCATGCGTTATTGGTACACAGTGCTTTGCCTTTACCTTTGGTGGTAGGTTCCTTTTTATAGGAACGCGGCGTCGTGATGTCTGTCTCAGATCCCAAGAGTGGTTTTAATTAATCCAGTTTTGGACATATATGGGTAGGGTGACCTATTACGTCACATATGGCACAGACTAGTGTTTCCCATTTGAAGGCAGGGGTCACCATCTTCTTTCCTCTCTTCTCGGTTTTCTTAGTCGTGATCACCGGAATTTACTTTGCAGGGGTGGTTTTGACTGTTTCTTGGATGAGTGGGTCCTCCTCAGGCTGAGGGGCTTCAATCCTGTGGTAGTAACATGGGTGGCTCCTATTCCTACAGGGGGGACGAGATACCAAACTAGGATTGCCAATGATATGTTGGGTAACAACAATGTTTCCAAAACCTTCTGGGAGACGAAACCAGATAGGAGGTAGAGGAAAGCGGTTTGGGAGGCGAAGTAGGCTAGAAAGGCTATCGTGTCCAACGACTCGATGCCATTACTGTTGTTGTCCATGTCTTGACTATATTTGGTGCTTGATGTTGAAATCATGCACACCAGAGCCCTTGTGACATCGAGCGATGACTCAAGGATTATGGTAGGATCTCCTAGGAATGACCCTCGAACGGATGACGGTTTGAATTGGTCGGGGTCATATTCTTGGCACCGTGAGAGAGCATCCAAGGATGTATCTACATAGGGTAGAATTACATCAGTGTTTGTTAGGGGTTGCTTCTCACTGTGCGTTAGTTGGACTATAGTAATGATGTGGTCCTCGTGGGGGAACATCATGATGCGGAAGATGGAGGAGGCTATGGCAGAAATGGCATACATATAACTCCACCCAAGGAGTATATTGTAGTCCAAATGAGCGTCCAAGACTTCAATGTCTATGTGGACTGTCTTTCCAGCTAATAAGGTTGGAACGTTTTGGTAGAGGCGAACAAGGGTTGATGGACAATCGTCATATGCTCGAAGCTTAATGACTGAGGGTTTTAGTTCAGGAGAACCTAACTTCTACCAAACATTTTTGGACATGATGCATGTGGATGCACCCTTGTCTATGACACATAGGTGAATTGTGATATTCTAGACCGATACTGGTATCTGGAAAGCGACGATGGAAGGAATCCTAGGGGTGGCTTTGTCTAATTCAAAATCCATTAGGCATGTATCGACAGGGTCGATGGCGCCTAACGCAGAAAGTAGGGCTTTCCATTGTTTTGGGCATGACTGTAATACTCACAAATCTGACATAGCAGTGGGATATTGTGCTAAATCATCCATGATACTATAATTATGGGCCGCTTTGAAGTATTTTCCTGCTCGCTTATTAGGTCCCTTCTCCATTTTCGGCAATGGTTCTATACGCATCTTTGAAATGGTCAAAGGTGCAGTCGGTGCACTGGTACTTTCCCCTGACGTATTGGTGTCTGGTGGGGTGTCATCACTGCGATTCCATGTTTGGAAAAACATCTCTTTTCCAATCATGTAGATTTCATGGTTGCTTTTCCCAGAGTCGTCTGTATTTTGTTGTTGAGTGTTTACGATCCCTTGATGGGGGAAAGGTTCTTGAATCACAGCTGGTTGCTGGGAAGTTCCTCCTTGTCCTCAGTTACTTTGTAGCTTCTTCAGCTCAGGGAGATCTATATAGTGGTGAGTATAGTGGTTGTACTCACCACATATTTAATGGGAATGGTTTGTTCAAAGAGGTGGCCTTTTTCTCTGTCGTTGGGCATTGCTTGGCTCCTAGTTCTGATTCTAGTTGGAGTTGCCTCCAGCCTGGGATCGCAGTGGGCACTGTTGGTTGCTTCCCCCCTATCAAGGGTTCCCTTTTGGCTTGCTTTTGGATTTTTTCTTCACCATGTTAGGAGGGTAGTTCTCCTGGTTGTATTGGTGTGGTTGGTTCTAGGACAACTGCACAAATTTCACCTATGCATTGGTTTGCATATGTGGGTCGTGTGCTGGGGATTGAGCATAATGCAGTCCCTGGTTTGCACCTGGTTGTTGGAGGGTATCTCTTCTGTCAGTGTTTCTTTCTACATATTGATTCTCCTGATCCGGAGGATAGGTTCCTCCCTGGTGATACGCTGGCACCCTATTAGTAAAATTTCATTGAGGCATATGATGACTTTGAAAATTGGGTTGAGGTACGTTCTGGGTAGAACTGTATGTGTAACTAGAGTTTTGACTGTTGCTGCCTAGGTAACCTTGGGTCAATGACCCAATTAGTCTGTCTGCAGAGTTAAACATGCCTGGAAATTCTTGATAAGTTTGTAGGCACGAGGCATTAGGCAGGATGTTATAAATGTATCCTGACTGCGTATAAATCAGCTCAAGTTGTTGGGCTTTGCTGACTGCGTCCTCTTCGGATATGGGCTTCTATTGTGCCACATCCTTTGAAATATTTGTTGTAAGAGTTTTTAAGAAAAAATCTAAGAGAACACGGTCGTCGAGTTTAGCTTTACGTAGACTGTGACGCCGCCTCCATTCATGGAGGTGCTCTGAGATATGGACATCGAGGGTTTGTCTAAAATGAGTCAATAATTCCATTCCAGAATCATGGTGAATCGGTAACTAAAATTATGCTAGGAACGTGTTAGTGAGGGCGCTAAAGGTTCAATGTGAAGCTGAGGGTTGCTCCACGTACCACTTCACGACTACTCCTGTAAGAGTGCGTTGAAATAATCTCAATCAAATAGTGTCGTCAATGATATTGTTCGATGAGCACCACAACTGAAAGGTCATAACATGATTACCTTGGTCTTTCACTTGCTTGCTTTCTGATTTGGTATATCCGAAGGGAGATTTGTGCGCATGGGAGGCCATGTAGGATCATGTGCGATGGGGCCATTCATCATCTTGGTTAAATCGGGCAGATTCAACGAATCTAAGAAATGTGACTGAGAGGTTGATGCCATTGCAATGTGCGAAAACACAAAGTTCTGGTTAGGAAGAGGGTTAGTCTGCGACGTACCCTGTTGTGTATTCGTTTGGCTTCCTGAATGGGACACACTCCTCTGCCCCCTAGGGGTCGTGGGAGGAGTGGTGTGTGGTGTGGCATTGGTAGATCGACTATTGTTCCCAACTATGGTTGCCCCATTAAAGGAAGAACCAATAATGGCGACAGTGTTTCGTCTTTGACACCTGAATGGCGAAAGACCTGGAAACCCTCCCGGTAATGGGGGGAGGTCTAAAAGATGCCTAGATCAACGAGGTCCCATTGGTTCGTCCTAGTGTCGAATAGGTTTGGTTTTTGGAAAAATTTGAGAGGATAGATTCTATGATCAAAGAAAAATTATGGTCACATACATAAAACAAAGCAAAAATAAAATAAATTTTCCCTTTAAATTAATCTATGTGATCAAGCAATCAAAAAAGTGGTTTTTTTTTATTTGTGTATGATACTCAAAATCCTAGAAGATCTATGCGTCCTCACACACTCAAATGTAACTGGGCCTTGAGAATATTTCTTGTGAGTGTTGGCACAACATCCCATAAGAGCTGGCGACGCCCCCAGTCAGCTGAAGAGAATCCACCAAGGTAAGGGTAGAGGGTCTGGTGCTTGCCTACACCGTCACCTATAAGAAAAGGTTGCCCTAGTTTTCAGCCACTAAGAACCACCATCCCACGTGAGCGTTTGAGTCTTGGGCTTCTTGGTAGTCAGCTAATAGTAGCGAGTATTAGCCAAGTCAGGTAGCCCTGACTGATACCGCACGCATTGTGCCTAAGCCTAACCCCCTCTGAAACAAGTCTCTTCCGCACTTGGGTTTTTTTTGTCATCGGTTGATAGGTGGATTTGAAGCTCCTTAGATAGACAACTTCTATGTTTCAATATGAAGTATGATCAAGGCGACTTATTGGATGCCTACCCCCTTGATCCTAACTTAAGCTATAAATTCTTTTACTGTGGGGAGAATTTAGTGAGTTTGGTTAAGTTAGTTTTAGGTTTCTTTGCTTCTATTAGTGGGTGAGTGTGTGTGAGCACAAAGTGGACAAGCACATATTTTGAACATGTGGATATTCGATGATCCTTTACAAAAATCCCCTATTTAAACTATGTTGTATTGCTCCTGGCTCAAAGAAAAACATGTGCAAATAATGGGCCACTTTCTATTTTTCCTAGTTAATTTATGTGACCAACTATAGGGAGATGGCGAATTGTGAATAGGGAGCATTCATATTCTTACCTAGGATTACCATAGGGTGCAAGGGTAGCAAATATTACTTTCTCTTCTATAAACAATTCAATCCTAGTCCTTAAATTCCTAGTTCAAAAATTGAACTAAACTAAAAATTTTACACTAGAAAAAATAAAACTAGCTATGCATGTGTGGTCTTGGTCCACTTACTTTGGCTAGTTATCTAGTTGTGTAAGTACCAAAATTTTCAAAACATATAATAAAAAAAAAAAAAATTGGAATGCAAGTTATTTTTCTCCCCTACTTAAACTATGTGTGAATTTTTCAAAAATCAACTTGAAGTAAAATTGACACTAAGCCTACAACAAGCAGCTAAGAGTGAGCTTTAACAAGCTGCAGGGTACCACAACCAGTGATGTCAGGTGTATTAGGGGTTGCCAAGCACTTTACAAGCAATAAAAAATAGAAACTTGGGAGAAATTTCTCATTCTCTATTTTGCGTGTAAAAGGCTGAAACAAGTGCGTTGTCTGTGCGCGGGTCAGCTCTGAACGCATGCCCTACGCGTCTGTGAGAAGAAAACACACACAAATTCTTGCAAGAAATTTTTTTGGAGTTATTCTGCTTCAGTTTGTCACTTGGGATGAACTAGGGACTGCAAGAGAAATCAGGGAAATTCAACTCCACTCCACAACACAAACAGAGGTCTCTGCCAAAAAAAAGGCACAACCACATAAACTTGGTAATAAATGTTAGTGGATTCTCCAATCTTGTTGGGATGTGTTTGGTGCACGTATGTACGAAATCACACCACCTTAAGGGGTGTAGTCTACCCACTTACGTTATTGGTAACAGGCAGAAAAATAAGTGGAGTCAAGCAAGTTAGTGGAACAAGCTAGAATCAATAAGCGTACTAGATAGAGAAATAACATGCATATATAAACTAAAATAAAAAGTAAAATAAATAAACATGATCTCTAAAAAGAGTCAAACGACAACAACAATACGAATGGTGGCTCTAGGCCCCTCTTATTGAGTGTTGGTAGTAATAAGAGTGAAACTTTACCCTCCTTCCAAAGGGCCCCTAGACAATGGGTTCTAGGTCCCGATGTAAGGATGTTTTTATCCCAAGCTTGCCTCAGTGCAGTCTCCCTCTCTCTTTACTATGTTGGACTGAACTTGTTGGGTGGCCAACAATTGAGTCCCCTCTATCTTCAGCTCCAGCTCACACACTGCTGGTATTACTTGGGAAATTTTGGCCAACATAACAATGTGTTCAGCAATTCTTCATCTCTTGGTGGCCTTATATAGGAGATTTCAAATCCTCCCTTTCCTCTCATGGTACATGGAGGATGGTGACCGAAGAGAGGGGTATGATTCCTTTGTGAGCTCTAAATATTCCATTGTGTACTCATATAGTGTTTAAGGAGGCATTGGTGGCTGTGCTTAGGCGTCTTCAAGTAAGGGGTCACTTGTCCTTCGCTTTGTGTGTTCCCGAATAGTGACATTTCGCCACTCCTAGGATTGCACGCATATCGGGAAAAAAGGCACGTGGAAGGCGCTCTTCACAAAGAATTATGCGCGCAAAGAGCATTTAGGACTTGGTCAAATTTGATTTTCCTCAAACCTTAGAGAATTTTAAATACTTTTCAGATTATGTAATGTATTCCAGCCCTATAAATCCTTTTTCCTAACATTAATTAATGTCATATTTTGTTGTACGATTTTCCAGTGTTAACACCTATCATATGAGAAGATGTTGCACTGTCAATATACCAAACACTTGGAGGAGTTGTGCTCGACACACAAGCAAGATCCTCCTCTAGTCTGGATGCCATCACTTTCATGTCGTGTTCTCTCTACATTTCTGTGTGCTCTAGAGGACTGCGTGAGTCGCTTTGACTATGTGAACCCTTTCGATTGATGAATATTTGGTCCATGGCAGATCCTCCCTTTCTATTTTTAGCCCTTAGTTCTAATACCGTGTGAAATTTTCAAGAAGGAAAATACTTCTGCAATACTTGGTTTATTTCTCCTACTTATGAGATAAGTTATTTACAGATGCTTCAGTAAGTACTGAAATTAACACATTTGCAGATCTTTGTTATTATCAAGAGCATAAGAACGAAAAGATAAATTACACAAGCAGCATACTAGAAACAACCATACGAACACAGTTATTTTTGGACAATTGTCCCTGAAAAAACCCAATGTGGGAAAACTGGTATAGCAGATGAGGGTCTTGTATTTATCTTTAGAAATGGAAAGTACATTTACAATAGTCTAATGAGTAAATAAAATTAGCAAACACCTAGATGAATTTTTTGGAACCTCCAGACAAATTTCAAGCCCTCGGGGTGACCTCCTTCACCCTCTGCGTCATCCATCATGAGAGCTTTGCGCAATTTCTCCCTGGACTGTGTGATTCTGCATGGAGGGGGTCTTGCTTCTGATCAGCTCACCCTTCCCTTCATCATCTTGACTTCTACTTCCCGATAATTGACTCCTCCCTCCTCCTTCTACTTCTACAACCCTGCCTCTACAATCTTACCCACTGAAATCAAATTCTCTTGCTTCAGAATTGATTTCCTTCGGGTACTAAGAATGTGCCCGAATTAATTTCCAAATGCCCCTCAAGTCTCTTCTTATAGTCTTCTCGCTAATGAATCAATGGCCAATATTATATCGTTAATCAAAGGCATAGATTAAAATATGACTTGATCTTCGTTTCCTAGAAGATTCACACTCTACTCTATTAATATCCTTTAATTATTTAATTTCCCTAAGTTTAAACTTAGGGTTTGCATTAAAATAATTAATTATTTTAATAAAGTCATATCCGAGTGGAATTTCCACAAACAATTTCTGGGTTCTCTGGGTAATTGAGATCCAATCCTCTCTACCAAAAAGGATACTTAGAACACTTCCCGATGCTATAGAAATCAACAGACATGAGTACACCTAAAGAAGCTTTCACTGGTAAGAAACCAGATGTTTCACCAGTTTGCGCCTGTCACAAGGTACTCTTCCATAAGGTTGATCCTTGCACTCTCAGCGCAAATGGGTTGGTGCATTCATCAGATGGATGGCTCATCTGTTTATGTGCATATGACCAAGGACACTAGGAAGAATCTGGAACTGATTGCTAAAGTTGGGATTTTTGTGGCGTACACAAAAACACCCCATAATTATCATGTGCATTTTCAAAACAACAGAATGACCGTTGTGAGATGGGATATAAAATTTGATGAGGGGAAAGCCATGCGGTTGTCCTTTGAGAGGGAGATGGACTTGCATGTAGAGGAGGAATTGTTGGTTCTCAAGGATGAGTCTCAAGATGTGGATCAACCACATGAGGAGGTTCATGGGGTGGAGGAAATCACTCATGCAGATTCATCCATCAGAAATGGAATAAAGCGCACTACGGAAGCTGATAGACTGAGACTTGATGATGCACAGAATGTAGGATCCCCTACTTCACAGCACAGATAGAGACAGTCTTCTGACTGATTTACTGGATACATGGCTCTTATGAGAAAATGTATTGTGACTAAACCATCTTCCTTTTAAGAAGCAGTGTAGCAGCCTATTTGGGTTGATGCAATGGTGGAGGAGTATGACTCCATTGTCAAAAAAAGTGCATGGGAAATTTTCCCAAGACCGTTTGACAAATCAGTGGTAGGTTCGAGATGGATCTGCAAGGTAAAGCAAGTTGTTGATGGGAGTGTGGAGAAATACAAGGCTAGATTTTTGGCCCGAGGCTTCTCATAGATCTAGGGGATAGATTATGATGAGACTTTTGTGCGTGTCGCAATGTACTCTTCCATAAGGTCCATCCTTGCACTCTCAGTGCAAATGGGTTGGTGCATTCATCAGATGGATGTGAAAACAGATTTTCTCAATGGGATCATTGAGGAAGAGGTGTACATAGAGTAGCCTGAAGGTTTAGAGATCTTCAACAATGAGTCACATGTGTGCAGGCTCAAAAGAGTGTTGTATGGGTTGAAGCAAGCACCTCATGCTTGGTACACTCAGATAGACAATTATTTCACTGGACTGGGGTGAAGCAGATGCAAACTTGTACCAGATCCTGGTTGAAGGTAAGATATTGATCATTTTTCTTTATTTAGATGATCTAATTTTTACTGGTGATGAGTAGCTGATACACTCATCAAGGAGGATATTGCAAGGGAGTTCAAAATGAAGGATATTGGCCTCCTTCATTATTTCCTTGGATTATAAATATGGCAGCGAGATGGTGAAATTTTTGTGTCTCAAGGCAAGTATGCAAAGGAGATAGTGGGTAAATTTAACATGGAGAGCTACAAACCCATGGATACTCCTCTTCCAGGAAACTGGAGGAAAGAGGATGCTACTTCTGGAGAGGTAGTGAATGCTCTTTTCTATCGACAGTTAGTGAGTTCGCTAATGTATCTAGTGAACATGAGACCTAACATTTTCTATGTGGTTAACCAGCTGAGTCAAGCTATCTTTAAGCCTACCAATCTCTTTTGGAAGGTAGGGAAGCATGTCCTGAGATACCTGAGGAGCACATCGGAGTATGGTATATGGTATAGAAGAATGGATGGAGTGAAGTTGCATGGCTTCACGAATGCAGATTGGGCTGGAAGTCTATCGGACAGAAAGAGCACATCAAGAGGGATCTTTATCATTGGATCTACAGTTTTTTCTTGGTACAATAGGAAGCATAGATCCGTGGCACTCAGTTCAGCAGAAGTGAAATACATGGCAGCAAGCCAAGTTGCATGTGAGGCTATCCGGATGAGAAAGATCTTGGTTGGTTTGTTTGGTTCTCAGATGGATCCGACAGTGATTCATTTTGATAATCAGAGTTGCATTAATATCTCTATTAATCCTTTGTTTCATGATAGGTCCAAGCATATAGATATCCAGTACCATCATCTCAGAGATTTTGTGTAGAGGAGGATCATGTTGCTTCAGTACATTCCCATGGAAGATCAAGATGCAGATATTCGGACGAAGGCGCTAACCAAGAGAAAATTTGAATACCATAGAGACAGGATCAGGGTGAAGGATAATCCCTTTCTTGTTGAGATGGGGCGTTGAGATTCAACAAGAAGATTCAGCAGCCACACTAGTGCATTAAGCACCTGGTTGCATTAAGCACCTACACTAGTGTGGGGCCCACATGGCTATTTTTGGGTGCATGTCTATTTTTATTATCCCTTAATTTAGATGGACATTAAACTGTAATCTATTCTCAATGTTGACTTGAAATAGTTAACTGAATTGGAAAAATTAGTTAGCTAGTGAATTTTTAGTTAGAGGTTGGTTGGTGGGACATGCAAAGTAATTCTAGTTGTAACAGAGTTCGAAGTGCAGTGGTACATGAGTTGGTGCAAGTTGTAAATCTATTTAACTCAGTTAAGTGAGTTAAACTCAGTTGCGCTAGTTGTAATTGAAGATACACTAGTGAGAGATCTAGTGAATTAAATATTAATTAATTCACAATCAGTGATCTCACATGCAACTGAGGATTTACTAATATTAGTTGCATGCATGTCAGGTCCAGTGGAGACCCGGTTGAGTTATAGGTGAAAGGGAAGCTGACTATCAGTTGTGACATTATTTGCTTGCATACATGCAAATAAACACACATTGGATGTGCCCATGATACTGGCGTAGTCAAGGCAGGCAGGATTGCATCAATTCAGGGATTGCACAGTGAAGGCGGGTTGTCTGGAGGCAGTAAATTGGCTAAGGGATTTGCCAATTTTTGTATGATAGTGTGAGACAATTAGCTGATGTACTGAGGGCTCTTGTGAGGAGATTTTTGTATGTAATTGTTTCATGATCCATGATATAATATAAAATAGAAGATAATGGGTTTTTTAGCTGTAAGATTTCCCCATGAAATTATATGTGTTGTGTGTGATTGATCTTTCTTCATGTTCATGTGATTGGTGATTGTGTTTTTAATTCTGCAAAGATTTGTAGAAGCAATTTGGTATTTAACTTTAGCAAATTGTTAGATCGGGTGAATCCAAGATATACATGCATATTGTATAATTTATACAATTTCTTCCTGAATTAAAAACTTAGAATAGGAAAGGGATGAAGGGTAGCTAGAAAGAACATGTTCATATATATCTTGATCACTTGATGATTGGCAAGGCTGCTACAAATTATCATCAACTTCGAAATATGGAAGATCAATGTCATCTTTTGAATAACTATGCTTAACTTCGTTATCATCCAGGGTAGAATCCATGATCTTCTCATGGTAATGAAAGGGTTTTCATTCAAAGCATCCAATATTTTATCATCCATAAACTCTTCATCGCCATAAGAACTTTCCAGCTCTTGAATAAAATTCTCAAAGTGATCACAGCAATCCTCAATAAAAAACAAAGGATAGGTTTCTCTATACTTCTCAAAAAATACTGAGTGAAAATATTTTAGAGAATAAATACAAGTAGGAGGTAAGCTTTCATACCAAATTTGTGCTCTTTCTTCTAATGTGATCATGAACATCTTCATTAACAATCTTCATGAAAATTAATCCTCAGCTTATGCACATGCATATGAAATATTATTAAATGAAGTGTAGCATCACCTTTTCCATATCTAAATTTTGGAAATTATGTTTGCCAATATACTTGAGGCATACGATTTGGAAACATGAACTAAATGCATAGGAGCATACCTTTTGGACTGAGAACTCATCTCAATTTCTAGGTCCTACTGCCAATGGAGTATTTGGGTCAAGTTGGAGTCACCAGATGAATGATTCATCCTTCATGTGTCTGATCACCATCCACCATCAGAAATTAGATCTGATCCTTATCGTTCACACCCAGGGAAAATGTGACCTTTGGCTTCCTCGGCAATGACACCAAAATGTTACCTCCCTCCAGTTTCCCAGTGCTAAGAAAGGACTCTAAGGGGGTAACCACAAACCAGATTTAGACTTGGTATCTAGCCCTACCAAGTCAAAGAGGGCTCTCTCAAAATCAGTCTCACAACCAATGGAAATGACTGGAGAATAAGGATTTTAGGCTAGTTATAAGCTCAGTAAAATTTGATTAGTGGTTTTATTTAAGTTTGTTGGATCAAGATCATAGATCTAGGAACTAGTTCAGGGTTTCAAATGATCAATTGCAAGGATGAAAATGAGGCAAAGTAGGTATGTTTAGTGAAATATTTGGGTTGTCATTATGGTATAGGGTTGAAAAATGACGGATCAAAACGAGCATATGACTATGAATTCATTCATCAAAAGAAATAGAAGACAAACATGAAGATCTCATCAAAACAAAGCATTAAACTTATGACTTATGCTTAAAAACTAATGAGCTGATCACATGAAAGCTTACATATGGTTTTAAGGAGAAATAAACATTCAAACTAATGATAAAACTAATAAGAAACAATTTCAATAAGCGTACCATAAGAATCTCAATATTATCATTGCAACTGTCTTGGATATCACTGTAAAATGGTGTACACTAGCTCCACACTATGATTACCAAGTATCCAACCCACACAGTGACTTGATTTTGAGTACATATAGAAAAATAAACAATATGCCACCTCTATGACCTAGATGATGACCCATTGACTCTTCTGATTACCTAGGATAGGGGAAAAATGACATGACCATGATGGATGATGGTGACCTTGAACAAGTGGAGGGAGTAGCAATGACCTAGACAATGACTTGACCATTTTGAATATCAAGAGATGCCAAATTTTATTTGACAATATAAAAATTTGACCAAAGACATCTAACAAAACTGAAAAGAGTAAATTTGATCATTGAGACTATTAGACACTAACATGACCATTTGTTGAAAATACTAGATTTGTTGATCAAGATGTTAAGTTTTTGTTAGAAAAAATGAAATTCATGAAGGGGATCAGTTGGCCTTATGATCTGATTAGGAGAATCCCATCTATTAGAGGTTGACATAATTCTAATACTTATGTTCATTGTGAAATTTCCTAGATCTGAACAATCTAAGGAATCATAATGCAACAACTGAGTATACTTCTCCTATTAAGTAGATTACATTTACATAACTAATTCAGATATAAATTATTGAAGTAATTATTGAATCAGCCTACACTAAAATTGATTCTGGAATAAGTAAACTAAAAAAGGAAATCATTCACACATATGACACCTTTATTTTGGACTAATTCCCTGGAAAAACCCAATGTGGGAAAATCGGTGATGCAGATCTGAGATTTTATTATTAAGAAATAACAATGTCTAAATACATCTTTGAATAACTCCAAGGGTTATTAAGTTATAGAGTGAAATACTAGCAGAATATTTTTTGAGGATTTACCTCACTCAATTAGGGAGTTTATGGCTGATCCGGATGAAGAAAACACTTCCCTAAAGAGGAACTTCACAGCCTCTGTGCAGTCACATCGCTGGATCTTCCAACCAATATGTCACCACCTTCCAGGCTCAACGTTCAGCCCCAACCAAGTCGTTTTTCCTCTGTGGACCCTGAGGAACAGCCTCCCGATGTCACTTTTCAGATCTCGGCCTCTGAAATTGATCCACCAACAAAATTCCGAAAACCCTCCTCTGCATCTGCATCTGCTTCTGCATGAACCCTACGCAGTCACTAATGTAAGACCTTCTTGCTCTAGCATTGGCTTGGTTATATCACCTTTGCCTATCTCTAACTGATGTTCCATCGCCTGATAAAATCTCTTCCTCTCTGGATGTTATCTCTTCCCCTCACTGCTCATATCTCTAGCTCGAATGTCTCAGAAACCACGCCCCAGAAATTTCAAACTCTAAATCAATTCCATGTTTCGGTGTATTTTCCAAATGATCCTCAAGCCTTCCTTTATAGTCTTCTCATTGACATATCAACAAATCATATTATAACATGACATGATCTTCTTTTTCTAGATCATTCTCACTTTTTTTTATTAATACCCCTTAATTATTTAATTTCCCTTAGTTTAGACTTAGGGTCTCCATTAAAATAATTAATTATTTTAATAAAACATTAACCGAGTGGAATTTCCACAAACGCTTTTTGGGTTCTTTGGAATACTAGTGTCTAAGCCTCTCCACAAAATTTGAGACTTAGAGCACTTTCTGATGCTACAAAAATCAACACTCCCTCTTAGCGAGGAAAGTGCTCTAGCAGTAATGCTTGTTGCATACTTCTCTGACCCTAAAGCATCCTCTGCACTACTGAAGTCCATCAACCATTGTGTTGTTGTTTCCATTGTACTACTTCCCATGACACTACCACTGCCACTACTACATCTGCACTACAACTCCCTCTCAAGTGTTGCATCTGCTATGCTGCTAACACTGTCATTTCTAACACTGCATCTACACTACAACTCAGTTGTTGAGAGAAACATCTGAACTCACCCAAAAATTGAACAAGTGTTTAGTGGATGCACCTTGGTGCTGAAGACTCTGAATTTTGATAACTAATGTGATGTCCCTCTTATGCACTGCGTTACTGCTGCTATGCACTGCGTTGATGCTACTCTGCATTGCACAACACTTTCATGCACTGTGATGCACCACTATGCACTGCGCTGCTACTACTACGTTGTTGTTTCCTCTACTCTACGCTGCTTCAAAAATAAGCGCTGCTACCAACTGTATTTTAGTCTCCATCACTCCTCGGCTCCCACTAAAAATCCTCCATCCTGCTACTATTGATTATGGGCTCCCGTAGTAAGATACGATCCATGAGGTGGGCTCCTCAAGGATCCCACCCAACCGAAGTCCAAGAATAACTACAGTTCCAGATTGCCCCATCTCCCTCTTGGAGATGCGTGGGCACTCATGGAAAACTCATCCTCCTCAATTTTAGAGGTTGTAACCTTTGGGTCACGCTTCTCATCTTTTTCCTTATTCTTCAGAGGACACTAAGATGCATAATGGCCCATCTCACCACATCTAAAGCACTTAACCTTCGAAACATCATGCTTCAGTTTCCATTGCACCTATTGTCCCTTCGATGCAAGGGTTGAATTCTCCTCTTCCTCCACAGATTTCGATCTGCTTCCACTGTTACCATCAAGTTTGCACTTGACGAGGTCTCTTCTGAGCCCTCCCTCCTCAAAAGTTGACCACAACTTCTCCCAACTAGGTAATGTTTCCTAGCCCAGTATGCTCTAGAAAAACACTTGACACTCCTCTGTGACATTGTTAAGGGCCATCTGTACCATGGTTATAGTTGTAGGTGTAGCATTTACTACATACAGTTGATCTTGAACCTCCTGAACCCAAATGAGGTGTGAAAAAATGCACTCCCCTTTCTGCATCTGGATCATACCGAGATTTTGCTCTAAGTACAATTTCTGCTACTCAAAATATCACTCATCTAGGTCGTGCAAAGCTACCCAAATCTCTCTATCAGTATCCTTGCCAGCCACATGTGACACAATGTGATCCTTGACACCATCAAGGAGCAATCTCTTTGCCTTGGCAATATATGCCTTGTATTTTTTGAACTATTCTACATCCATAGGAACATCTAATACGTTATCCACGAATGTCTTCAATTCATTTTCATCTAGAAGAAACTTAGCTCGTTCCTTCCAAATCATATATTTGGAGGAGCCCTCCAACCGATCATGATCACGAAGTCCAAGAGATTCTATATTAGTGTTTCTCCCTCTTCCATAGCAAGATCTCGATTTGGAAGCCTTTTCTCTCTATCGACTCACTCATAGAGAGACTACCACAAAAATCTTATCCCTCTTGGCTAGAACTGTGTAATCCTTCAATGGATGTGTTCTGATGCACTACAGCAACAATTTCCTTCACTTCAAAATTCAAATCCATCCTTCTTGTTTCACATCAATACTCTGATACCATGTGAAAATTCCTAGATCTGAATAATCTAAGGAATCGTACAACAAAAACTAAGTATACTTGTCCTATTAAGTAAATTACATATGCATAAATAATTTAGATCTGAATTATTGAAGTAACTACTAAAGAAACCTACACTAAAATTGGTTCTGAAACAAGGAAAAGGAACAAGGAAATCATTCACACATATAACACCTTTATTTTGGACTAAGTCCCCAAAAAAACCCAATGCGGGAAAACCGATACAACAGATCTAAGGGTTTCATTATTAAGCAATAGCAATATCTGAATACATCTCTTAATACTTCCAAGGGTTATTCGGTTACAAAGAGAAATACTGGTAGAATAATTTGTGAGGATTTACCTCACTCAATCAATGGGTTTCCAATTGATCCGAATGAAGAAAACACTGCCCTGAAGAGGCACTATGCGGCCTCTATGTTGTCCCAGTGCTGGATCTTCCAACCACTGCATCACCCCCTTCCAGGCTCAGCGTTCAGCCCCAACCAAGTCATTTTGCCTCTATAGACCCTGAGGAATAGCCTCCCGGTGTCACTTTTTGGATCTCGGCCTCCAAAACTGATCCACCAACAGAATTATGGAAATCCTCCTCTACCTCTATGTTGCTTCTGTGTGAGCCCTACATCGCCACTGCATAATCCCTTCTTCCTCCAACGATGGCTTGGTTAGAACACCTTTGCCTCTATCTGACTAATGCTCTACCAGTTGAGAAAATATCTTCCTTTTTGGATGTTATATATGCCTCAAACTGCTCATATCTCTAGCTCGGATTTTTCAGCAAACTACGCCCCAGAAATTTCAAAATCTAGACTAGTTCGATGTTTCAGTGTATTTTCCAAATGACCTTCAAACCTTCCTTTATAGTCTTCTTGTTGACATATCAACGGCTCAGATTATAACATGACTTGATCTTTGTTTTCTAGATCATTCTCACCATGTTTTATTAATACCCCTTAATTATTTAATTTCCCTAAGTTTAGACTTAGGGTCCCCATTAAAATAATTAATTGTTTTAATAAAACATTAACCGAGTGGAATTTCCACAAATGGTTTCTAGGTTTTTTGGAATACTAGTGTCTAAACCTCTCCACCGAATTCAAGACTTAGAGCACTTTCTGATGATACAAAAATCAACATAAATTTTTCAAAACCATATATTGAAATACATTCTAATATAGAAACATAGGAAGAAGAATCCCTAAAAGAAGTCCTAGGAGAACAAGAAGTAGAACAGTCAACAAAGTTAAATATTTTGCCAACTCCTCAATAGAAAGAAAGGGAGCTCAAAAGGGAAATTAAGAATGTCTCACAATTAGAGGGAACATAAATTAGAGTTTACAAAAGAGAGAAAACAAAGGATTTAGAAGATACCATGTCAAAAACTAGATCCTCTTATATATCTTCACCAACTATAGTTGTTCTTTCAAGTGAGTCTGTTTTCAATTTGTAGCAAGTGAAAACAACATTTGGAAAATCTTCCTAAATTACTTCTTTTGTTATTCAAAGTATCTTTTCTATTTGAGATTAAAAGAGAAAATAAAAATTTGAAGTCAATGGCTTATTCTTAGTTCTAGAAGAAAACTTCTTCTACAAAGAATATGTTACTTTCATCTCTAGATGTTGAAAAAGGAAATTTTCAATTAGCTTTTCTGGAACCAGAAATCCAGGGTTCTAAGGTTGTAGAAGATTTTAAAACCTCTATATTTTCTTTCAATACATTACAGATCCATCCAATTTATTAGATAGATCTCCATAAACAGACAGGGGAGATGATTTATTCTAATTTAGCTAGTTTTGATGTTAGTTTGTTTAAATTGCAGAATTGATTAAAAGTGGAAATAATTTCTTCTCTTGCCAAAGAAACTAGATTCAAATCAGTGGGGGGTGTAGTTATTAAGTTGGGTTTATATCCTCATGATATCAATTATTAAGAACAATAATACAAATATTCAAGCACTATGCAAGAGACTAAAGATGCCAGCTACTGAACATCCACAAGCATAAGAAGTTGGAGAGCTAGAAAAAGAAAAAGAATTATTATTGTCAATGGTAATTGAACAAAATGTATAGATACATAAAATCGAAACACAAATGGAGAATTTAATTAAGGAAAATTAGGAATTACACTTCCTTATACATCTCAGGTGGTTTCGGAATCAAATAATGTAACAAAGGAGTTGACAAAAGCATTATCATCTTTAAGTTTGAAGACTAAAGAGATTGATTAATTAAAGAAATCATTATAATGAGTTGAACAAAATAAAATTAACTTAGATAATGCATTAGTTGTTGAAATAAAAAACACTTCAAGGTTACAAAAACAACTTGAATAGTATCTAAGTCAAGTTGAAAGTGTGCAATGTCTAATTCAAGTTAAGGAAATAATAGGGTTGGAAATCATTTCTTCAGTATCTGACATTTAGTCATCAATTTAAATCATATTTGAAAAGGAAGGGTTACTGGAATGAACTAAAAAAGCCATAGATGAAATTAAAAAAATTATTTGGGAAACAAACCCATCCAAGCAAGCAAAATCATTATGTTTTTAAATTCAAAAACAAAGAAGGAACTAGAATATTTGGGTGTTGATGATAGAACTAATTTAATTATATAGACTAATAAGGTTCTAGCCAGAAAATTATATATTTTACAACAAAGGAGGTTTTCCTTCTTTTAAAAATTCACAAGGAAAAATGATGACTGAAGAGAAATATTAAATATTATTGAATAGGGTAGCAATGGATAAATCAAAGTTTACTTGAATAAAGGGAGCATTGAGTGGTCAAAATATACTCAAAAAGATATTTTATAATTTATTCATTTTCTATGAAATCAAATATTTATTCATATTTAAAACAACCTTTGAGAAATATACAGAAGTGGATGAAACTTTTAGAAAAATGGTTTTTTAACTTATCCAATGGAGGAAGAATGGGAACAACTTGTTAATATAATTTCCTAGTTCAGATAATCAAGGAAGCATCTTAGGAGAATACTATATGTTAGCAGATAATCAGGAAAGTTCCAGATTTTGAGGAAAAAATCAGAACAAAGTTGGATATTTTGGGATTGAATGCAAAGATCAAGAATAATAGAAAAAATTAAGGAGAAGACTTTTCTATTTTGGTAAAATTTTTATTTAGATTATCCAAATTATTTTCGATAAAAACTATTTTTCATTGTAATATTTAGGAGAAAGAATTTTTTGTAAGAACTCTATATATATCATTTTCATAGATTGGGAAAGCGTTGATTCTTGGACAAATCTTGGGTATTTTTGTTGTAATACCTAAATATTTTTGAAGTTAATCAAGGCGTTTTATTTTCAGTTTATGGCAGCATTGTTTTTAATGTTAGTGTTTCTAGTATTTCAACATCTTTTTCTTCAATACATATTAGATTTTATGGATAATTGGGAAGGGTTAGGCTAAGGATTGGGCTCCCTCAGCCCCCTTGGCAGAGATATGTCCAACACTGAGTTAATTAAGAAAGATATTTGTTTTTTCTAAATTACTCTGTAATAATGAGATTGTTTCCTTCTATGCAATCCCTGTATGTATTAATACTAATTGTGGTATATTTTTCCATATGCTTTATGTTCACATTTGATCATTAAGCATTGAAACTAAATGCATATAAATCAAATGTTTCCTTTATTATTCTATCATCACCTTTAAGAGATTGTATGTTGTTAATGTTTTAAATCAACACTTTGATTAATATTTAAAATGCTAAGGATTATTAGTTAAATAAGGGTTTTTTCCTTGAACCAGCCATTATTAAACAAAATCAATTTCATATATGCTTTGATACAATTCATTAGTCAGGAATTATCAACAAAGGAAAACATCGAATTAGTGTCATTGTTGGGGAACAAGAAATTGAAGTATATTTCCCTGAGACAAAAATTCAGATTACCTCATTGATGGTGAATAAGAGGTTTATCGGCTAGATCATTCACTTGACATACTCCACTATTTAAAAATATGGCTCCTCTCAAATTTACCAAATCTAATATATATCCTAAACCACCTAAACATTTATTATATCATGAAAAGTTAATATGGCTCCTACGAAATTTACCAAAGATAATCCATATCCTAAACCACCTGAACCTTTATTAGATCCTGAAAATTTGATCATAAAATCTTCTATCAGGCATAGAGCCAAGTCTACATCATATGAACCTCAAGAGTTATCTTCTCATCTAGAGAGATCAGAAGAAACACTAAGCCTATTGGTTTATCCCCTAAAGTTTCATATCTAACTAAAAAAAGGAGTATATCTTCAAACTACTTTTTTTGTTGAGCATTTCAAATCATTTCAGATTCCTGAAATAGAAACTGAAGATATAGAATCCTCTGAAAGCAATTCTTCAACTCCTAATAGTGATCAACCTAAATTCAAGCATGAGGATCTATTTTCCCTTTTGCATACTAGAGGAAATTTAAAGTTTATACCAACCCTCTATTTCCTAAAGTTCAATAGACATTAGGGGAGTTTTGAGGTCTAAAATGGGTCTCCTAATAAAAATGTATAACCAAAATAAACTTTATGAGAACCCATAGGATTCAAGGTGATGATTTCAACCATGGCGGATGATTCACATTTTTTTGGAGTAAAAAATTAAAAAGATTAAAAATAATAAAATAATAAAACTAATTTTTCTACTCATATTTTTCAACTTATCTCCTTAAGGTTTTACTCAAATTTAGAGCAAGTGTACTCATTGGATGCAAACTCTAATTCCTCATCCAAGGATTACCCATGTTGGCATACTTTCAATGGACCCTGCTACACAAAAAATGAGAAATACATGAAAATGTGTGATTGCAGTCACGTTTTTCATGTATATATCATTTTCTGTGTACCAAGGTCCATCGAAAATATGGAACATGGGTACTCCTTGGATGAGGAATCAAATTATGCATCCAAAAAGTGTTTCCACTCAAAATTTAATTAAACCCATAAAGAGATAAGTTGAAAAAACAGTTTTTTCCTTTTTCCCTCTAAAATTTGATGATGTAATCTAATATTTTTTTTATTATTTCCATTATTATTTTATAATTTCCTTAGGAGGCCCATTTTAACCTCAATATTCCCCTAATTTCAGTTTTCTTGAAATTCAAAAATTGAATCTTCCTCTTCAGTCTCCAAAGAAACATCTAACTCCCAATCAATAAGCCCCCAAAAATCCTCCATCTCCTAAAAAACCTACTACTCCTACTTCACAACAAACAATGGCTAGAATTGGGCCAATCGTAAATGAAAGGTATGCAGCATTGATATTTCTATGAAAATTGAATTCTTTCCCATATGAATATTTAAATCACCACCAAATATTTAATGGAGAAACTAGAATAAGTGTGGAGGATTGTTACCCACCACTTGTGGGTGACTGCATAAGATAATTTTTCTCCTAGATTTTTCTTCATCCGGAAGCCGACAACCCATTTATAGCCACCTGATAGTTTTTATGTGCTATATTATATCTACCACCTAAGTTAGTTGTTGTGTACCCTCACTCATCTATCATGATCATATGTTTGAAGGTGAGTCGTCCAATCTAAAAGGTATGATTTTTCATTATGTGATTGGGTGTTCACGCTTGTTTTTCTTGGGCACACTTGGGTATGGATTACTAGGAGACTTGGAAGAATGAAGGGATTTTGGCTACGTGGTCCTACCTCCTGATACGTCGATATACCTCACCCACCTTTTTCACATGTTCCCTATTTAGGTCCACATTTTTCCATTTCTTCTGCAAGGTGTTAGCATACCCTTCATCTTGTCCACCCATTGGGTTGGGCCTAGAAACATGCCTTAGAGGTTGATGCCGCTAAAAAGAAGGGATAAAAGCATAATGTGGCCACATACAACAGGAAATGTACCACAAATTTTAAAATATGGTTGGGGCAATCAAATTTAGCATATGGGAAAAATCCAAACACGATATCTACCCCCAATCATTATGGACATTGCCCTAGTTCCTAGGGCCCCATACAATAGGAAATGTACCACAAAATGCGAGATATGGCCGAGATAATAAAATTTTTCACGTCGGAAAAATCCAAACATGAGCTTTACCCTCGATCGTTATGGCCACCACCATAGTTCCTATGGCCCCATTGAGTGCCCCCTGCATCATTAAGGAACCCACGAATGTCCTAATGCCTGGTGGGTGATTAATTAACCCACCTTAAGTGGGTAATCATTACTATATCTTACACATCATGCTCTCATCCCTTAGAGCCTCAAGTAGTAAAATAAAGAAAAAATATCAATAAAAGGTAAAAGGAAAATGAACAAGGGTGGAAAAACAAAGGTCGGCATAGCTCATGTACCACAATTGCACCCACCCTACATTCGTATACCCAGGGTGTGGGATTTCATCATCATATATACCCTTGTTCCATGGCATGTGGCTTGGATCCATCCCTTTGTCCCCATTTCATTCCATCATTGTTTCACATGAAATGTGACATTTAAAGGATGTAACTTGGACATATCATTCCCTTAAAGGTTGAAACCATCTAATAGGGTCCTTCATTAACCACTCCAACCAAGGGAGGTAACATTATTACATGTTCAAAGCCCAAAATTTTGAAGGGAAACCCACTATGAAGTCTCACTTTTGTTGTTGATAAACAAGCTTATTTACTCAATTGCACTAATGAATCTGTGTATTTGAAGTTGAGGAGATGCAGTGGATCTTATATAGGATTGCAGGTGGGTTTTCATCTTGGGTTTGGCCTCCCATACAAGGTCTAAGCCCTCCATAGGATCACACTGGAATTTTTAGGGTGAGAATTGTGAGCCATGGGCCTCCATTCATGCATATCATTGATTGCAACATCATGGGATTTTTCCACATCACCATTTTCTTGTTTGTGCTTATTCAAGATGATGATATACTTGAACTGGGATGCCCCAACTAGCTACACATTTCATTTTACACTTGACAGTTAATCCACCGCCCATAGGAGGTTATGTCTTTCCTAGGGAGAGATGGGAGGGCATGTGTCATATTCTAGCCCTCATTTATGGATCATTAACTTATTTTTGAACCACTTGGAGACCTATTTTGGAGCCCCGAACTCAAAATAGGGGTCGCGGGTATGGTTTGTCACATACCGAAGGAAATACCCTCTTCATATTGATTTTTGAAGCATTATCCCACATTTCTAGCACAAGAGGCCTCAATGGTACCTCTTTAGGCCTCCACACATGCACAACATCAACCTTGCATGCACTTTGGAAAGAGATAAAATAATTTTAAAACCTGTCAGGTTGGCTTGTAACCATGGGTGGGTTACTTATCACTCTACATATGTAATAGGGGATTCTTTCATTTGTTATTCGAACTACCTAGTCTTGTATAAATTGGAGAGACTCTCTCCCATTTCAAACCATGAACTATTGGATTTCCGGCCTCATTGGAAAATTTGAACCTGCAATTTGTGGATGATTTTGGAAGATTACGGATGAATTTTAATGTTTGGATAATATTTTCTCATTCTTGGATATTCTAATTGGAATTGTTATTGGATGTATACAGCCTTCACTATCTTCTAAGTTATCTTTAATATTTAATTTATGATTTTTTCTAATGTCTAATGCATGTTATAATGTCTCATGGTTATTAATGTGCCCTCATTATTTAACATTGTTTAAATTTGTAACTATTGGGAATTTTTTCATGTGTTATTCATTGGATAATGAATGAATGAATGTTCCTAGGGGATTTTTTCAAATTGTCCTTGAAAATCCATTAACGAGTGTCTAAGAAGTATAAATACCTATAGGGGGAGCAAAAACCTTAACCTTTAGGTTTCCTTGAAGAGTGAGTTACCTATATCAATATCATTCATGACTCAAAACCTCCCAATGGTCCGACACTTATCATAAGTTCTTGCTGGTCATTATACCTCAAAATTATATTTCTTTAAACTTATATTATTCATCCCTTTGAGGATAAATAGGCTCATATAGGGCTTGGTGTGGATTCTATTAGAGGAAGAATTTTGTGAATATGTTTCAAATATAAATCTTCCTTTATGTCTCCTATAAAGGTGCTTAAGTTTTGGTGGAATTCCTATGGTGGATTATCCATAAATTTTGATTCCATAGTTTACACATCAAGAGGGAACCCTAGAGGCTAATCCTTCAACTTATGGATTCTTTAAAGGAAACATATTTAGTCCTTGGTGACGTAAATCATCCATTTCCTTTTCTGTCTACTGTCTTGACCTTGGATGCATATACATACCATGTCAAATTTCAACCCTAGGTCTCGTGTAGTTTCCTTTCCAAGGGGTTTTTTGTGGAAATTATTAATATCTTCTACCAAATCTTGCACTTTTTTTAACCTTTCCATTGAATGATCTACCTTTCCTAACTTCAAACCTATCATTGATCAATATATAACAAGTGATTAATATTGGGATTCCTCCCATTGGTGAAAATACGAGAGAGTAAGGGACTTAGGTTGTGGTGATAGTGGGCCTATGTCTAAGTGTTGTTGTTCCATCTAGTTGTTGCCTATTTACAAGGCATGCTATTTTGTGCAACAACATTTTTGGCGTCATTTTTCGAGAGGAAGCAGGGTTACCTCCTTGGTTAAAATATTTGAAGAGGTAATTCATACCATGAAAATATATATTCTCTTTGGGTGACTCCACATTACTCCCATGGAGATTGGAAACCCATCCATATTAACTTTTCAACAAAGATTTGATGAGCCCCCTCATACCCCATTTCACAGATAGGGTTTCCAAGTGAAGAATCTTATCCTCATGGAAAAAATGTATGCTCTATCCACTAAACTTTGGAAACATATTAGGAGTGCCTCACCATCCTATCCATGATCATCAAGAATTACCAAATTTCTATGGAAGGAAGGAAAAAGAAGTCAAATATAATTTGACATAATTCTAGTTTCCAACAAGTAATTCAAGGTTTTTAGAAGATGAGGTCATGCTCATGTTTTTCCATACACTCTGTTGTGGCTCGTTTTCAATTTCATTTTTAACTGTTTCTCAAAATAAAAAAACATATAATGTTTAAAAAAAAATGAATCAAAAATTTCATATGTCGAAAAAGATTTTGATTTGTATGTTGAAACATTAACATTATTTTTCAGAAGATGTGTAAGGTGGCTCCGACCCTTGTTTTATAAAAAGTGCAACTCGTTGAGCGAAAATAAAAGGATGGCAGGTGGGACCTGATCGAAAGAAACCTGTAGGCACAAAAAACTCGGCAGATAAGTCTGGGGTGCCTCTGTAGTTGACTGTGACATAAGCGTATGGACTCAAATCAACAAATCATGTTCACTACGAAGGCACAACTCTGAAGATCTTGGCGTATCTAGGAGTGCCCCCGTGGTGACGTAGGTAGCCAAAGACAGTGTCAACAAGCAAGGAAGCTCACTTTCCTTGTTCCCGTACCTATATTTTTACGCATTTAAATGTCATTTCCCCCCCAAAGTCTCGGTGCACCTATAAATAGTGAGTCAAAACCCCGTTATTTTCACCTGTAGGTTTTAGTTCAAATTTTCCAAATAACCCTAATCACTTTTCCCCTCGTTTTTTAGTCCGTTCAATCGCCATCCTAAGTGAAAACATGGCCAAACAGTCATCATTTTCTGGTTCTTCTAGTCGCGTTCCTCTCATGGATACAGAGAAAGATATAATGGACACTCATTGCACAGTAGAACATTTTCCTCTATATCAGCAAGTCATTCTTGATCAACAAAATTCCCTTGCACAACTATGGTCAAGTCTAGAGTCTTATTTGCATGTGTCCCAAAAACTCATATTTTCCCAAAATTCATACACTGGCTAGCATCAACATTATACCCTAGCAAGTGTTTCGTAATGAACCACTTGGGAGATATTTTCTTCCAAGTTTCATCCCTACTAATTCGCCAAGCCTTCTGCTACCCAGAGTCTGAGTCCTATGTTAGTTTTACTGAAGATTCATTGACAACATATTATGACAGTCTTGCAGGGCAGGATTACATGAATATTTTATTCTTTCTAAAGCCAAAACAAGGACGTTTTTCTCGAGATGAAAAGGTATTTCCCTTGGAAATTTTTTATGTAGATGTCAAGCCTGTGTTAAAATTTCTATCAAAAATACTTGGAAAGGAAGGTGCTTCCCAGATTGACAAGTCAATGCTTGGGTTGTTTTCTTTGATGATGAAACCTGAAGTAGTGTTGGTGTTGTGAAGGAAAATCCCCTCTGCGGACAGAGGCGATCCCTCTAGCCCTAGGGTGGGTCTAGCAATAAGGGAACATGTTGGTTTCTAAATTCCTAGTTTATAAACAAAATGCAGATTGGAATAGATGTCCTACCTCAATCCAACGCTCTTGATGTAGTATGTTGCAGTGATCCCTCAATCTTCATTCTTCAATACTTGTGCTATGTTGGTAGCTACATTCATACACCTGCACAAAGATCAAGAAAACACTAAAAGTATACGAGCATACATGTTCATTTACAACTATCCAACTAGTCAAGGAGAGTCATAAACTTTGATCATTAACATAGAAAAATATGGAACTAAAAATCAGTCATGTCATATTAATATATAAAAAGGGAGTTTACAACCTGTGCCTTGAATATGTAGACCTTATTTTACGGGTTCAGTCGGGCACTTCTCAAATCATTCGTTCGTCGTTTCAGCTTGAAGAGGTGAAAGGTTCAAACTCTCTCTCACAACTATGGACTATTCTCTGCTATCATCTCATGGTCTATTCCAGCTATGTATGGCTAGTTGATTCAATGGAAAGAAGACGGATTTATAGGATTGGAGGATGAGCTTTGGGATCCACTTATGGTGGAGGAAAGGTCTATCCCTTTGGGAAGTTGCATTTTTGTAGGAACTAGAAGGCCAAAGGGAGAAACACGGCCTCATATAGGAAAACAAACATCCATGACTCTACCCACAAAGCTGTTAAATTTTAGAAGCTTTGTTTACATATTAAAAAATCTTCCAAAATTAGCTCGTCGCGGGTGCTCTTTAGAGACAGAGTGACCATGGCGTGGGGCCTAGTGTAAATCTGGCCATCAGTGCAAGGTCATAACTACATAACCACGTCGACCCAAAAGTATATGTTTTAAAGGGTCAACTCCTGGAAATGTCAACAGAGATTGTGTTCCTAACATGTTAAGGGATGCAATGAAATTCATCCTGATCTGTGATAGTACATAGGGGTCACTCTGATAGTCCTCCATTATTCAGGATGGGGAATGCAGGGACGGTGAAAAAATGTTGTGTAACAGATGCCCCCTAAAGCATGAAGTTCAAGAGAGAGGGAGGGGTGAAATGATTTATGAGAACATTCCCAAATGAAAACGATGTCGTTAAAGGACCTGAAAGATCAAGTACAATTGATATCTCTGATACATGACTATGTGGTATGAGCGCATCCATCCATAATGGAGAACATTTAATAAGATCTAAGGTATGGACACAGCCATCGAGTGAGAAGGATCATCAAATAGACTCGGGTATGGTCGTAGCCATCCAATCAAAAGAGTCATACATATATTCATGATAAAAAAAATCGTCTCGCAACCTGGATTTCATCAAAAAAAACCCAGGGTCTTGCACTCTATCCCGACCCAAAAAAGTACAAATTCAGGCATGTGAATGAATGATCTGAAGTGGAACATGCAAGAAAGTTGCTTGATTACCATCCAATAATGGAAGTTGTTAACAGGTGCGAGATAAACCACCAATAATGACAATGTTTCTCAAGGTACTGTTAGTACAATTCACGGAATGTGAATAATGAGCTAGAGTTGAACATCCGTGAAATCACCCGATCAAAGGCCAGTGATGAGAACCTATCATCGAATGTGAAGAAATTACCTTTGAGGCATGTAAGCTCTAAGGTACTAGAAGGGAGTCTCTAGATCATCTTCCTGGATAATGAGCTGAAGTCGAGAGGAAGTGACCAGTCGAAGGAGGGCCATAATGTTTCCCACATCATCGACACGAGACAAAGGAATAATATGATAGTGAATCAAGACTAAAAAAAGGATCAGGGGTTGAAAACTACAGAAGGGAATTCTCTTGAACATATTGGTGACACGACTCTAGAATTTGTCACTATTTGACATCAAGGGATCTGAGATCATGGTGATGAGGCAAAGAGGATATGAGAGGTCAAAAACGGATAACCCAAACCCATGGAGGAAAAAATGACGAATGTGGGATGTCCTCAACCCAACATGAATTGAAAACAAGTGTCATGTTCAAGAGCGACATATTTCTGACACAAATGAGAAATAGTTCCATTCCCCCCCACAATTCATGGTGAGTACCCCAATTATTTTTGGAAATAGGCTTGAAGGGGATTGTTATGCGGAATTATGAATTACGGATAAAACACATTCCCTAAATGTGGTGCTATGAATTTAGAACAATAGATCAAATACTTTTCATACACTTTTCCTAAGATTAAATAGACATACAGAAAGATGGAGAAACTTACTTGGAGTCCAAGCACTTCGTAGTCTCCTTCTGTCACTCTTGAGGTAGCTTCCAATCTAACTTTTATCGCCAGACAAGTTCCTGCAAGTATAAAAAATAAACAACAAAGAGATTGAAATATACAGATGGCTATTTACTTTAATCAGTTATATCAATGAAACATGAAACATATACATCAACTAAGAATCCATAATATTAAAGATATAATCTTATACAGATACATATGTGGGAAAGTTAGCAGTAATATTTATTAATGGATAGAAGGGGGAGGTTACAACCAGCGATTGATTTGATGCCACCAACTCCAGCATCATCCTAGCCTCATCACAATGAACATCTCTCCAGCAGAAGATCACTCAAATCAAACACTCAATTGAGAAACCAACAACATTTCTTTACCAAATCTCTTCCTTCTCAAGCACTAGGGTCTGTGCTCAATTTATAGATCAAATGAAGGTAGTTTCACAATCAATGACTTTCTAATAATAGGAAAGACATGTTCCCAAGCTTAGAGGTGTTAGATGGACACATGGATTCAAAGTTTGACACATGGAATCTTCTAGAAGGCACTGGCCATGTGGAGATTCCGGAACAATGATAATTTCGCTCCCAATTGACTAATGCACTCTTTAATGTCGAGAAGTGCTTTGCAGAGCACCCTTGAATGGAGGTAACTTCATATGCAAATCAGTTAGTCCCTTGAGAGGTTGTGTTGGTGAGCTCATAGGTGATATAACATGAACTTCAAATATTTGAAACCTTGCAATGGAAGTTATGGATGATTTTTTCATGTTCTTTGTCTTAGGGCATGTAGCAACTGAAATGATAGGGGATGAAAGACCCTATTCATTGGTTCTGGGGATGATGTCCAGTTTAACCAGGTCATTGGGAATGGTTCCCAAATTGACCTGTAACAAATTCCCCCCTAAAGCATGAAGTTAGAATAATAATAGTAATATTTTTTGAATGACATGCTTTACACTGTGATGGGCTGGAGTAGAAGCGGAGTGGCGACCTGCATCAATCTTAAAATACATTACATCATGATATATCCTCTTGATCATGAATTGTTGAGAGAATCTATTCCCATGCTCAGCACATAAACTATATAATAAAATGTACATTGTGCAGATGTTGGGAAAAATACTGAGAGGGGGGGTGAATCAGTATTTAGAGCTAACTGATAAACTTTTTACTTTTCTTTTCTCAAAACCCATACGCTACTTTACAGAACAAAACTAGCGTATATACGCGGATATCCTTAAGGAAACTCACGTATGCTCAGAGCTCTTATTATGTATTTTATTCTTAATTCATTGCATCATTTATTCATCATATGTTAAGCAATAATCATGTGCAATAAAAACACAATAAACCATCACACATAAGCAACACACATGAACACCAGGATTTAAGGTGGAAACCCAAGTCGAGAGAAAACCACCGTTTTCATCATCTCAGTCTTCAATATTTATTATAAATAAAACATCTTACAACCATGTACTAGCACAGAGTCATACCAGCACACAAGCACCCACCTACAAAAGGCTACAACCTTCTCTCGTTTACCAGCCTCTCCTGGAAGGGAGCTACTACCCCCTGATATTAGCACCAGCCTCTACTGGCAGATAGCTTCTACTTTCATACCGAAGGCTTCAACCCTTAGATCCATTGCAGACCACATTTCATCAATTTTCATACTGGATCAAACAACTTCAACACAACCCTTTACTTATCAACAAACATACTTTTCCCAATGCTTCAAACAGAACAGTGAGACCACTCTAACCATAATATTAGAGATAACCCAGACTTCAGAATAGATATGCAGATGTAAACTCAACCCTAAACATTCATTGAATCAAATATCATACGCTAATTTTCTTTACTGAAGCTGCGTACATACGCGCTTTCCTGCACACCAACCCGCGTATACTTCTGTGTATTTTATTCTTCAGAAAACCCTATACGTGCCTTTCATTAATAGAGACCACGTATACACGTGCTTTTGTAGAGACCAACTAGCGTATAGATCTGTAAATGGAAAAATTTACAAAACAGATCAGATCTATAAACTTACCCATATTTCTTCATTATCTTCAGCAAACTTTGCGCCAGATCTTCACCATTTCTTCTGCTGCAGATCATCCTATAGATTTATCATCATCATAAGATCTAGATATCTTGAACCATCCTCAAATCCATGGGTGCATCAAAGATTCAGATCTATCAATTAAGAACAGAGTTCATTCATGCAGATAAACCTTAGAGATATTTATTCATCAACAACCCTTACTCATGCACACGCTTGTGCAATGATCTTCTTCTCCTTATATAGATTTAGCCTTTATCAATACCATGAGTCAAAACCACACCACTTTCGATGGTATTCCTAGACGGGATCAAATAGATAATCCAGCGCTCAATACAGTGGGCCAATACCATGGTAATGCCCCTAGGTATCATATTTTTTAGAGCGCAAAATGCATATGCGACTTTGAGCGTGTGTATCTGCTTGTATACGCAACTTCGACTCATAAAAACTGCGTATATGCTAACCCTGAATGTACACGCGGGTTCCCTTCACAAAATTAGAGTATATACGCGGGTTGCCTTCACAAAAGTAGCATATAAATTGTGACATATTATATTTATCATTTTTCTGGCACTTACTGGAATTGTTTTCTCTGTCACATCTGAACTGATCTGTAGATACATCATTCTTACATCTTTAGCACATAGGTTGCTTATCATAGGAAACTCATCAAGTAGGTTTCCATCAAGGCCAACTTCATCAAGTAGGTTGCCATCAAGGACAACACATTGCATCATATTGCCAACAATCTCCCCCTTTGGACTTGATGGCAACCATGATGGTGTTTGATCACCACAACAGATAGATATTGTGATAGATACATTGAATATAACCATTATGCAACCACCATGATACTCTCCCCCTATTCAAACACCATAAACACCATGATACTCTCCCCCTTTGACATCAAGGGAAAAAGACGGATCAAAACCAAAACAAGGTTTTTCTTCTCATGTAGAAAGAATAGCTATGTAGATCTGATGTGCACTGAAGCTACCATGCTCCCCCTGAGTTCATGCTGAATCTTCAAACATATTTTTCAATGAAGTACATGACTCTATGACCTTTCCTATCACCAAGGACTCATACTTACATCAATGATCCAACCAAGAGGATTTACATATGTGACTCAGGTACCCAACCACGTGGGTTTACACATTTTGACTCAACTACCCTACCAAGAGGGTTTACAAATTTGACCAAGTCCTTACATGATTGAATATTACAATTTTACATCATAGGTCTCAACATGACCTTTTCATCACATTTACAAATATGACCTTTTGTTACAAATACCAAAAAGACCTCAAGAGAGAGATCATATTTCAGAACCATCATAATGCCAACAATGCATCCTTTCCACATGACCAATGCTCCCCCTTAGCTTGTGCATCCTGAACACTTTCAACAGAAAATCATCAAGGCATATTCACCCAATATAAAAGAATGAAACAGAAATATAAGAGCTGAAACATCACCAGAGATACCCAACAGCACCATATTTGTGCTAAAGAATGCTGACCCAGATAAAAATTGTCAGCAACCACCCATACGCGGTTTTATCTGTATAAACTCGCGTATATACACGACTATCTTTCATGAAATTCGCGTATCCAATTTAATCTTCTGCATTTAGGTAGATCTGATCTTCTGCATGGTAGAAACTACTCCCAGCTTCTGTCTGAGATATTCGAATGCTTCCCTGGGCAGAGGTTTGGTAAATATATCAGCAACTTGTTCTTTGGAGGGAACATACTCCAACTTCACCTTTTGTTCAAGCACTTGTTCACGTAAGAAGTGATACTTTATGGGAATGTGCTTGGTCTTGGAATGCATAACAGGATTCTTTGAGATACTGATGGCACTTGTATTATCACACATAATGGAGATAGGGGGTGAACATTTGATTTGAAAATCTTGTAGGGTTTGCATCATCCAAAGAAGTTGAGTGCAACATGATGCTGCAGCCACATATTCTGCTTCTGCTGTAGATAAGGCAATAGAGCTTTGCTTCTTGCTGAACCAAGATACTAACCGGGGCCCCATATAGAATGCACCACCACTAGTTCTTTTCCGATCATCAACATTTCCAACCCAATCTGCATCAGTGTAAGCATGAAGAGTGAGATCAACATTCTTTGGATACCATAGTCCAAAGTCTTGAGTTCCTTGTAGATATTTGAATATTCTTTTGACAACCTGAAGGTGAGACTCTTTTGGATTAGCTTGGAATCGTCCAACAATCCCAATTTCATGCATAATGTCTGGTCTAGTCCCAGTGAGATAAAGTAGACTTCCTATCATAGATATGTATTCTGGTTGATTCACCGTGGGATAATCATCATGAGAACTGAGATTACATCCGGTTATCATCGGTGTACTTATAGGTTTGCACTCTTCCATGCCATACTTCTTCAGAATTTTCTTAAGGTATTTTTCTTGTGATAAGAATATGCCATCTGTAGTTTGATGCACTTGCAAGCCAAGAAAGAATGTTAGTTCCCCAAGTAAAGACATTTCAAATTCTTGCTTCATAGCAGAAGCAAATTTCTGACTCATAGATTCTTCATTGCTTCCAAAAATGATATCATCAACATATACAACCACAATCAATAGTTTATCATTTTTAGTTTTTGTGTATAAATTGCTATCAGCAGACCCCTTTGAAAATCCTTGTTGATGAAGATATTTGTCAAGACGATAATACCATGCCCTTGGAGCTTGTTTGAGACCATATAGAGCCTTTTTAAGTCTGCAAACAAGTTTTTCATCATTTCCCAAAATGAATCCTTCTAGTTGTTCTATATAAACTTCTTCTTCTAGATCACCATTGAGAAACGCAGATTTAACATCCATTTGATAAAATTTGATTTGTTGGAAGCTTGAAAAAGCAAGAAACATTCTTATGGCTTCAATTCTAGCTACAGGAGCAAAAGTTTCTTCAAAGTCTATACCTTCTTGTTGAGCATACCCCTTGTAGACAAGTCTAGCTTTATTTCTTATAACCTCCCCATTTTCATTTAAATTGTTTTTGAATATCCATTTGGTTCCAATGACATTTTTGTCATGAGGTCTTGGTACTAATTCCCAAGTGTGATTCTTTTCAATTTGATCAAGCTCTTCATTCATGGCTTGAATACAACATTCATCTTTGCTAGCTTGATTGACATTGTGGTTCAATAGTGGATAGAAGTAGGATTTGTAGAAGATCCCACAAGAGTCCTTCTTGTTTGTACACCTGATCCCTTATCTCCCAAAATTTTGTTGAAATTTGGTACCGGAGGACAGGTGGTTCCCTAAGGCTTTGATCTTTGGCCTAGGGAAAAGTGTCCAAAAGAATTTAATTTTTCTCCTAAAGTAACTTTATAATTTTTATAAAGTTAAATCTAATTTAAAAGTGACTTAAGTGAGAAAGTTACTAAAGTGACTTTATAAAGTTATAAAGTCAGATCTAATTTTAAAGTGACTTTAAGTGATAAAGTTACTAAAGTTAAAGTGACTTTAAATAAAGTCAATTTAAAATTAGAAAGGAAAAAGTGACTTTGGAAATAAAAGACTAAGTGGGTCTTTATTAAAGTGGGGTGAATTAAAAAATGAAAAGTGAGATTTAAATGAGCTTTTAATCTCAGCCCTAGATCTCAATCTATCTCAGCCATTGGATTTAGGGATTCCCCAAAAGTCACTTAGGGTTAGGTTAAAGGAGGAAAAGGAGGAAAAGGTCATTCATTCTTTCATGAGCAGATTGAGAGAGGAGGAGAGGGAGCTGAAGAGTGATTTCTGAGCAGAGGGAGAGCAGCAAGGCAGCACAGCAAGTCCGTACAGCAAGAGAGCACACTTCCCAAGGCTGGAAAATCCGTACAGCAGAGTTTATTGGCACATTAACCAAGGCAGAAAGTCCGTACAGCATTTGAATGGTTTTCGAGAGAGGGGCAGCACTGTTTTCGAGAGCTGGAACAGCAGCAAGGAGCACGATTTTCAAGGCGATTTTACCAGACACGAAAATCCAACAGTGGCACGCATCACATCAGGTACGAATCGATGCACCGTCCGTACGGTCATTCTGGCACGTTTTTCGGCGGCTAGACGGCATTTGAAAATACTTAATTTCTCAGGCTATTGTTTGCTATTTGGCACGTTTTTCAAGGTGGAGGGTGGCACGAAAGTCAAGATAAGTGATTTTTGTGTTTGCTGTAATTTTCTGTGTATTACTGCTCACTGTAAAAGCATTTTTCAGAAATAAAAGAGAAGCTTCCAAACTGGTTTTCCCCAAGAGTTGTAGGGGGTTTTTCCAGGGTCACCTTGACCAAAAATTTCTGAGTTATGATGTGTTGAATGACTGTTTGTTACTGCTGTTATTTTATTTCTGCATTTTCAGCATTCTGAAAAAATTTCCAGAATTTGTGTTTTCAGCAAAATTTATTTTCCAGTTATTAAATGTATGGATATGGGAAAGGGCATTTAATTATTTTGGAGTAATAAGGCGAAAACTGAAAACCGGGGTGGGAAACTAGAATTTTCTACATGGTATCGGAGCTTGAGTGCTGAAAGAGCAGTTTGGGACAGCAAGGAGAAAATTAAAGCCTGCTGATTTTTCACTCAGAAAATTCCAGCAAGCTGATTTTTCACAAACAGCAGATTTTACCTTTACTACAGCAGTGTTATTTTTCAGTTTTAGGACAGCAGGATGTCTTTGGGATTGAGGGTGGAGGATAGGCTGAATGGGCATACAAATTACAGTGTTTGGAAGGAGAGAATGCAAAGTATTTTTGAGGAGGCGGAAGTCTGGGATATCATGGTTCATACCACACAACAGCCTATTAATGTGCCTACTGATCCTGTTCAGTTGGCAGCATATAACAGAAAGAACAACAAGGGTAAGAGACTGATTCTAGACGGAATCAAGGACCATTGCATTCCTCATGAGAGAGGAAAGAGAAATGCCCATGAGATGTGGTCAGCATTGACCAACCTCTACCAGAGTACCAATGAGAACCGGAAAATGGTCCTGAAGGAGAAGCTGAAGAACATTAAGATGGCTAAGACTGATAGTGCAGCTGGATATCTCACAAAGATTACTAATGTGAGAGATGAGTTGGCAGCGATTGGAGAGGCCATTCCTCCCACTGAGTTGGTGCGGATTGGAGTGAATGGCCTCCCCAGTTCATGGATGAACTTTGCTGATGGGGTTTGTGCACGTGAGACCCTTCCCACATGGGAGAGGTTTTGGGATGATTGCATTCAGACAGAGATCAGGAAAGGTCAGCTTGGGGCAGCCAAGCCAGTTGAGCAGGATGAGGATGTATAGCCAACATTGACGGGACATAAACTGAGAAGAAACGGAGCTTCCTGACAATGGTGGGGGCAAGGCAAGGTAAAGGTAAGCAGGTTAACTCCGCAGAAGAGGACTATTCCAAAAAGTGAAGTGTTGTTGGAATTGTCAGAAGATGGGACACTATGCAGTTGTGTGTCCAGAGAAGAAGAAGAAGAAGGGGAAGAACCAGAGCATGGCAGCTTCAGCAGAGGTTGAGGACTTTGCAGATCGCTTTGACCGGGAGTTTGGGTTCATTGCGTGTGAGTCTTCTAGTGCAGGAGTACCTGCCACACAGGTTCAGAGGGAGCATGCATTTCCCTCGATTAGCGGGGCATCTTCGGGTATCTGGTATGTGGACAGTGGGGCTTCACGTCACATGACAGGAGTCCGTGAGTGCTTCTCAGAGCTTTCAGAGAGTGGCACTGATGTAGAGGTAGTACTCGGTGATGACAGAGTTGTTAGAGCAGTCGGTGTGGGAACATTGACATTTCAGAGGGAGTCCAAACCTCCCTTGAAGGTGTCGGATGTTCTTTATGTGCCAGGGATGAGGAAGAACCTCATATCCGTCTCAGCTTTGGAGGACAGAGGATATGAGATATTGTTCAGGGGAGGACAGGTGTTGATGTATCCCAGGGGCACTCCAGCTGATTCAGCTAGAGTGATAGGTGTACGCCATGCAAAGGTGTACAAGTTTGCATTCCAGTCCCTTTTGGCATTGAGCAGCAGTACCGACAACAGAGCTAGCAGTTCTGAGCAGTGTGAGATTTGGCACCGCAGGATGGGGCACATGCATCATGGAGCCTTGAGGACTTTGCGGGAGATCACTACAGGTGTGCCAGAGTTCAGTACTGATCACTTTGATACTTGCAGAGGATGTGTGATGGGCAAGTTTGCCAAATCCCCCTTTCCCAGCAGTGACAGCAGAGCGACTGGGATACTTGATTTGATTCATTCCGATGTGAGCGGTCGGATGTCTCATGTTTCCTTGAGTGGATATGAATACTATGTGTTATTCATTGATGATCACTCCAGGAGGACCTGGATTTATTTCTTGAAGACCAAGAGTGAGGTCTTCAAGCGGTTTCAGGAGTTCAGAGCTCTTGTGGAGACACGGACAGGTCGGAAGATCAAGTCCCTGAGGTCGGACAATGGAGGAGAGTACACCCTTGGAGAGTTTGTTGACTATTGTGCGGAGGCAGGCATTAGGAGGGAGCTCACTGTTCCTTACAACCCCCAGCAGAACGGGGTTGCGGAGAGGAAGAACAGATCCATCGGAGGGGCTGCCAAATCCATGTTACATGATCAGGGGTTGCCATTGTTTTTTTGGGCAGAGGCCTGCAACACAGCTGTTTACTTGCAGAACAGGAGTCCGCATCGTGCCTTGGGGCACATGACTCCGGAGGAGGCTTTTTCTGGGAAGAAGGCTGATATGGGTCATCTTCGTATCTTTGGGTGCATGACATACTCCTACATACCCAAGGAGAAGAGGACCAAACTAGAGCCCACCGCAGAGAAGGGTATCTTTGTGGGCTACAGTGAGACCTCCAAGGCCTTTCGGATTTACATTCCTGCGCAGAGGAAAGTTGTTGTCAGGCGAGATGTGAAGTTCGAGGAGGACGGGGCCTTTAGGAGGTCACGGGAGTTAGAGTATCTGGATCAGCCAGACCCTCAGCAGCAGTTGAGTCATTCACAGGGATCCAGTGGGCAGGGATCAGGAGGATCCGGAGGTACATCTATGACAGTGTCGCGGAGTGCAGTGGAGTGGGGAGTGGCTCGCGAGTCGGAGGGTGGGGTGCTATGGGCAGCACGAGCTGGAGTCCGGAAAGCGGTTCATGGGGAATCCGCGTGCAGACGATTCTCACGGTACCTCGGCATCTCGAGTTCGGAGTGCGAGCGCGGGGAGGATAGCCGAGACGGACGGTCGGGAGTTCGGGGCTCCGATGTTGAGAGGAGAGTTTTATTCTCGGCGGGAGAATGCACTCGAGGGGATCTTGAAGCCCAAGTGGCTTCAGGACACCTTGAGAGATGCCACATCTGTTGCTGAGCCTAAGAGGCCGGTCAGAGAGAGCAGACCACCTGAGAGGTTTTGTAGCTATATGGCAATGGCTACCGGCATCCTTGACTCTGAGCCTTCTAGCTATGAGGAGGCAGCTAGCCAGCAGGTCTGGAGAGAGGCCATGCAGGAGGAGTATTCTTCTATCATGAAGAATGATGTTTGGGAGGTGGTGCCGAGGCCTGAGAGCAAATCCGTGGTTACTTCCAGATGGCTTTACAAGGTAAAGCATGCTGCAGATGGCAGCATTGAGAAATTCAAAGCGAGGTTTGTGGCTAGAGGGTTCTCCCAGGTAGAGGGAGTTGATTATGAGGAGACCTTCGCTCCGTGGCTCGATATACTTCGATCCGCTCCATTATATCGATAGCAGCAGAGATGGGTTGGAAGATCCACCAGATGGATGTGAAGACCGCATTTCTCAATGGCTTCATACAGGAGGAGGTGTACATTGAGCAGCCACAGGGCTTTGAGGTGCATGGGAAGGAGTCCCATGTGTGCGGACTGAAGAAGGCCCTTTATGGCCTGAAGCAAGCTCCCAGAGCTTGGTACTCCAGGATAGATACATACTTGCAGGAGATGGGTTTCACAAAGAGTGAGGCGGATCCGAACCTTTACTATATTGTGATAGGTGAGGAGCCTCTCATTCTGGTGCTGTATGTGGATGACTTAGTCATTACAGGTGCAGAGAGACTCATAGAGCACTGCAAGAGAGATCTTGCGGCGGAGTTTGAGATGAAGGACATCGGCTTGATGCATTACTTTTTGGGTTTCGAGGTGTGGCAGGAGGAGGGGCATTTCTTCCTGGGACAGGGGAAGTATATTGTGGACATCCTTGGCAGATTCCACATGGAGGATTGTAGACCCATGTCGACACCGATGATCACCAACTGGAAGAAGCTTCATGCTTCGGATTTCGAGTTGGTGGATCCCACATTGTATAGACAGCTGATTGGTTCCTTGATGTATTTGGTCAACACTAGACCAGATATTTGTTTTGCAGTCAACACGATGAGTCAGTTTATGTGTGAGCCTAGGAAGGTTCACTGGGTGGCTACAAAACACATTTTGCGGTACTTGCAGGGGACAGTGGATTATGGTCTGGACTACACGCAGGGGGATGGAGTGAGATTGGCAGGTTACACTGATTCTGATTGGGCAGGTTGTGCTTCTGATAGGAAGAGCACTTCAGGGTGCTGTTTTGGGTTGGGTTCGGCGGTTGTGTCATGGTTCAGCCGAAAGCAGCAGTCAGTAGCATTGAGTTCAGCGGAAGCAGAGTATATGGCAGCCAGTCTAGCTAGTTGTGAGGCCATCTGGCTTCGCAAGATGTTGTTTGGCTTATTTGGTCAGCCGTTGAGACCTTCAGTGATTTACTGTGATAATCGGAGTTGCATTAAACTCACGGAGAATCTAGTATTTCATGACAGGTCAAAGCATATCGGGATCAAATATCACTTCATCAGAGACTATGTTCAGAAAGGAGCTGTGAAGCTTGAGTATATTCCCACTGATGAGCAGGTTGCAGATATTCTTACCAAAGCCTTACCACGGGGCAAGCATGTCTATTTCAGAGACAAGATGGGTGTGGTGAGGAACACCTTCCTCGGTAAGAGGGAGTGTTGAAATTTGGTACCGGAGGACAGGTGGTTCCCTAAGGCTTTGATCTTTGGCCTAGGGAAAAGTGTCCAGAAGAATTTAATTTTTCTCCTAAAGTAACTTTATAATTTTTATAAAGTTAAATCTAATTTAAAAGTGACTTAAGTGATAAAGTTACTAAAGTGACTTTATAAAGTTATAAAGTCAAATCTAATTTTAAAGTGACTTAAAGTGATAAAGTTACTAAAGTTAAAGTGACTTTAAATAAAGTCAATATAAAATTAGAAAGGAAAAAGTGACTTTGGAAATAAAAGACTAAGTGGGTCTTTATTAAAGTGGGGTGAATTAAAAAATGAAAAGTGAGATTTAAATGAGCATTTAATCTCGGCCCTAGATCTCCGTCAATAGGCCATTACTGGTTGGGATTTAAAGTCACTTAGGGTTAGGTTAAGAGGAGGAAAAGGAGGAAAAGGTAACCACTTCTTTCATGGCCAGTTGAGAGAGGAGATGAAGGAGCGAGAAGAGTGATAGACGACGAGAGGAGAAACGACAAAAGCGACCTGACGTGATACAGCAAGAAACACTTCAAAGAAGTGAAAAATCGATCTGTGAGAGTTTATAGAAAGCACATTCAACGAAATGAAGAGTCGTCTGACATTTACGGTTTTAGAGAGAGCGGTATTGTTTTTGTTTGAACGGCCCGACAAGAACCTGTTTCAAAATGATTGCACCGGGCGAAAATGAGAAAGGGAATATTTTTCTGTCCCATCCGTACGGAATCCGTACAGTCCGTACGGTCATTCCTGGCACGTTTTTCGAGGCAGCTAAGACAGCATTTAATGCTGTAATTTCTCTGAAATATTTGTTTGCTGTTTGGCACGTTTTTCGAGGTGGAGGGTGGCACGAAAGTCAAGATAAGTGATTTTTGTGTTTGCTGTAATTTTCGGTGTATTACTGCTCACTGTAAAAGCATTTTTCAGAAATAAATGAGAAGCTTCCAGACTGGTTTTCCCCAAGAGTTGTAGGGGGTTTTTCCAGGGTCACCTTGACCAAAAATTTCTGAGTTATGATGTGTTGAATGACTGTTTGTTACTGCTGTTATTTTATTTCTGCATTTACAGCATTCTGAAAAAAATTTCCAGAATTTGTGTTTTCAGCAAAATTTATTTTTCAGTTATTAAATGTATGGATATGGGAAAGAGCATTTAATTATTTTGGAGTAATAAAGATGGCGAAAATAAAGTGAAACTAAATTTTCACGAATTTCAAGTTTTTGAACATATCTGGATGGAGCTTTTTCAGATAAATCATCTTCGAGTTCTTCATTGGGTTCACTGTCTATATCATTCCTATTTGATGTAGAAGGATATATGTCATCATCGTCTTCATCTGTTGTTTGTTTTTCTTCTTTTGGAGCTGCAGGAGACTCATCAATAACAACATCAATGCATTCAACAATCTTCCGAAGTCTTTTATTGTAACATTTATATGCTCTACTCCTAGAGGAGTAACCAAGAAGTATTCCTTCATCTGCTCTGGGTTCAAACTTGCCAAGTTTTTCATCATTATTTTTGATAACATCTTGCTTTAAAGCTCTAAAATGCTTCGGTGGGAGGATTACTGCAGAGGATTTACTCATGAATTTTATCATATTTACTGAACATGTCACATGTGCCTTTGTTAAGAACAGCTATTGCAGCAGCATGTCAAGCTGCCCCAAAAAAATATGCTATTCAGGAATCATCAGAGAATTGGCCATTTGTTGGTATTCTGTTCATTCTTTCTACTCAGCCATTTTTGTGGGGTGCCGACTACGTGAAAGAAATTCATCTTTTTATGCCATGTTGTTCACACAAATTCAAATTCATTCATCTTATATTCTCATACCATTGAATCTGGGCTGCTGATTTTTAGATCTAATTCATTTCAAATAGTGCTTTGAAAGATCTGAAATTTCTCAAGTAACATCACTGTCTTTAGCGACCTAATCCAACACATTGAAAATGTGATAAATAGAATTATAATTTTCATCAGTGGTGAATTTTCCCTCAGGTCACCTTTCATATCAATTATGAATAAGTTCAAGAGGCCTACTTGATGATCCTTCCTTGGCATTAACCTGTACTCTGGTTTGCTTACCAAATTGGCAAGATTTACATATGATATTTTCGGGTGGAGTAATACTGGGAATATCACGGACAGCTTTAAGTCTGCTTGATTTGTTGATCTGAGAGAAGCTCAGATGCCCCAACTTTCTATGCCATAGCCAGTTTCTAAAGATTTACTTAGGTAACATTGTTCTTTGCAGTTCTTCAATACATACAGGTTGCTTAGAGTTCTTTTTCCTTTTATAATTGTCTTACCTGTATCAAGATCACGTACCACACATTCTTTTGAACTAAAGACAACTTCAGTTCCTTGATCACACATTTGACTTACACTTAACAAGTTATGCCTTAATCCATCCACATACATGACATCATTAGCTTTCACCTTTTCTTTTAGAAATACTGACCCTTTTCCTTTAATTACAGCAGGAGTATCATTTCCAAATGTAACTTTCTTTTCCTTTTCTAGAGCATTATATGTAAGGAGTTTGCTTTTGTCACCTGTCATGTGTCTTGAGCACCCACTATCAATGTACCATTGATTTTCTTCACCTACACAAATAACTCCATACTACAATTTCAACTTTTTAATTCCTTCTTTTTCCATGCAGATGGGAACGAACATGCTCTTTTGGCTAAAATTTGCTCACAATTGATTCTTCATGGCTGATTATTACAATAAGCACATTCAACTTCATTTTGAAGAGGAGAAAATTTGTTATAGGTATTCTTATTTGTTCCAATATCAATCCTTTTCTTTCTTGCTTCTCTTGTAATGATGGTTTTATATGCGACACATTGAACAACTTTATGACCAAAATTGTGACATGAGAAACATTGTCCATTGAGAAGAAATTTCTGCGTCAATAAAATATTACTTATGAATGCCTGCACAGTGATTTTTTTCTTTGAAAGATATTCTGTTGGTGTTCTTTGAATTGAGATGATCATGATTTTCCAACAATGATTCTTTATTCCCTTCTTTGAGTGGCGGAATGTTGCCAGCCATTTGATGGCGCACCCAGATAAAATGGTCTTTGAAGCCTGAGAAAATTCTTCGGTATATCCAAGAGCTGTCTTCATAAGAGGAGAATGTTGTACCTTGATAATCTCATATAAGGTTTCAGATCCTTTAGGAAATCTAAGATTCAGAGTCTTTACTTTCTCAAATTCTTTTCTTAGACTTACCACTTCACATTCTAATTTCTCATTGTGTTTCTTCGCTTCTTCAAACTACTTTTCCTGAGTTTCTATGGTTATTTTCCTTTCTTCTAAGATTATTTTACTTTCTTCTAAGCGTATTTTGAGTTGATTGTTTTCTTCAAGAAAATAATTTTTCTCTAGAGCATCCACAAAAGTATCCTTTTCTTCTCTAGATTCAAATGCCATGAGAAGTCTAAGATCTTGATCGCATTCTTCCTCACTATCTGATAACCCATCACTGTCTTCATGAGTATAGTAACTTTTCTAGTGATAAACCGATTCTTATTCCTTATTGCTACTTACTTTCCCTTTTCATGTGTTTCTTTGTGAGGACACTTAGCGGCATAATGACCAACTCTTCCACAAGCAAAACATTTGAAAGGAAGCTTACCTCTGAACCGTCCTGTGCCAAGTTGGAGTTTCTTTACAAAATTTTCCTCATCTTCTTCTGAGATATATCCTGATCCTTCTGCTTCTTGTACTTCTTTCCCTTTTGTAGAAGCTCTGAAGACAGCCTCTTTGACTTCGGATGATCCTCCTCTTCTCATTTCATATGCGGTTAGTATGCCATGAAGTTTTACCACAATGAGATTTTGAAGGTCCTGTTTTTCTTCAAGAGCAGAAACTTTTGACTCAAATTTTGTTGTTAGTGATCTTAAAATTTTCTGAACCAAAGTATATTTGGCTATTGTTTCTCCCATATTTCTCATACGATTTACAACATCATCAATACGTAAGAAGAAACTGACAATATTCTCATCACTATGCATTCTTAAATTTTCATATTCAATTCTGAGAGTTTGAAGTTTTTCACTTTTTACCTTTGCATCACCTTCATAACTTAGAATGATTTTGTCCCATATCTCCTTTGATGTATTTAGCTGCATAACTTTGACAAATTCAGAATCAGTTAGACTTCTTGTTAGAGCATTGACTGCCTTTGCATTTGTTTCATAATTCTTCTTTTCAGTCAGATATGTTGGTACTGCAGCTGGATATTGATATCCTCGTTCAACAATGGCCCATGCATCTGCTCCCATAGACTGAATATAGGATCTCATCCTTATTTTCCAGAAGATTAAATTTCTTCCATTAAAGAGCGGAGGCTTGATAGATGCTATTCCATCTTGATTGCTCATCTTTCTTGATCTTCCTTCTAGCGCCTAAGATTTTTCAGAAGGACCTCCTCTGATACCAATTGTTGGGAAAAATGCGAGAGGGAGTGAATCGGGTATTTAGAGCTAACTGATAATCTTTTTACTTTTCTTTTCTCAAAACCCATACGCTACTTTACAGAACAAAACTAGCGTATATACGCGGATATCCTTAAGGAAACTCGCGTATGCTTAGAGCTCTTATTATGTATTTGATTCTTAAATCATTGCATCATTTATTCATTAGATGTTAATCAGCAAGCATGTGCAGTAAAAACAGAATAAACCATCACACATAAGCAACACACATGAACACCAGGATTTAAGGTGGAAACCCAAGTCGGGAGAAAACCACCGCTGCCCTCATCTCAGTCTTCAATATTTATTATAAAGAAAACATCTTACAACCATGTACTGGTGCAGACTCGTACCAACATGCAAGCACCCACCTACAGAAGGCTACAACCTTCTCTTGTTTACCAGCCTCTCCTGGAAGGGAGCTACAACCCCCTGCTCTCGTTTACCAGCCTCTCCTGGAAGGGAGCTACTACCCCCTGATATTAGCACCAGCCTCTATTGGCAGAAAGCTTCTACTTTCATACTGAAGGCTTCAACCCTTAGATCCACTGCAAACCACATTTCATCAATTTTCATACTGGATCAAACAGCTTCAACACAACCCTTTACTTATCAACAAACATACTTTGCCCAATACTTCAAACAGAACAGTGAGACCACTGTAACCAGAATATCAGAGATAACCCAGACTTCAGAATAGATATTCAGATGTAAACTCAACCCTGAACATTCATTGAATCAAATATCATACACTACTTTTCTTTACTGAAGCCGCGTACATACACGCTTTCCTGCACACCAACCCGCATATACTTCTGTGTATTTTATTCTTCAGAAAACCCTATACGCACCTTTCATTAATAGAGACTGCGTATACACGCACTTTTGCAGAGACCAACTAGCGTATAGATCTGTAAATGGAAAACTTTACAAAATAGATCAGATCTATAAACTTACCCAGATTTATTCATTATCTTCAGTATACTTTGCGCCAGATCTTCACCATTTCTTCTACTGCAGATCATCCTAGAGATTTATCATCATCATAAGATCTAGAGATCTTGAACCATCCTCAGATCCATGGGTGCATCAAAGATTCAGATCTATCAATTAAGAACAAATTTCATTCATGCAGATAATCCTTAGAGATATTAATTCATCAACAACCCTTACTCATGCACACGCTTGCACAATGATATTCTTCTCCTTATATAGATTTAGCCTTTATCAATACCATGAGTCAAAACCACACCACTTCCGATGGTATTCTTGGATGAGATCAAATAGATAATCCAGCGCTCAATACAGTGGGCCAATACCATGGTAATGCCCCTATGTATCATAGTTTTTAGAGCGTAAAAGGCATACGCGACTTTGAGCGTGCGTATCCACGTGTATACGCAACTTCGCAACTTCGCCTCATAAAAACTACGTATATGCTAACCTTGAATGTATACGCGGGTTCCCTTCACAAAAGTAGAGTATATACGTAGGTTGCCTTCACAAAAGTAGCATATACATTGTGACATGTTATATTTATCATTTTTCTGGCACTTACTGGAATTGTTTTCTCTGTCACATCTGAACTGATATGTAGATACATCATTCTTACATCTTTAGCACATAGGTTGCTTATCATAGGCGACTCATCAAGTAGGTTTCCATCAATGCCAACTTCATCAAGTAGGTTGCCATCAAGAAAAACACATTGCATCATATTTCCAACAGCAGAAAGTCGTCTACATTTGAATGTTGCCCAATACAGACATGCCTATAGATATATGCCCATATTCGGATGACGATCTGTATGTAAGGTCACCGTACAGATGATGTGTACAAAAATCCTAAAATCGTAGCTCGGATGGCTGAAACTAGATCTGGGGTCTTCTTATCTCGTTCACTCAATCGTTCAGGTACAAGTCTAGCCATGTGAATATATGATTTGTAGTCGAACATGGTAAGACGTCATTTGATTACCAGCCAATGATGTGTGTTGTTAACAAACGCGAGAGAACAAAAATTGATGTCAATGGCCCTCAAGGTATTGCAGTACATTTCGTAAGGCGTGAATAGATGATTTGATGTTGAACGCCAAACAAAATATTTCGATCAAAAGTCCTGAAGCGAGGATCTTGTCGATGCTGTAACAAGCCTCATGGTACTGGATTATGATGTTTCCAAGTAAACTTCCTTGATGATGATTTGACGTCGACAAGAAGCTACTTTATTGTGAAATGGGAGCTACTGATTTTGGAGACAAAAGGTGACTTGATATAGCAATTTTCAGGGATGATTGTCATGAGAATGAAGGTTTATGAGTATTGCAAAAGGATGAGTAGTCACTAGATGACTTCTCTTGAACATATCAGCGATACTGAGATGAGTTGGCAACATTGACCCAAAACTAAAGTGAAGGTATGATGAACCATATGTATGAATTAACCATCAAGAAGATTATGTAACCCAAACAGTCATGATGATGGAGTGAAGTGTCATGTTTAAGAGCGACCTACTACCATAAAAAGTTATGTTCACTTTCCCAAATTTTCCCAGTCATTTGTCAACTAGTACCTCTTTATTTTTTAACAAGATTGAGGAGGATAACATATTATTGATCTACAATTCAACCCTTCAAGAAAAAAAGTATTGCTATTTAATAATTTAATGAGTCTAGTGATGAATGAAACTCGATTCTTGCCATGATTGACAAGCCCGTCACTATTTTATGTTTTAACGACCCTGACGACAGTGAGAGCCTGGTCCTTTTTCATATTTAGAGAGTTTGAAAAAGAGGACGGAAGAAGAATCCATAAGTAATTTTTCGTAAATTTGTCGCTCAGATCCAAAAAAGTGTAAAATAATATCTAAGAGAACCTCCTAGCCATGTTAGACTAAGGCATTCCTTTTTCGTAAATAATCTATCACAGTCTGGAAAAGGGTTAAACTTATACTAAGTAGATATCAATTCATTTACTTTTATGAGCTCGAAGATACAAGTGCTCGACAATCTTTTCACATTATCGGAGTCTGAAAAGAGCTAAAATAAGACTCCATGGGTTCCTTTTTTGCTGTTATCATAGCTCGAAAAAGAGATAAAAATGCACTTCAAGTCCTTTTTCATTTTTAACAAAGCTCGAAAAATAAGGATAAAAGTATGCTTTGTGGTCAAATCATTCTTGAAATAAATCTGCATGACTAATCTGCTCATCAGTTGCAAAACCTGTTCAGAACAACATCAAATGGATTAAAAATACATGTTTCATGATAAACATAGAATAAAACCATAGTCATGGTAATAAATATGATTTGCAAGTAATAAAATGACTAATTAAAAGAGTTTTACTATTCATTTTTACCATTTGAAAGTTACCATTTGCATTTTGGAGCTTTGAACCTGTTTTTTCCCCCGAACTTCAGTCGTCGATTGCGATCGATTCCGTGGACTGTTTTCATCTTCGTTTGATCCAGGTTGGTGCCATAAACCCTCTCTTTCTTTCAGTATTCAATTCATTTCCTTTCACTGCAATTTTTTAGGTATTTGGGCCCCTTATGGTAAATTCTTTTTCAAAAAGAGGGAAATGCACCCTTGAGCATCGAAAACTGCGTTGGGCACAATTCACATTCTTAATTCTTGCATTGTACCCAAAATGTGCCTAATTTTTTTCATGAAAAGGAGTCTAATGAGTCTTATGGTTATGTTTTAGGATTTCATTGGACTATAATGACAATTACTTGGAGAGAAATAGGGCATGAAGAACAAAATATGATTGCCCTAAATGATCCAGGTACAGTAAGAGCCCTAAGAGATTGTGGGTTATTAAATTACTTCTGCTTGTTAGGGATGAGGCAAAAGATAGAACTCTTGGAGTTCCTAGTTCGAACATGGGATCCGGCTATTGAGGCATTTCACATTAGGAAAAAAGTAGTTCCTATTACAATGGAGGATGTATATTTCCTAATAGGCTTGTCAAGGAAAGGCTTGCCTATTTCCCTCTCAGGGTCTGCTCTCGGAGGAGAGACAATTAGAGAATATGTTTTGCAATATTTCTATCTAGGGGCAAGGCCATCAAGGATGGGAAAATAAACATCCATGATGTTCGTGATTTTCCTTTTAGAACCATTATTTTCACGATCGCAAAGCTTGCCGGAAATGTTACACTACATGTAGTTAATAGATCATATATGCAGTATGCACTAGAGTGCATGGAGCCAACAGTCTTCAACTGGTGTGAAGCAATACTTTCTCAAATAAAATAACAACTTAACAAGGCAAAGGGAGGAAGGAAGAAAAGCTTCAGTTATGGTTCGATCCTTATTTCATTTGTCTTAGAGAAGATTCCACTGATGCAGTCTCAGCATGTGACATTGGATGTGTCTAACCCTAGAGATCTGAGGATGAAACTATGGGTAGAACTAATGGCTAGGCATGCAGGCCAATCGTCCATTGTGTTATCGACTACATTCTTCACCTGGTTCAGGCGACACGTTATCACCATTGATGAGTATGCATATGCAGGCATCGATTTCTGAGGAGATCCAGACTTAGCTTTACTAGAAGGTGCTCAGTGGGGTGCAATAAGTAAGAATTTTTGACCATATTCTTTTATTTTTCTAAGGTTTATACAATTTTTTTGTTTTTTATGTTTTCCCAAAACTAAACTAAAGTTTTAATGTAATGCAGATGTTGGTCGAGTTCAACCGGTGGAGGAACCAGAGGATAGATTGGATGAGCCAGTAGAGAGGGATGTCGAGAGAGCATTCCTTCGAGATTTAGACATGGCTAAGACTCTGTCTGAGCTTTGGCAACACATAGAAGGGTTGACCTTTGAGATTCCGGATTTCCGGATCGAAGAGTTACCCATGTGACTGCAATGCCACACTATAGGTGTTCCTAACCACTGGATGCAGTGACTGCGTAGGATAGCTAGATCTATAGCACGCTACCATGATCACAACAAGGTTACTTTTGACACGTTGCATACATTTTGAGGTTAGATGACCAATGTGTCTTGGGCACAAATTTTTGTAAAAACCTACAAATATATATCTATTTGATTTTAGTGTTTTCCTATGTTTATTACGTAATCCTATTCAATTATGTGAATGTATCTTTACATGTGTTGCAAATGTCTGTCTAAAACATGATTAGCTAAAGAATCAGTCAATGTGTTCAAGTTTCTGGAAATGTGTTGATATTGAAAAATCAAAGTGTCTTTCCAAAATTCAAACTCTTAGGAACAAATGATGCAGTGTTGGATTTATAAAAGTATAAATACTAGTAAGTTGTAATACCACAAGTTGAGTCTAACCTTATGATGATGTAGTTAATACCAAATTAAATGGCATCAAAGAGAAATTAGATCAACACACTATACTTAGTGATATTGTTTGTCGATCTGCCGATACAAATCTCTTGAAAACTCACTAACTCATCGTTCGAAGTGAAAATGGCCCACGTTGCAGAGGATAAATTCTGCGTATTACAACTAGCACCATCAACATATCCAACAAATGGTTCCAAAGATTCAGACATCTGCGATGAAATGTAGAGCGGATTTCTAACGTCAAGAAAACTCTAAAAAAACAAACTAAGACAGTGAATGAAAATCAACAACATATATATACAATATAATACAAAAAATTACTACGCTCATGATTAAGCTTAGTAACTTTTCAGAAACAACCCATTTCGGGGCTGCGCCAAAAAAATTCCATCGTAATCCACCAACTCATAGGCACCCTTAAGAAGAACTCACTTGAAAATATAGGGGGTGTGCCATAATGGCTCAAATTTCCATGTACCTATTACATCAGCTTCTTGATCATAAAGAAGGACCAAGTCACCCTCTGAGAAAATGCAAGGCTAGCCATTTTTGTCGTATTACACCTTTACACATCTCTTATGTGCTTCGTTGGCCAATTGGGCTTCATGACGCATTTCATCAGGATGGATGAGGTTAAAAATATGTGCTTCTTAATATGAGGTGTCAGGTAACAAGTCGATTGCGAGTTTCAATGACGGTATTTCACATTGGATTGGCAAGATAGCTACCAGACCATACACCAATTGAAAGGGAGTAGATTTGGTTGCGTTTCTTACCGAGGTTCAGTATGCCCACAAGGTCGAGTACAGGATCAAATTCCAGTTTCTTTTATGAACTCCTACCATTCGTTGAAGCATACATTTTAGAATCTTGTTGATATCTTCAACTTGTCCCTTTGATTGTGGATAATAAGGAGTAGAATTATCATGTGACAATCCTAACTTGGAAATCAATTCAATCATCATGTGGTTGCAAAAATGCTTCCCATGATCTATGACTATAGCCTGTGTGACCCCAAACCGTCCAATGACATGATTAAATAAAAACAATGCAACTTTTTTTCCTGTGTTGTTGAATGTAGGCATCGCTTCGGCCCATGTGGTAAAGTAGTCTACTGCGACAATAATATAACCATGCCCCCTGGATGAATGAGGGTTACAGGTAATGAAGTCAATGAGCCATTTCGAAAATGGTCCCGCATAGACAATAGGATGCATTGGTGCTGGCGGTTTGCGAATTTTATGATCAAATATCTAGCATGCATGAAAAATTATGACCGCGAGGATGCAGTCGTGAAAAATGGTAGGCCAAAAGTAACCAGCGTGGAGTATCTTCTACGTGGTAGCATATCCAAACAAGTGTCCACCACAAGTCGTAGCATGACAATCATTTAAAACCTTTTTGGCCTCCTCATGAGTGAGGCACCTTCTTAAAATTGTATCAACACCATGACGATAATGTGTATCGTCGACTATCAGATAATCTTTGGCTTGGTATCGAATACGTCGTTGGTCAGAACGAGAGGTATCAGGCTGAAAAGTCTAAGTTTGGAGATAAATGATAAAACCCCCATACTAAGGATCAGATGATCCAATTAGAAATAGTGACTCGTTGAGAATAGATGGTTCTGACGTAGTAGAAGTACCATCAGAGGGAAGGTCACAAAGAAGCTCAGTCAAAACTAAAGACTTCTTTGACTTGGATTTGATGAATTCCAAATCAAATTCCTACAAAATGACAATCCATTTTGAATACTTTCCCCCAGCAATGGACGTGATAAGATATAAGTCATGGGGTTGCAATCTGAAATGAAAATGGTCTTCTGAAATAGGATATAGTGGCGAAATCTTTGGACAACTTGAACATCTCCCAAGGTAAGCTTTTCTATGTATGAATACTTCACTTCCGTAACATTGAGATTATGACTCAAATAATAGACTGAAATTTCTATCCCATTTTCAAGTTGGACCAATACCATAGCAATGGTCATATCAGTCGTAGCGATTTATAAGAATTAATCACCCTGATAATTGGGGGGATACATTAATGACGCCCGGACAAGAGTATCCTTGACAGCATAAAAATAAGCTTGCGCAACTTGGTCCCAATGGAAGGGAATCCCATTTTTCAAGAGTCAAGTAAATCCTTTATCCATTTTGGCATAGTTGGGTATAAACCTCCTTAGGAAGTTATCATTTCCTTCAAGTTTCAGTATCTGAAGTAAATTTGATGGCACGGGAAAATCAAGAATGGCCTGGACCTTCACTGGGTCGATTCAAATTCCTTCTTTTGAGATGACGAATCCAAGAAAACGACCAGAAACAACACAAAACACACATTTATGTGGATTAAGGCATATTTTGTAGTGTCGGTAACGTAAAAAGATGGCTCTAAAATGCATTAGGTGATCAGTCTAATTTCGTGAATGTGTGGGTAAATCATCTAGATAGGGTTGAACAATGTTCTTGATGTCATTGAAAGAATAATCCATTGCTCTCTGAAAAGTGGCCTCGGCATTCTTTAAACCAAACGGTAGTTTCTGATAAGCGAATGTGCCCTAGGGACAGATGAATGATGCCTTATATTGATTCTTTGGGCAGATATTGATTTTATTGTAGCCAAAAAATCCATCCATGAACGAAAATATTTCTCATCCAGTACAATCGTCAATAATCTGGTCGATAAAGGTAGTAGGATAGTTGTCTTTTGGACAAGCAAGATTGACATCCCAATAATCAATGCACACTCTGATGGTTCCTTGTTTTTTCGTAACAGGAACGATGCTGGAAACCCACTCAGTTAGCGAAACAGGGTAAATGAAACAAGCACGCAAAAGTTTTACAACTTCTGCTTTAATGGCAGTGGCCTTCTTCGGATGAACAGGACGAAGACGATGATGCACCGGCTTGACATCAGGGTACATATTAATAGTGTGTTCAATGATACTAGTATCTATGCCTGGCATGTCCTCGTAAGACCAAGCAAATACATCACGAAATTCATGAGAGAGAGAGAGATATGTTTTGAATTCTAATGGATAACAAGACACGCCGACATGAATGTTTTCTACAGCGGCAGGTTTGGTCAAAATATCAATAGAAATGGTTTCTTCAATATTTGACAAATTTCGCTCGGAATCGATTGCATTAATAGGAAAATATTTTGAAAAGAAATTTTTGATTGATGGGTGATATAATTCACTAATATTATTTTCTTCATAATCAGGAAGATGGGAACTATGATGATAATCTTCCCATGGTTCTCCTTTTGACATCATGGTTTCCAAAATATTTTCATCTGTCAAGAAAGTTGAGGAAAAAGGATCAGATGGAGTACCAAAATATAAGGGACGATCAACCCAAACAACTGGCGACGATGATTTCGAATTCGCCACCCAAGCTAGATAGATTGATTGCTATGCCAGTTGAATAGGGTTGGGCAATAGAAACTCATCCAATGTGAAAATTTCAGAATCACCTGTACTCTTCCTTAATCCAGATGGAGTGGAAGAGATCATGTAGTAGGTCTCTATACTTGCAATTTCTGTCGACGTCATAGGCAACGGTAATGCAAAGTTTCCCATGAGAGTGGAACCCTTTAAGAGTTCTACACCAATGTTCTAAAGTGTGAGTTGGGGTGAATGAACTAATGGAACACTTCAAGTTATCTGGGAATTAGAGGCAAAGAAGGGTATTTGATTGATGACTGTGATAACACCTTTATGTGGAAAGGCAGTCACTATAAAATATTTAGAAATAATTGCATTCATAGCACATACCCATGGCCTTCCAAGTACAATATTGTAATCAAGGGGTCCATCAATGACCTCAACTTCAACATTCACTATTTTCCCCCTAGTTCAACATGTAGGTTATTAATAATACTGCAAGGCTTATATGTACATCTGTCAAAGGCCTTCAACATCGTTGATGATTGAGATAGGTGCGATGAGCCAAGTGACTTCCAACAATTTAGGGACATAATGCACGTAGATGCTCCCTCATCAATAATAGTACGATGAACAAGGCGATTGAGAACATTTACTTGGATGGAGAATGCCAATTATATTGGTAATTGTGGCACATAGCCTGTATGATTTAATACTACGAGATTAGAATTAGTCAGATCAATCCCACCAATAGCCGACAGTAAAGCCTGTTTCTGGGAGGGAAAATTTTGTAATACCTCAAGAGCTGACATAGCTGAAGGGGATTGAGCCAAATATTCAACTATAATATAATTTTGAGCAGCTCTTTCTCAAGGATTATATGTCGATTTATGAATGACTCCCTTCGGTGGCTTGATTGTCAATTCAGGAAGTAGGTGGTGGTATCGATTCCATAGACAAATTTGTGGTCGAGGTAGTAGGTTGATCATTGGCCTGAATATCGTAATATTTATTACACGTTGACACAAAAATATCGATTGATGGCTTTGAGACAGATAGCATAAGCACTTGGGAACTAGAAGTTGGATCCTTACCAACCGAATTTGTGTCCGAATTCGGAAGCAGATCTATCAACACAGCTGACGCATGTGAAGTCTTAACCATTTTTGAGACTTTAGTGTGGTGAGGAAAATCACGAACAAATTTTTCCTCATTACAGATTATGCAGGGATAACGAGGTTTCCTATTTCTAGATGATTGATCAGATGATCATTCCTGTGGGTTAGAAGTTTGTTTTTTCTTTGATTTCCATTTTTTCTTACTTCCGGGTTGCTTGTCAATTTTTCCTTTGTCAAATGACACAACATTGATTTCAGAAGAAGGCACAGGATCATATGCATTAGTATGATTTGCGCTTGCAGTACCAATCATACCGTCTCCAGCATGAGAGTCCTTTGATGAAGGAGGAACAGTAAAATTAGATTGCCGCGCATTAGAAATTTTCTCAGAGAGTGTTCCAGACTAAGTATAAATCAAATATAAATATTAGGCACGAGCAATGACCTGCTCTTCAGTTACGACGCCACCCTTAACCACATCCTCGGTTATATATGGTAACAGGGGCTTAATGAACCACTCAGCAAGGCGCTGATCAGGAACAAATGTCTTAACTAGTCAACGACAATGCCACTCATGAATATGATCAGAAATGTGAGTAGCATTAGTCTGTTTAAAATTATTCAATTGTTTCATTCCAGTTTCATATCATATGGGTAACTGGAAGTGAGTTAGAAAGACAATGGTTAGGGTAGTGAAATTATCAAAATAAGATCTAGGTAACTCAATGTACCATTTTGCAGCTGGACCAGTTAGCATACGCTGGAAAAGACGTAGCCGAACAGAGTCATCATTCAGGGAGTTTGATGAACACCACAAATGATAAGTCATAACATGAGTCAACGGGTCTTCCCAGGGTTTCCATTGAACTTAGGAATATCCGAGGGTAATTTATGGGGTATCACCGGCCGCCAAGGAGCATAATTGATTGGATCATTGGTGAGCCAGTTTAAATATTGTAACTCTAAAGTTGCAACAAAGGGAAACTATCGATTGAGGTTAGGTTGAGCATAACCAGGGTATGATGGAATAGCTTGGGCAACTGGCCTTTGAGCACCAGCATAAGGAATATATTGCTGGTAACCCAAAGGGGTTGTTTTGATAAGCAAACGCTTGAGGATTCTACTAACGAAAACCTGGATATGATACTTTTTGAAATGAAGGTTGAGACATTTGCACCTGAGGCTGCCAAGGGGTCTATCCACCAATGTTATAACCCAAATTAGGACAACTTGGATTCAATTGAGGATAGGTATAACCTGATATGGCTGCAACATCCCATAATATGGTAATCCAACTTGTGAATAAAGTATTCCAGGTAAAGGTTGTTGTAAATTAGCCAAAGGAGTTGGAGTCTGTGGGCCCAATACTTGAGGGTATTGACTTGAAGGAATCACTTGAAACGATTGTTGTACAACATTTTGAGTCTATAACAGGGGTAAAGATGTATTAATAAGTGGAAATGATGTGGGTTCAATAGGTTGAACCGGATGATACGAGTGTACAACCATTTGTGGTTGGATAGGAAAAGTGGGATGCCATTGACAAAAATTCATTTTGACATTAGGTTGACCAAAAAACGACAAAGCACTCTCAAAGTGGGTGACCATAGGTTGCCCCCTAGCATGATGAGTATAATAAGATGGAAAATATTGTTCTCCAAATGTAGGGAGTCCAGTTGAGATGGTACTGGATGTAATAGACCCAGAAGGACCAGCTTGATATTTCCCTAATGATGGATATAAAGAATCAAGTCGTTCATTACTCACTATAGGTTTACCAGATATAATACTAGACGATAACATTGGTGAATTCCATGGGTTTGAAGATGCACCAAAGAAAATTCTAAATAAAGATTTATAACCTGATGGGACTATAGGGCCACCGTGTAAGTATGAATCTGGTGAATTTTTGAACATCGACAAGGTAGAGAGAGTAGGTGTTGACGCAATTGGAACAGATGGTCCAACCGAAGATGTTGGTTTAGGCATGGTTACTTGACCAAATGTATACCCTTTTGAATCGATGGGAATTTGAATAGACATAGGATCAACAAAAGTAGAGGGTATTGATTGATGAAAATACTCGTACAGGTAAAGATCCTCCCCAAAATGGTTTGGAGTTAAAGGTGTTTCATCTTGTGGGATTTCTTCAATCGAAATTAAACCAGGTGGAAGAATTTCACCGTCAGGGCCAAAATATATTTCGGGAGGTTGACTGCATAATATGGGAGACTCAATAGGTACTTCTATCACAAAATTTCTTCTGATAGGCTGCTAATCAGAGAATCTCATGTAACTGTTTCAAACCAATCTTGTGATTAAGGCTTAGCCTCCTCAGCCTGAGAGGGCTCTCAAGGGTTAATGATATTGAATAAAGATGTATATGGCTAACTCTATTTAGGAATTAACTTGCTTATGATGAATGTAGGTTGAAAATCATATTAGTAAGTAAAAATTGGGCTTATGGAGTCAATCATTTCAGTAATTCAATGAGCTCACTTGACATGGAAGCTAAGGTAGGTCAGCATTTTTAGCAGTAGGACACACACATATAAAACAGGAAAATACACAATCAATTCATCTTTAAAGGAAGTCAGAGCATTGCAAGAATTAATTCTGAGTATTATAAATGAAAACTACTACAGATGAGATACATAAAATGTTTAGATAAGATAGGAAAGCACTAAAAACTCATTTAGAATCTTAGGTTGGTCAAGTAACAAATCTCTATATTGTTGAAACAGTCAATTTACAATAAGCTGCAATTTTACCAAAAATCTCCAACCCTTGACAAATTCGACCCAATGGCCTTTAATAGATTTGTTACATCATGAGATGATCTACCTCCAGGCTAGATACATCTAATTTTTTCCTAATGACACCTTGCATAACCATAAAACATCAACTTAATGACAAACAGACACCTATCATACTTGACAGCCCTATTTCAAATAGGACTCAAACTACTCATTATTGTCTTTAACAACGTTATCTACTAAAGAAATTACATCCTCTGACGAGCATGCTTTCACATGGTCGAATTGGAATGATGGGACTCATCACTACATGACCACTTAACTGACCTCCTCAAAACTAGGAAACAAAACCCTGTTTTTTAGGCAAATGATCTTCTTCTTCCATGAATACTTTGGTTGTCAGTTTATCTTCATTTCATGGTATTTAAGTGATGAATGACTATTTTCATGATCCTCTAACACTTTGATAATACCCATCTATCCATATATGCCCAAAAATCTGCTTAAAAAACTCCCACATAGTACGCTACGAAAGTAGGGTAGTTTCATAGCGTACTTTTGTAGCGCTGCAAAAATTCCATTCACCTTCAATATTTTTTATTCTTTCCTTTGGCATAGTGTTCATCATCATTAAACACATCTCCCACACCAATTAAAACCCTTTATACCATCCAGAACTGGTTCAAAAAGTAAAAATATCAGCTACAATATTTTCGTAGCGTTTTGCTGCCCTTCAAGCCCAGGGGCGCTACAAAACTGCTGAAAAGTGCTGAAAATGCATATTTTTGTATAATTTTGAAAAATGAACCCTGTAAGTGCCAAAATCTTGTCTCTAACATGTCATTAGCCTTAAACAACCATAAATAAACTCAAACCAAGAGTTTTGAGGTGTCAATCTCACCTTTCATCTTTAAGACATCCTTGCTGATTTTTCCTGTTTTTTTTTTCTGAAAAATAGGTCTTAGAACAGAGCCTATATCTCCTAATCCATGATGTAGTTTGAAAAACTGGAGGAATTTTTTGTAATAAAAATATTATGAAGAAAAACCTCTCTTGGTTTTTAGAAAACCATCTCTAGCTGTCCAAAATCTGCATTTGAAAAACATGTGTAAAATAGGAAAACTTTGTTTTCTGAAAATAGGTCTTCAATAAATCCTTGTATCTTCCAACTGATAACACTTGTGAGAAAAGTGAGAGAGGTTATTGTTATTTGATATTTTCTTGAAAATAATCTCTGTCAATTTCTTAAAATACCTTTATTTTTTCCCAAAAACCTCCTTTGAATTTGACTTCTCAAAGTCAGAAAATAGAGAAATGCTTCATATTCGCTATGAAACTATTAGCCAGTTTCGTAGCGTTTTCTGCCTATTTTACACTGAATTCCCTATGAAAGTAGGGATTCTTGGCTAAAATGACCTTTTCGGTACAAAAATCTTGGGAATTGAAATCTGTCAAAAAATTATGAGTGATATTACATGAGGGAATTTGAAAGTGAGTGGGTTTAGACCTTAGGGTAAGCATAAACAAGAAAATTTTGAAATTTCCCTTGACCAAGTAATGAAAAATGAATTCTATGACCCTACCATTTCCAAATTGAACCTCTAGGATTTTGTCAAATGATGCTTCATTTTTATGAGTGATAACAGTGGCTCCACTTGGGATGGTGTGCCCCCTATGGTACACCAAAGAACCTGTAGTTCCAGTGCCATCCATCTTCTTGGAAATAAAAACTGAAATTTATGAAAACTTCGCCAAGCTCTTATGGCCTTCTCCTCGAACTAAAGCTTGATGATTACTGCTGAAAAACCAACTTTGTACCTACTGAAAATATTCTTAGTCAACTTTGAGATTATTTACACACTCCTACCTACCCTAACAGCTACATTCTCCATTTTTAATTCAAGCAACATGAAACTTCCAATGAAGCCAATCATTGATCTGATATGACATTTGAACCTCTTGACTGCACTTGAACCAAAAGTAAGCATGATACTAAAATGACCAAGGCAACATAAAATGGATCTGATATTCATAATGAAAACATAACTGGAAATCTGGACTGTAGAACTCTTCCATGTATTCAGCTATAGGATCATAGAAGACATGATCTATTTGATGATTCTCAAGACATTCTGTAGCTTTGGACAACTCATATATGCTTTGCTCAGCCACACAATATTTTAGTTATGTGCTATCAAACTGATTTTCAAAAATAGGGTATTCTTCCTCAATCTCAAAAGAGAAAGGAAGCAATACCCTCTCTTTGTGTTCTGGTATGAAAATATTTTGAAAAGATTGCTCTTGATCCTGAAGACTATAGGATTGAATTTGGTCTTCTAAAACTTCAATGTCTTTCTCAATTTTCTTAGTAACTTCATCCAAAAATTTAATCTTATCTTCTGACTTGCACTCAAATGATTTTAGATAAGAAGACAAGGACAAAGAAAAATTCTCATCCATTTCATCATTAGTATGATCATCATTCCAGTGTTAAAAACCTTGAATTGATGGAGATTATGCCACTAACTCTGTTCTGTCTATCCATTCTTCCAAAAACATAAGCCAAAAATCTGCAAATGACTTAACAGATCTGACAGGAAATATTTCAATACACCTTTTACATTTCCCTTGAAATGAATCATAGAACAACATCATGCAAAAATATTCATGTTTGACTCTAAGAAGCTCAATAAAGTCACAAAAATCTGATATATTCTTCAAGGTCAAACTCAAATCTTCTCCATTAAATTTTAGACCATTCCTTAAAAAATATGCATCCTTAGGAAAATGATTTGGGAAACCATAAATTCCTGAAAAATCTACACATGCGACCTTGAAACAAGAATGGAAGCATCTTAGTTCTTCATAAGTCCAGTGGAATCACCATGAATCTATCAATTTTGAATTATTCAACAATGGAGTCACCAAGGTAGTTTTGCAGCCTAGAGCAACTTTTTGAGCTCCTGCTACCTTCAAGAGTTCAGCTTTAGAATTTTTGGGAGATGTATAACTTCAGACTCTCGGTAGACGCACCAAAATGTTATCACAAAATTGCTTATGATAGGCTACTAATCATAGAATCTCATGTAACTATTTCAAACCAATCTTGTGACTGAGGCTTAGCCTCCTCAGCCTGAGAGGGATCTCTCAAGGGTTAATGATATTGAATAAAGATGTAGATGGCTAACTCTATTTAGGAATTAACTTTATTATGATGAATGTAGGTTGAAAATCATATCAGTAATTAAAAATTGGGCTTATGGAGTCAATCATTTCAGTAATTCATTGAGTTCACTTGACATGGAAGCTGAGGCAGGTCAGAGTTTTTAGTAGTAGGACACACACATATAAAACAGGAAAATACACAGTCAATTCATCTATAAAAAAAGTCAAAGCATTGCAAGAATGAATTCTAAGTATTATAAATGAAAACCATTGCATATGAGATACATAAAAGTTTTATATAATATAGGAAAGAACTAAAAAACTCATTTAGAATCTCAAGTTGGTCAAGTAACAAATCTTTGTATTTTTTAAACAGTCAATTTACAATAAGCTGCAATTTTTCCAAAAATCTCCAACCCTTGACAAATTTGACCCAATGGCCTTTAATAGAGTTGTTACATCATGAGATGATCTACCTCTAGGCTAGATACATCGAATGTTTGCCTAATGACACCTTGCATAACCATAAAACATCAACTTAATGACAAATAGACACTTATCCTACTTAACAGTCCTATTTCAAATAGGACTCAAACTACTCATTATTGCCTTTAACAACCTTATATACTAAATCAATTACATTATTTAACAATTATGCTTTCACATGGTCGAATTGGGGTGATGGGACTCATCACTACATGACCACTTAACTGGCCTCCTCAAAACTAGGAAACAAAACCTTGTTTTTTAGGTAAATGGTCTTCTTCTTCCATGAATACTTTGGCTATCAGTTTATCTTCATTTTGTGGTTTTTAAGTGATGAATGACTATTTTCATGATCCTCTAACACTTGTATAATACCCAGCTATCCATAGATGCCCAAAAATCTACTTAAAAAACTCCCACACAGTACGCTAGGAAAGTAAGGCAGTTTCTTAGCGTACTTTCGTAGCGCAGCAAAAATGCCATTCACCTTCAATATTTTTTATTATTTCATCTGGAATAGTGTTAATCATCATTAAACACATCTCCCACACCAATTCCAACTCTTGATAGCATCCAAAACTGGTTCAAAAAGTAAAAAGAGCAGCTATAGTAGTTTCGTAGCGTTTTGTTGCCCTTCAATCCTAGGGGCGCTACGAAACTGCTGAAAAGTGCTTAAAATGCAGATTTTTGTATAATTTTGAAACATGAACCCTGTACGTGCCAAAATATTGTCTCTAACATGTCATTAGCCTTAAACAACCATAAATCAACTCAAACCAAGAGTTTTGAGGTGTCAATCTCACCTTTCATATTTAAGACACCCTTGCTGATTTTTCTTGTTTTTTTCTGAAAAATAGGTCTTAGAATAGAGTCCATATCTCCTAATACATGATGTAGTTTGAAAAATTGGAGGATTTTTTTTCAATAAGAATATTAGAAATAAAAACCTCTCTTGTTTTTTAGAAAACCATCTCCAATTGTCCAGAATCTGCATTTTAAAAACATGTGTAAAACAAGAAAACTTTGTTTTCTGAAAATAGGTCTTCAAATAAATCCTTGTATCTCCCAACTTATAACACCTGCGATAAAAGTGAGAGAGGTTATTTTTATTGGATATGTTCTTGAAAATAACCTCTCTCCATTTCTTAACATACCTTTTTTTTCCTAGAAACCTCCTTTGAAATTGACTGCTCAAAGTCAGAAAACAGAGAAATGCTTCATATTCGCTACGAAACTATTGCCAGTTTCGTAGCGTTTTCTGCCTATTTTACATTGAATTCTCTACGAAAGTAGGGATTCTTCGCTAGAATGACCTTTTCGGTATGAAAACCTTGGGAATTGAAATCTGTCAGAAAATCATGAGTGATATGACATGAGGGAATTTGAAAGTGAGTGGGTTTAGACCTTAGGGTAAGCTTAAACAAGAAAATTTTGAAATTTCCCTTGACCAAGTAATGAAAAATGAATTATATGACCCTACCATTTACACACTAAACCTATAGGATTTTTTCAATTGATGCTTCATTTTTATGAGTGATAACAGGTACAATAGATTGTGGGGCGACCGATATAGGAACAACTTCCAGTCATTTTACTTCGGGATGCAAATGTTCTGGAAAAAATGAGACAGGATCTGGATCAACTTCCAATTGAACAATGTCGAGTTTGGGAGGTATGGTTTCACTGATTGGATGGATTGTGATCACGGGTAGTTGTGAGGACTCCATCTTCACAACAGTAGATGAACCAGGATTTGTAGAAACAACTTGTGCCAACTCTGGTATATGGGAATATGATGCTTCACCAGAGGTACTGATGGTACAAGTTTCGGTAGAGAAATGTCGCCTTCGCTGCCCAAAGAGACTTTCGATGGTAAAGGTGGTTTCAATGCAAGTCTACGCGAACGACGGGGAAAGTGATTTTCTTCTTCCATGATTACTGATTTATTTTATGACCAAAAATAAATAAACAAAATAAAACTGTAATGCTAGGCAAAAGGTTTACCAAGAAACTATGAACTGCAGAATACCTCCTGGTGAACCAAGAAGTACGGGTAAGTAATCTCCCCTAATGTTGTGTTTGGTGTATCACAATTTACAAGGAGTCCGACTCGGTTCACTATGGATGGATAGCAACCTAAAGTTGCCCTCCCATATATACCCTAAGGTACGTGGAGGCCCAAGTCCGTATTAGCATTGTCTAATGCGAAACCGCACAATGAGAGCACCCCTTTATAATTTTTGTACTATAACACCGCCCGATATACCCGAAGGTACGTGGACAAGCTACATTATACTTACATACATGGAGTGAGGTATCAAACTCAGAATGTATTGCAGACAATTAATAACAGTTGTTATGTTTTACGACGCTGGAACATGTCTCTAGCCTAGACCTTCTAAATTTTATCATTATGGTTCCAATGCTCTGTTAGGTATATTGATGAAAATTTTAAGTTGATCTTGTTTATCAATTTGCCTTTCAAGGTTCACCGCGATGATATGATGGAAATTCCTAAAATGAAAACTAAAATGATAAGCAAACTTTTCAATTTTAGCTTTTTCAATGAAAACCTTAGCTACTAAAGGGAAAGAGAAATCATTTTTTAGAGCAAACAACAAAGAGCACAAACTAATATGCAGCTAACCTAATTTTTTCCTATGCAAAACACACAATCCACTACATGCAAATGCAGGGCTTTTATTTTTAGTCCCCTTAATGCGAATGCAAAAAGGAAACTATATGCATCAAATCAACAAAAACAAATTCTTTCTTCTTTGGGAAACGATGAATTTAACAACAATTTCTCTTTTAGGAAAAATGAATAATGGAACTACAATTTTTCCTCCATGAAACAAAGAATTTAACAACAATTTCCTTTACAAAAACAAATGGATCTAATGTAGAAGTAAAATACTTTGAATTCGATTTGTCAATGATAAATAAAAACACTTAAAGAGACATTGAAAAAACTTACTTTTCAAAGGAGGAAGATCAAGGCAAATTCACTGGTCTTTATGAGGCATCAGAGTCCTTTGATGAAGGAGGAACAATAAAATTAGATCACGGCGCATTAGGAATTTTCTCATAGAGCGTTTTGGACTGAGTATAAATAAAATCTAAATATTGGGCATGAGAAATGAATTTATCTTCAATTACAATGCCACCCTTAGCCACATCCTCAGTTATAGATGGTAACAGGGACTTAATGAAACACTCAGCAAGGAGCTGATGAGGAACAAATGTCTTAACCAGTCGACGATGATGATGCCACTCATGAATATGATCAGAAATGTGAGTAGCATTAGTCTGTTTAAAATTAGTCAAGATTTCTGTTCCAATTTCATATCGTATGGGTAACTGGAAGTGAGTCAGAAAGATAGTAGCTAGGGCAGTGAAATTATCAAAAGAAGATCTAGGTAACTCAATATACCATTTTGCAGCCGGACCAGTTAGCGTACGTTGGAAAAGACGTAGCTGGACAGAGTCATCATTCAGGGAGTTTGATGAACACTACAAATGATAAGTGTATAATATTTCTCTATAATAATTATGGTAGGTAAGGTGGGACCTTACAATAAGTCATAACATGAGTCGACGGTTCTTCCCCAGTGGAGTCGCCAATTTGGCATGCGGAGTTATGAATTATGGATAAAACGCATTCCCTAAATGTGGTGCTATGCATTTAGAACAACGGATAAAAGTCTTTGTATACACTTTTCCTAAGAGTAAATAGACACACAGAAAGATGGAGAAACTTACTTGGAGTCCAATCACTTCCTATTCTCCTTCTATCACTCTTCTTGTAGCTTCCAATCCAACTTTGATTACCAAACTAGTTCCTGCAAGTATAAACACTAAAAATCAAAGAGATTTCAATATACAAAAGGCTATTTACTTTAATAATCAATGAAACATGAAACATATACATCAGCTAAGAATCCATAATATGAAAGATAGAAGCTTATACATATACATATGTGGGAAAGTGAGCAGAAATATGTATTAATTGATAGAAGGGGGAGGTTACAACCAGCGATTGATTTGATGTCACCAACTCCAACATTATCCCAGCATCATCATAATGAACATCTCTCCATCATCATATCACTCAAATCAAACACTCAATTGAGAAACCAACAACATTTCTTTACCAAATCTCTTCCTTCTCAAGCACTAGGATCTGTTCTCAATTTATAGATCAACTGAAGGTAGTTTCACAATCAATGACTTTATAATAATAGGAAATACATGTTCCCAAGCTCAGAGGTGTTATATGGATACATGGATTCGAATTTTGACACATATGGACTCTTTTAGAAGGCACTAGCCATGTGGATATTCCGGAACAATGAGAATTTTTCTCCCAATTGACCAATGCACTCTTTAATGTTGGGAAGTGCTTTGTAGAACACCCTTGAATGGAGGTAACTGCATATGAAAAGTAGTTAGTCCCTTAAGAGGTTGCGTTGGTGACCTCATTTGTGATATAACATGTACTTCAAATCTTGGAAACCTTGCAATGGAAGTCATGGATGATTTTTTCTTGTTCTATGTCTTAGGGCATGTAGCAACTGAAATTATAGGGGATGATAGACCATATTCATTGGTCCTGGGGATGATGTCCAGTTTAACCAGGTCATTGGGAATGGTGCCCAAATTGACCTATAACAGGGATAGCATATGCTTGTCATGTAAGTTTTTCCTTCGGAAAAATCCATCCTAGTACATTTTACAAGCCCTAGGAAGGAGGAACTCAGTAACGTCATGGTGACGACTTCCAATGTCATTTAGTTTTAACGATTTTGACAAAGGGAAAACTTGGCGCCTTTTCATGTTTAGAGAGTTTGAAAATGGGCAGAAAAGAAAACTCCAAAAGTTCCCTTTTCATAGGTAGTCTCTCAAATTCAAAAATGTAGAAAACAATACCTGAGAGAACCTCTTAGCCATGTGTGACTAAGGTATTTCTTTTTCGTAAATAATATGTCCCGGCCTAAAAAGGGGTAAACATTTACTAGGAAGATGATGTTTCATAGCCTTTAGCGAGTTCAATATTTTCAATTTTTGAGAGTCAGAAAAGAGCTAAAAGATGACTCCAGGGGGTGATTTTTTAATGTTTTTACCGAGTCTGGAAAATTAATAAAATACAACTCATTTCCTCATCGTTGCTAGTTTTACGACCTATTGTTGCTCAAGAAACAAACGTAAAACCCATTTTCGAGAAAAAATAATAAAACATAATCGAAAAAGGTGTCCAAAAACCTAATTAGGGTTAGAAAAGGCTATAAAACAACTCAAATAGTAAAAACAATTTACGTTTACCTTTTCACCTTCTTGTGAGCATTTTCACCGGTTTTTACTATGAATTTGCGGAGCTAACTGCAGGCAATCTAGGAGGTCATTGACGAATCCGTTTCTTTCAGGTAGGAGCTCTGAACTTATTCTACAATTTCATCCATTTTTTATTTGTTTTTATGGTTTTATGTATTTTGTGGGAGGGGTTGAAAAAACATGGCCACGGCGATCGGCGCTAGTTTCGGGCACAGAGTCACGCCGACCTCCACGTTTTTTGAACGGGAAGACGCCGCTCGGCGCTGCTGTTTGAAAAACATTGGCGCCAAACGCCGCGCAAATATTTTCAAGTTTTCCCTCAAAATGCTTGGCCAAAACTATTTAAATTTTAACCCTATGACTAATGGAATCTCTGCATTTGGTTTTGTGGGAAGAATCTATAGCTAAAAATGGTTATAGAGTGGAAAGAGCGGGAGAATGGGGTAGAGGATGAATAGGCCATGGAGAATGATGCATGCATGGATGCCCTGAGTAATTGTGGGATCTTGAAATTCTTCATGACCCCATGTCTGAGAGCTCAGATAGAGCTGCTACAATACTTGATCAGTGTAGGGGACATTGATCAGGAAAAAATCATCATTCGTGAACAAGAATTGGAGATAGAAGTCTCTGACATCTACTTCATAACTGCATTATCACGGAGGGGAGAGTGACCACTATTGACAGGTAATTGGACCATTGGAGAGAGAATTTTGATAGATAGAGTCTGTCATGGAGCAAAGAAAGCACATAAGAGTGGCAAGCTAGACATTCAGACAGTGCCCAACTTACCATTGAGGGTAGTGTTGCATACCATTACTCAGGCTACCGGATCTCAAGCTCCCCATGAAGCTACAAAGGTGAAACTCCAATTGGTCATAGTTTGATGGCTCTGACAATCTTCAATTGGGCAAAAGCACTAAGAATCAACATGAAATGTCAGATAACCAAATGAAAAAATGGTAAGTTGAAGCAGTTTGGGTATGGTTCCATCTTGATATTGTTCATCCTAGAACGGTTTCTGATATTCCAGCGTCAGGAGGTGGCCGTACCTATGCCACCAACACGAGAGCCACGAATGGTCTATTGGACTAAGCTGATGCCTCGATCAGGAGGTGGAAAACATATGTCATGTAGACCAGAGTTCTTTGACTGGTTATGCCGACAACTCATCGTGGTGTAGGACTGGTCGTATACCAGCACCAACTTCAAGGGTGATTCGTACCTTCCACTTCTAGAAGGAGACTACTGGAACGAGGATAGAGGTAAAAACTAATTTTTTGGCTTTTTATGAGTATTATGATTTTTTGGTTTATGTGTGTGTGTGTGTGTGTGTGTTCTGATATTTACTCATGTGTTGTAGATGTTGGACCAGAGAGACCCGCGGGGATGTCCCCAATAGCCCAGAGGGTCTTGAGAGATTTCGAAGTGGCCCCTCATGGCGAGGGAAGCGATGAGGAAGAAATCACACGTAACTTGGAGGGACTTACAAGTGGGATCCCAGACTACGTGAGATTCAAGGACATTCCTTGTGCTTACCAGCGGCACACCATAGGAGTGTCTAACCACATCCATTGACTATTAAGACATGTCATATGGGCAGTCACTTGCTATCATGAGCACCACGCTGATTAGACTCCTAGGTTTCATTTCTGCATATTGAGAGACATGGCATCTCATGATGTAACTGAAACACATATATGCTTATTTTCCTGTCTAAATATTACTATGTGATGATGATTGCTTTTACAAATTTTGAAAATTTCTATCTAATACAATATTATCCATTGCATCAGTTAACGTATTCATTCTTCTGGGAATATGATGATATGTAATATAATCAAAATTCCTTCTTAACAAACGAACACGTAAATACATCCTTAAAATATGAGGGTTTCTAACAGAATAATTCCCATTGAGCTGGAGAACAAGCTAAGAGTCTAGGTTTACAATTAATTCATGAATGTCGAGAGTAATAACTCTAGTTAAAAGTTTGTGACAATGGATTGAGGGACTCATCCATCATGTAATGGCGAAAATGGGAGCCATGGTTAGTGACAATGGCTTTAGGGACTCCAAACCTAGTAATCACGTGGTTTAAAATAAATTGGGTAGTCGTCTTACCGTCAGCTGTGAGTGTAGGCATTGCTCGGTCCCATTTAGTGAAGTATTCTATGGCTACAATAATATAAGCATGCCCCTCGGCCGAGCGAGGGTTACACATCATAAAATCGATACCCCACTTTGCAAAGGGACCAACGGTAATGATGGGATGGAGGTGAGCGAGTGGCGCACGCATCTTGCGCTAGTACATCTGGCACTCGTGACATTTACAGAGAGCGAGGATACAATCTTTGAAAATGGTAGGCTAGAAATAACCAGCACGAAGGATTTTTTTAGCAGTAGCATACCTAGACATGTGATTACCACATGCGCCAAAATGGAAATCATTAAGGAATTTTTCAGCATCCTCGAGGGTCAAACACTGACGGAGGACGGAATCAGCTCCGATGTGGTATAAAGTATCTCCAACTATGCGATAGGGCTACGAATGATGACAGATACGTTGATGAGCATATTTCATCAACTCGAACCAGAAGGTAGAAGTTTGGAGATAAACAATGATATCATTGTACCATGGATTGAGGGTGCTAATTAGAAAAAGAGTATCATCTGGAATGCATTCCTCATAACTGAAGAGATCAGAGGCAGAGGGTAAAGAGCAGATCAACTCAGCAAAAACCAACAACTTCTTTGACTTGGCAATAGTGAACTCCAAATCGAACTCTTGGAGGATAACTATCCACTTAGATTACTTGAACCCCATCAATTGTCGAGTTAAAATATAGGTCATGGGGTTGCAATCAGAAATCATGGTCGTAGTGCGGAGTAAAATATAATGGCAGAAATGCTAGACTGATTTAACAGCTACCAACGCCAATTTTTTGACATGAGAATAACATGTTTCAGTGTCAATAATATTGCGGCTGAGATAATAAATCGCATGCTCATTACCATCGTCATCGTCCTGTACCAGAACCGTGGCAATAGTGCTAAAAGTGGCAGCGAGATAGTGAATAGTCGCGATGATAATTTGGGGGACGCAAAAGAGGAGCATTGACAAGCATGGTCTTCAGTGCATCAAAAGATTTTTGGACAATATTATCCCATAGGAACGAGATTCCTTGCTTAAGAAATTGCGTAAAACCTTTTGCTACTTCAGCATAGTTCGGTATAAAATGATGCAGGAAATTAGCTTTCCCTTTCAGACTTTGTAACTGGTGTAAAGAGTAAGGGGAGGGGAGATTAATGATAGCTTTGACCTTAAGAGGATCGAGATGAATATTTTCTTTGGAAACAACAAACCCAAGGAGTCTGCTAGAATCGACGTAGAAGAAAAATTTGTGCGGATTAAGCCAAATGTTGTAGCATCTACAGTGAAGAAAAATTTGACGGAGGTGTTCCGAGTGGTCTCGACGCTTAGTAGAATGAGCCGGAAGGTCATCTAGGTAAGGTTGAACAATGTGCTTAATATTGTGAAAATCATATGACATCGCTCATTGGAACGTAGCACCAGCATTTTTAAGGCAAAAAGGGAGTTTCTTATACGCGAAGTGCCCCATGGACAAATGAAGGCGGTTTTATGTTGATCAGCTGGTAGTATATTTATTTGGTTATAACTAGAGAACCCATCCATAAGGGAAAAAATCTCACTCCCAGCACATTCGTCAATGATATGGTTGATGAAGGGAGTGGGATAGTTATCCTTGGGACAAGCATGATTGATATCAGGGTAATCCACACAAACTCAAATAGTGCCATGCTTTTTATCCACAGGGACAATGGTAGGGACCCAATATGTCAATGGGATTGGATAAATGAAGCCTTCTTTAAGAATTTTTTCAACTTCTCCCTTTATGGCAGCTTCCTTTCTAGGGTGCATGGGACGAAGGCATTGGAAAACACGTTTTGGATCAGGGTAAGTAGGGATCTCATGCACGACTATACTCGGATCAATTCTGGGCATTTCCTCGTAGGACCAAGCAAAAATGTCTTGAAATTATTGGAAGAGACTAGTATAGAACTCGATCTCATCGGGAGAACAGGTTACCCCAATGTGGATGTTCTCGACAACCCCCAGTTTAACGGAGATGTCGATAGGCATCATCTAAGTGATATTCCCCATTTTTCCTTGCACAAAAACTTCATGTGTCAAAATAGGCATTTGAAGTGGTTGGGAAGGAGCTTGGGAAGAAAAATTCTCAAGACAAGTAGACATTTCTCCAAGACTAGGAAAAAAGGAGGAACGATGATGACTATCATCCTAGGGAGGATCCTCAAGAGACATGGTTTCCATGATGGCTTCATCGGTTGGAAACATCTCATTCAAGGGATCTGGAGAATCTGAAGCACCGAGCCAAGGGGATTGAGAGTATGTGTTGAGAGGCATACTTGAAGAAGTATGATCATAAGAAGAAGCCGAAGCCGAGATAACTTCACAATAATCAATTTTGATTGGGATTAATGGCATTACGTCACCAAACGAATCAACCTAATCAGGTGAAGGGATGATCCAAGGATGAGAAGACGTGGAGACCATATTAACCTGAGCAGTGTTGGGCAAAGGAAGAGAAAAAAGACCCATAAGGGCACGATATTTGAAAATTCCTGGCCCCACACTTTCATAAGGCATGGGAATGTGGTATAAATATGGAATGTTTCTCTCTGAAGAAGTGAAAGTGAAAAAGGATAGCTTATAAATAGTGATAATATTTCCTTCGTGCGGGAAATGAAGAACATGAAAGAGACTAGATGGTACGCATAGCATGGCGTGAGTCCAACTACGACCGAGGAGGAGATTATAGTTGAGTTTGGTATCAACAAATTCAACCTCTACATTAACCGTTTTTCCTTCTAATGTTATAGGTAAGCTGGTGAGGATACCAAGAGGGCAATATTCCCTTCCATCGAAAAATTCTAAAGCGTTTGGAGACTGGTTAAGGGTTGAAGAGCCAATGGCTTTCCAACATAAAATAGAAATGATGCAAGTAGATGCACCTTTGTTTACAACTACTCGATGGATATTCTTACCATTAATGCCAACTTGGATAATCAAATAAAGTTGGTGAGGGAGACGCAGGATGAAATTTTCCAGATTAAAAGTGATAAGGCTCGAATCGGTAGGGTCAATGCCTCCAATATCAGATAACAAAGCCTTCCATTGTGATTGACAGCTCTAAAGTACCTCCAATGCAAACATAGCGGATGGCGCCTGAGGAAAATCCTCATCAATACTGTAATGCTAGGCGGCACGGACGTTTGGGTTATAGGAAGACTTACGGAGAACACCTTTAGAAGGCAGCCTTACAACGAGCTCAGAACTAGGCCCTTAAATATGAAGAGGGCCAAAAGCAGGCGAGGGAGGAGGACCATCTGCAATTTCTTTCCCCGCCGCTTGACGCGGTTCAGTGTAATCTTTTGATCTAGTAGCAATAGATATGGGTGCAACACCATTCATCATGAAAACTTGAGAGAAAAAAGGGATGGAGGACTGGATTTTCTCCACCATTTGAGTTTGTTGTGATGGGAACGGTTCCCCAATAACAGTTGGAGTTCCTTGGGTGCCTTTGAGTAGTCGACTCACTTCAGCCCTTCGTGGACAGTCCTTGGTGTAACGCTCATCATCACATATCATACAAGGATACTTCAGTTTACGTTTCGAGCCATCATCAGTATTGGTTTTAGGGGAATCTTGTTTTGAGGTATCGGCTTTGGCCTTTCCTTTACCTTCTTCTTACCTTTGGAAGCTTTGTCCACCGAGGTAGACTGGACAGCATTCACTTCCGCGGTTTTTCTAGGATTTGAGAGTGGCTGATAAGCAGTACCGATAGGAGGGGTGGATTTCTGCTTCGCAGAATTAGTGGAAGACTTACGGGAAGTCTGGGAAATGGAAGCAATGATACCATAGATAGATGGTGTCACTGGTGCTTTGGAAGTTCTAGGTCGTGGAGCATCGGGCAAGAGTTCATAAAGCATGCCAAATTGGGAGTAAACCATATCAAGGTACTAGGCATGAGAAATGGCCTACTCCTCGATAACACATGCCCCCATAGTGATTTCCTTAGCTATCGGACCGATAAAAGAGGTAGTGAACCAATCAGTCAGAAGTTGATCAAGTATTTCAAACTTGATCAAATGAAAATGCCATCTCCATTCATGAATGTGATCGAATATATGTGTGGCCCAATCTTGTTTCAGGGATGTAAGGATGTGCGTTCTTGTTTCATAGTGAACCAGTAACTGAAAGTGTGTGAGAAACACCATTGCAAGAGAGTTGAAATCTTGGAAGTTTCCACGAGAGAGTTCAATGTACTACTTTGCAGTGGCACCAGTGAGGGTCCTTTGGAAAATATGTAAATGAATGGAATAATCAATCTAGGAGTTAGAGAAGAACCATAGGTGGTGTTATCACAAAATTGCTCCCTGATAGGCTACTTGATCAGGAAATCTCATGTAACTATTTCAAACCAATCTTATGACTGAGGCTTAGCCTCCTCAGCCTGAGAGGGCTCTCTCAAGGGTTAATGGTATGGATAAAGATATAGATGGCTAACTCTATTTAAGAAATAAACTGATAATGATAGATGTAGGTTGAATATAACATTAGCATGTATACATTGGGCTTATGGAGTCACAGAAATTCATTAATTCAGTGAGTATACTTAACATGGAAGTTTAGGCATATCAAAGTTTTTAGTGATAAGGCACACACACATGAAACATGTAAAAACACAGTCAGTTCACTTATAAAGGAAGTCAAGGCATCTTATAGATGAATTCTGAGTAATATAGATGAACACTGCTGCAAATGAGATATATAAGGATTAAAAATAGGATAGGAAAACACTAAAAACTCCTTCAGAATCTCAAGTTGGTCAAGTAGAAGATCTTTGTATTAGCTGAAAACAGTCAATTCATAACAAGCTCAGTTTTGCCAAAAATGTCCAACCCTTGACAAATTCGACCCCATGGCCCATAATAGACCTCTTACATCTTTAGATGATCTACCTCTAGGCTAGATACATCGAATTTTTGTCCACTGACACCTTGCATAACCATAAAACATGAAATTTATTACAAAAAGACACATATCCTACTTGACAGTCATATTTCAAAAAGAACTCAAACTCCTTATTACTATCTATAACAACCTTATCTACTTAAAATTACATCATTGAAAAGTGCATCATCACATGGTCGAAGTTGGATAATGGCATTCATTTCTTCATCAACACTTAGCTGACCTCCACAAAAATAGGAAACAGTACCTTATTTTTTAGGCATAGGATCATTTTCCTTCTTTAAACATTCTGACTATCATTTAATCTTCGTTTCATGGTCCTTGGTTGTTGAAAGTTAGCCTAACATGTCCCATAACTCTTTCCTAACCTCCAGCTGTCTAAAACCCGCTTCAAAAACTGCTCAAAAGGATGTGATGTATTGCGCTATGAAAATACAGCAGTTTCGTAGCACTTTCTGTAGCACTTCCATTACAGGCCTTTGTCCTCCCAAAACTTGACTCTTTTCTCTTGTATCATTTTAATCACCCCTCAACACATCTTTCATAGAAATTTCAGCTCTTAACTTGGCCTTTATCACCTTAAATACTGATCAAAAGAAGAAAAAAAGGCAGCTACAATAGTTTCGTAGTGCTTTTTTGCTTTTAAAGCCTGGAGGCGCTACGAAACTGCTAAGTATGCAGATTTTTCATAAAATTTGTCAAATGAAAACTGTGGTTACCCAAAAACTCATAATATAACCGATCTTCATCATCTGCAAACCATACAAACCATAAACCAACCTTATTTTAGCTTCTTTGAGGCATTTCTTCTTCATTTACAATTGGTTGGCTTATTGGTTCTTTTATGACTATCATTTTAATGCCTTTTCTCTATAGCTCATCATGAATTACCTCAAGTTGTTCTTGTAAATCCTTCACCTGGTCTTTAATTCTTTTGTTAGTAGCTCTTAGATGGGTGTTTATTATTCTGACAAAATTAGCTTCTTTTATTGCTGGAATTGTCCACTTGAAAGGTTGCTATGTATTGTCTAAAGTTTTAGAAACAGAATCAACTTGTCCTTCCCACAATGCCTTCATCCTTTTAAACTGTACTTTCTTGACACTGTGTTTTCTAGCTCTCTTTTTCATGATAGCAATTTCCTGATTTTCCAACTTTAACTTTTCCTCAAGGTGCTGAAACTCTATTTTCTCTATCACTTTCTCTTTTCCCCTTTTTAATTTGCTGATTGTATCCTTCACTGTGGGTGATGAGAGATCAATAATCTCTTCAGGTGATTTAGTTGTCTCAGTGGGTTTTTGAACTTCTTTGTTGCCTTCCATTAATTTCCTAGCATGCCTTTTCATAGGCTTTCTTGCTTGAAAAATGAAACCTGCATCTTCCCCCTCAAACTCCAATCTCTTTACAGACTTGGCCTTTTTCAACTTCTGCTCATCTTGCCCAATAAATTCAGCTTGGACAATAGGTGTTTCCTTTATGTCAATGGCATGAAGAATATCCTCTAGATTCCCCTTTGTTACTAGATTGTCTTCTATAGCAACTGTCTTTCCTTTCAAAACCATTGCTTGGCTTCTAGTTATTCTTTTGGTCCCCAGTTTGCTGACATCTTGTTCCTGTTTTGCATCTTTGAAAACATTTGATTTTTTCTTTGCATGTGGGAGAGTTGGTGTATCAAGCATTTTCATTTTCTCTAGCCTTTTCTTAGTTTTCTTTCTTGGCTTTACTCTTGCAGGTTCTTTTGGGTTTGCAACCATAGGTTGGCTTGGTTCTGCTGCTGGTGGTGATGGGAATCTTTTAGCTTTAGGGTTTCTTGTAGGAGTTAGGGTTTCCTGCTCAAAACCATTAACAAACAAGAATGAGGACCAATATCTGCCTATCTTTTGCAGTTCATCTAAAATTAATAATTTCATTAAGCCATGATGAAATAATGATGTCTCACTCCCCTCAAACTTTTCTTGTACCTTATCATCCATCTTTGCAAAACTTCTATGCAAATAAAAAGGTATTTCAAGTGAAATCTTACCAGTGAAGTGAAGTAATTTGAAATGGTATGAATAAAACTTTTGATATCTACCTTCATAGGTAAAATATTTCTGAATGTTGAGCAACAGTTTTGAATAATTATCTTTGATGCAACTTCTTTGGATAGCATTGTTGAGATCCATCTCAATGTGCTCAGGCTTCATGAACTCTTTACACTACTTCATATTAAATTTTAACCCTTTGAACCAAGTTTCTTGACCTATTGGAATCTCTGTAACAGCATCAATGACCTCTGGTGTGATAGACAAACTTAGCATCCCCACTTTAGTAGTTGTTCCATTGAAATTCATAGCAAATTCCTTGGATACCTGTATGTGACAGCCCTGAAATTTCTCACAAAAATGTAGGCAACCTGTTCTTCTGAATGCTTCCATCACTGTTGGGTCTTCAGTTATTTCCTTCATGTCTTTAGGTTCATGCCTTAAGCACTGTCCTCCTCTGTGTATTTTTCTTTCCTCTACCATATTCTTCAGAGAACCTCTCAGCCTCGCTTGATGGAAATCTTTTAGTGGATGTATCAGCCTTGCTTGATATGGATGTTAGAAACCTTTGTAAGAACCAGCCACAAGTTTGGCTTGATACTCAGAGCTCAGACATTACGAATGAAACAAAAAGGAATGGGAATGATTAATTCGGAAAGAATTTGAAATTCAAGTGTCCTTTCATAACTAAAAATGATAGCCCACTCATAACCTCTACTGACCATGATGACTGCAAACGTGGGTGTGTACTTCTATTTCATCATTGCATGACTCAACAAGCCTCTATATTACCATTTCCCAATGATTTCTGACATTTGACAACTCAACTGACAAGACAGTTACAAAACCGCACTTTCGTAGCGACTCTAGTGTAATTTTTGTTGTTTGCGCTACGAAACTATCAGCGCTTTCATAGCGCAAAGTGACTTTTTTCAACGTGATGCGCTACGAAACTGTGGTTTCTTGGCTAATTGAGCGGTTTTGATACAAAAACTTTGGGGAATGAAATGAATCCTAAAATGATGAAAGACTTGACATGAAAGACCTTAAAAATGAATTTATTTAAACACTAGGGTAGGCTCAAACTATAAAAATTGAATACTTCCCTTGGTCAAACTCAAGAAATGACTTCTAAGACCCTATTTTGACCCATGAACCTAAGTAATCTTGTCAGAATGATGTTTTGAATTTTTTTGGAGTGATAACAGGTGGTATGTCATAACATGCACCTGGGGGTCTTCTCCGAACTTTCCTTCGAACTTGGGACAATCGCCAGGAATCTTGGTGAGAACTGGGGACCAATATATTGTGAAGGAAAATCCCCTCTATAGACAGAGGCAATCCCTATAGCCCTAGGGTGGTTTGAGAAACAAGGGAACATGTTGGCTTCTAAAATCCTAGTTTATAAACGAAATGCAGATTAGAATAGATGTCCTACCTCAATCCAACGCTCTTGATGTCGTATGTTGCAGTGATCCATCAATCTTCGTTTTTCAAGCCTTGCACTCCATTGGTAGTGATATTCATACACCTGCACAAAGATCAAGCAAACACTAAAACCATACGAGCATACATGTTCATTTACAACTATCCAACTAGTCAAGGAGATTCAGAAACTTTGATCATTAACATAGACAAAGATAGAACTAGAAATCAGTCATGTCATATTAATATATAAAAGGGAGTTTACAACCTATGCCTTGACATTGTAGACCTCCTTTGACGAGTTCATTCGGGCACGTCTCAAAGCATTTGTTCGTCATTTCAGCTCAAAGAGGCAAAAGGTTCAAACTCTCTCTCAAAACTATGGACTATTCTCTGCTATCAGCTCCTGGTGTATTCTAGCTATGATTGGATAGTTGATTCAATGGAATGAAGATGGGTTTATAGGAGTGGAGGATGAACTTTGGGATCCAATTATGGTGGAGGAAAGGTCTATCCCTTTGGGAAGTTTCATTTTTGTAGGAACTAGAAGGCCAAAGGGAGAAACTCGACCTCATCCAGTCGAAAAAACATCTATGACTCCACCCACGAAGTTGTTACATCTTAGAAGATTTGTTTCCATATTAAAAAACCTTCTAAAAGTATCTCGGCACGGGTGCTCTTCATAGACAGAGCAACCATGGCGTGGGGCCTAGAGTAAATCTGGCCATCGGTGCGACGTCATAACTACACAACCATGCCGACCCAAAAGTATGTTTTTTAAAGGATCAACTCCTGGAAAGGTCAAAAAAATATTGTGTTCCTGACATGTTAAGGGATGGAATGAAATTCATCATTATGTATGACAGTACACAGGGGTCACTCTGATAGTCCTCCAGTATTCGAGATGGGGAATGCAAGGATGGTGACAAAATGTTGTGTAACAGTTGGACATCCCATTCTTTTGGCAGGAGAATATAAACTCTCAATTTATGAGCTTGACTCTTTCAAGTTTCCCTCAATTATTACTTATTTGTTCATGTATCAAAATGAAGAAGACTTTATGAATTTGGGGTTAAACATTATAGATTCAAATAAGAAGAGGCAATCAGTAGTGTTTCGGAATGACCTGATAAGAAATGAACCTAGTGATGGGGGATTATTTGATTTTGCTACTTACTTCCTGCCAATTTCCTAAAAAATCTTGAATGGGACTGCTCCTCCATGTTTTCTTCCAAAGGCTCGGGAATTCCTTCGACTTATTAATAGTTGCAAATGTGTATACTAGTTTGTTTTTTAATATTATTTAGAAATAAGATTGTATTGTGCAGGGGTTGAACCTTATAGATTGCCTGATTTTGTCCCCATGAGAATGTTTTCTTTATAATTTATTAGAAAAAGCTTGAATGTGGACCAGATTCACTTTGCGCCAATGAATAAAGGAAATTTGTTTAAATTAACCATGAATGTTGAACCTTTCATAGTGAATATCATGAAAGCTGCAAAAGAAGCAAATCAAATGTTAGAAGACATGCATCTATTACTAGGTGAAAAGTGGGCTTACGATCCACATCAGGTGATCTCCAAAAGAAGGGTTGAGAATGGTTATTCTGATTTTACTCATGAGAGTAAGCTTGAAATTGAAAAGCTGGCTAATAATGGTTTTGCAGGTACTGGCAGCACTAGTATTGAAACTCCTATTATCTTTGAGAAGGTGAATAAAAGGGGTAAAGAAAAGAATGTCGATTCAGAGGAGGAGGAACAAAGAGTTGAAAAGAGAGCTAAACTGAGTGAAGAAATTATATATGCACAAACAATTTTATCAATTCAGCTGGGAGATATACAAAATACACCAGATTTACCATCCAGGCATGAGGCTGTTCATGATCGGGTGCCATTAATTAAGCAGTTTTTTCCCAAATTGTTGAGAAGAATTAGAAAATCAGAGCAATTATGGAGGCTCAAGCTGAGTCTCAAATCACCTATGATGAGACTAAATTATTAACTGTTATGGATTTAGAAAAATATCAGCTGAAAATTTCTTTTTCACGCCCATCTAAAATGACAGTAGGGTCATCAAGAAATTTCGGGACTGTTAATTTAATTTTTGATGCCAGGAAGATTCCCTTACTTGATCAAATTAATTTACATATGCAAACTGGTCTATTAATTGTGAAAGATTTGACTAAAACCAGTGCAGTTGAAACTAAAGCTGAAAACATGTTGGGAAAGGTAATCAAGCAGTTGAAGCTGGAGAAGGCTAATTCTAGATCTCTCTCCACCCAAAATGAGGAATTAAAGAAGATAATTGTCAAGATTGGAGTAGACCCCAATGATAGATCAGTTGCACAGAAGTTGTTGCAGAGTGCAGAATTAGAGATTAATGTGCTAAGAAATAAGTTGAAGCTCCCTATTGGAGAACACCCAATAGCAATTGAGGTGGCAGAAGTAGAATCTGAGAAAGAGAAACTTTTACATCAAATGTTGTAGAGAGATGAGGAGATTTTCGGATTGAAAGAGACAGTAGCTAAACTACAGGGGAAAATTGATTCACATGTTTACACAATAGTTTTTTCATCTGAAACTGATGACCCAACAGCTAAGCTATCACCATTAATTACTGAGTTGAGGATGGAAAAGATTGATATGAAGAAAGCCCAAAGTAATCTTGAGACAACCATAAAATTTATATGTGATGAGGATAGAGAAATTCAAATATCAAAGGAAAATGCAGACAAATACAAAGAAGATTATCAATTATCTTGTGAAGAAATAAAGAATATCAAGGAGAAGGTAAAGGGGAAAATGTCCCTAATTCAAGCTAAATAGATTCTTTGGAATGCAATTATAGGAATAATGAAAACAATATGGGAACCACTGGTTCTAATTTCAGAAGAAAAGAGTATAATCAGAGATATACAAGAGCTTGTATTAGCTGACAAACAAAAATTGCATGATAGATCTCTGTGGGCTAAGAAGTTAATATATTTTGTTAACGCAAAATTAGATCAATAACTAGGAGAACATGAGATTAAATACAAAACATTATGTGTTCTAGAAATTAACAAGGTGGTGGTGAAGAATGCATACAGGAAGTTAGCAGAAAAGAAGTTGACATAGATCAAACAAGCAATAGATAAGTTCAACACCATGTTTGATAAAATAACCAGGGCAGGAATGCCATCTTGCTGGAATATTCAAGGTAATTTATTGTCCTAGGAAACATATGAAACTTTGTTGGTGGAAGAAAAAAGTAAAATTGACAATACTAATGGGAAGACTGCAGTTTTAAAAGGAACAACAATTGTCAATTATCTACATAAATATTTTCAATTATTATGGATGGTCAAGACTTTGTTTCCAGACAAGCCTACTTACATGAGGATCACTACTTTTAGATTGGAACATCATAAGCTAGTTCATTCTCTGAAGAAAAATGTCTGGAAAAAGTGCAGAAAATGGATGTCCATTCTTCCTGAAGACACATCAACAAAAAATGATACTAAGAAAACAACATAATATTTTTATTTGTTATTGCATTTTTATTTTTATTATTATTATAGAACGATGTTGTAATGTTACCCTCAATTGTAATGAAAGTAGTTGATAGAAGAAAGAATTAGTTTAAGTAGTTTTGAGAAGTTTTGGCAGTTGCAAACTGCTTTTGAATGTATTTAAGAAAGACAAAAATGAAGAAGAAGGTTTCGAGTTTTGGACCTCTAGAAGACTATATTTTTGTACTTATTTCTCTAAAGAGTTAATGAAAGAAGTCTCAAGTTTCCAAAAACTGTTGATGGTGGTTCATCTTTCCTGTTTCATCTTGTGGTATTTCTTCTTATGAATGAAGTGAAATAAAGAAGCTCCTGGTCTCTGAATTACATTTCTATGTAAGAGTTAAATATCCTTAAATACGCTCCTTCACTCCAAATCCTCTTTGTTCATACATTCTCTCTGAAACATAAGTTAATAGATCTTGTTTTTACAGCATATTATCTTAAGCTTCCCTAAAGTTCTTCTTTTTCATTCACATTCAGCAGTTAAAGGCATTGAGTAATCTTTTATTACTCTAGGGCATTGAGGATTTTTAAAAACTAATTTCCAAAGGAATATAAAAAAGACTGAATGATAAATATTGTTTCTATAAAATATTGTTAAAATGTCTTAAGCACTGATTCCTTTTCACAACCAAGGGATTGTCTCTTAAGAAAAAACATTTTTTGGTTTCGTTTTTGAGGACGAAGAATCAAAAATTTATTTTTTCCCTGGGTTTTCACATTATTTCCTTTGGTTGTTCAGTGAGAAGGAAATTTTTGTTGTGTTTCATCTTACTCAGAATTATGGCTTACAAAAGGCCTCACACGAGGTTAGATACCTCACAGAAGAAGGTCCCTGCTTTATCAGACCCTGAAAGATTGATTTCTAAGAGAGTTGAGAAACCTAAAACTCCCTCAACACCTAGTCCTACATTGTCTTCCCATGGAAATAGTTGAAGTCATCCTTTGTTTGAAAATACATCTAAGTACTTCATTTCTTGGAACAAGATTCACCTTTTACACCTATTTATTTTCAAGAATATAAATTATAAGAACACTCATTTGAGTCTGTTTCTTTTAATTTTACACAAAATCAACAAGTTCCAATTGATTGTTTCTCTGCCATTATTCATCAAACTATTCCCAATATAGTTTTACCACCACCTCCATTTACTTTCACAGCAGGTTCATCATCTACATTCAACCAAAGTGCAGTTAATCAAGACGTAAACATGGCAGCACCAGCCTTATTATTAAATAGTTATGCTCCACTCAATCTTCCATGACCATTAGTGCAATGCCTCAAGAATATCTTAAATTAATTCCTCGTTTCACTAGGGAGGATGAAGTGACTGCACAGGAACATTTATGTATGTCTTGTAATTTTGCTGAAAATTTGAATGTGGAACATCTTGATGTTGTAATGAGGATTTTTGTTCGGTCTCTGGATGGAGAGGCTAGAAAGTGGTTCAAAGGATTTCCAAACAATTCCATTAATACATGGGATGAACTAGAAAATAAATTCACTCAGAGATGGGGAGAGAAAAGGGATCATGGTTATTCACTAACGGAATTCAATGCAATTAAAAGAAAATTTGATGAAAATATTTTTGATTTTATCAAAAGATTCAATAAGTTGTATAATAGTTTGCCTGTAGCCCCCTCCTTTTGAAGCAAAGGTGGTTTTTGTTGGGGCTTTTGAAGCTGATTTCAGTTTCACACTTAGATAAAGGAGCTCCCCTACTCTTGAACAAATAAAAACAGATGCTTTAGAAATTGAAGCCAATATGACTGCAAATGGGAAGGTGACAGAAAAACAGCCAGTCCAAGAGAAGGGGAAAACTAAAGAAGATTCATCACAAGATCAAAGGTTTGAAGAAATGACTAAGGTAATTAAAAAATTATCAAATAAATTAGTCAAGTTGGAATTTGAAAATAAAAACTCCCCAAGAAAATTGCAACAAAATCAAAACAAAGGCGTTAACCCTCAATTCAGGAAATAACCCCTGCAAATCTTGCAGAGGGAAAGAAAGGATCAAGATCAGGTCCAGGCACCATTATAATTAGAAGTTAGACATGGAGAATCAACAGAAGATGACCAAAAGGGGCATGAAGATCAAATATCTACTGTGTATATTAGAGAGGATGATGAAGAAGATAATTTTGAAGAAGAATATGTTGAGGTTGAAGTGTCTTTTGATGAAGATGAAGTGAATGAATATTGTAAACAATTCACAGATTTTATGCAGGCTGAGTTACATAAGAAGTATAATATGAGATCAAGGAAGATATATAGGGTGCAAGACATTGAGGGTGAACAAAAATATTCTGCCCCTTTGCCAATGGCGACTCCACAGCAACAAGACCCTATAAAGCAGGTGAATAATGGGAAGCAACCTGAAAATTCAATTAACAGAACAGAAATGCAACAGGTTGAATCTTCCTAGAAAAAATTAGATAATACTAATATTTTGAATAAAGTTGTTCATGTACCTAAACAGGTTTCAAATTATAGAAGGAGTGAAGAATAACCTGAAAATAATGTTAAACAAACTTATTCTTTCAGTTTAACAAAGGAGTTGGAGAATGTCAAAATTCGGGTACCTCTTTTAGAATTAACTAAAACACCAATCTATAAGAAAGAAATTTTAGGAATTTATTAATCTCACACAGAATGAAGATATAAGTGACACTGTGAATTTACAAGAAGAGAAGCCAATGGTCACCTTTGGTCCTCATGTAGAAGAATCAGATTCTTTTGTTCCTCCATTTTATATTTCCTTGTTGGTTCATGATTTTACTCTTCATAATTGTATGTTGGACTCAGGTGCTTCCCATAATCTTATGCCATTATCTATCATGAAGGAATTGAATCTGAAAATCACTAAGCCTTAGAGGGATCTGTATTCATTCGACTCCAAGAAGGTAAAATGTGTTGGGGTAATTAAGGACATGGTAGTTTCTTTGGCACAAATTGCAACAAAGAGCATTATTATGGATGTAGTTGTTGCTGACATTCCGGCCAGGTTTGGGATGCTTCTGTCAAGATATTGGGGAGAAAATTTGGGAGGTGTTCTTAAGCTAAAATTTACTTATGCTATCATTCTTGTCTTTAATGGGGAAGAAAGGAGGTTGTGCAGAGAAACAAGGATTGTAAAAACCACTACCAAAAAGGATGCAGGTAACTCCCCTATTTATAGTCAGGAAAAGGAAGATCTTTCATGTTTTATGCTGCATGAAGATGTATAATTTGCTAAAGACACAGGGAAGCAGCTCCCTTCAGCAGCTGTAAATAATGAGATGCACTCAAGAAAGATTTGGAAATGCTATTTTAATGGTGTTTATTCCAAGGAAGGCACAGGAGATGGATTCTTGTTAATATCACCATAAGGTAACCTCATGCCTTTTTCTTTCAAATTAGAGTTTGATTCAACAAATAATGTTGTTGAGTATGAGGCCTTGATCATTAGCCTTAAAACTACAAAGAAGAAGGGAATTCGGTGTATTTCAATTTTCAATGATCTTGAATTGATAATAAGACAGATAAAAAATCATTGTCAAACTAAACATCCAAGATTGAGATCATATAGAAATGAAGTTTGGGACATGATTGAGAATTTTTTTGAAGCTTTCAATATTCAATTTATTCCAAGAGAGGAGAATAGATTGGTTGATTCATTAGAAATTTCAACCAGCACCTTCAAGCCTCCAATTAGTCCAAAGCTAAGGTATGAGATAGAGATTAAACATCAACCTTCTATCCCAGTTAATGTAAAACATTGGCAGGTGTTTGAATATTATGAGAATATAAATCAGTTTTTCACAATGATTGGAAATTTTGAAAATTCTGAAATAGATCAGGATGAAGAACAAACAGAGCAAAAAGCAGAGGTAAGACATTTCAAGCAGTCAATATCTAATCAGAATATTATTCAATTAAAAGATAATGTACTGCCTAAAGGTTTGGTTCCTCTTAAGAGGATTTTTTATTCAAATGATGTTGCTATTGATTCAAAGAAAACTCACCAGGAATAAGAATTGCAAGATTGTAATTTGGGAACTCAGCAAGAAAAAAAAATGGTGAAATTATTCAAAGGTGTTCCTAAAAACTATAAGGAAAGGTACATTGATATTTTCAATAAGTACATAGATGTATTTTCTTGGTCATATGAAGATCTGAAAACATATGATAAATATATCATACAGCATAATATCCCATTGAAAGAAGGAGTCAAACCCCATAGACAGAAGCTCAAACAAATTAATCCATTATTATTGTCTCCGATTGAAAAATAAGTAAAGAAATTACTCCAAGAAAAGATCATAGTTCCCCTCAAATATTCTAATTGGGTTTCTAATCTATTTCCTGTGAGGAAGAAAAATGGAGAGATAAGATTGTGTGTGGATTTTAGGAACCTGAATAGAGCATCTCTGAAGGATAATTATCATTTACCCAAAATGTATTATGTTTTAAAAAAATTGATAGGAGCTTATAGGATGTCCATGGTTTATGGATTTTCTAGACACAATCAGGTAGCAGTACACAAAGAGGACCAAAAAAAGACAGCATTCACAACCCCATGGAGTACTTTCATGTATGCTAGAATTCCATTTGGACTAATGAATGTAGGTGCAACCTTTCAAAGGGCCATGGACATATCATTTTTTGGAGATAAGTATGTGGTTATATATCTGGATGATATCACTATTTTTTCAAGATTATATGATGAACATTTAGAACATCTGAAATGAAATTTTTAAAAGTGCACGAAATTTGGTTTTTCACTTAACCCCAAAAATTATTTATTTTCCTTGGAATAAGGTACACTATTGGGCCACATAGTTTCAAAACAAGGGGTAAAAATTGATCCAGCAAGGGTAGAAGAAATCCAGAAAATTCCTTTGCCCAGAAGAAAGAGGGATATTCAAAAAAATTTGGGAAAGGTTAATTTTTTAAGAAGATTTGTACCAAATTATGAAGATATTGTTAGAAACATAACCAATATGTTGAAGAAAGAGGAAGAAGTGAAATAGACTAAGGAAGAAAGAGAATCATTTTCTAGAATAAAGGAGGCTCTCCAAACAACTCCTGTTATTATTAGTCCTAATTATCAGAAGGTATTTCAGATATTTTCATTTTCTTCCCCCACTACTATTGTTGTTGTGTTATTGCAAAAAAATGAGGAAAATAGAGAACAACCACTGGCATTCTTCAGCAAAGTTCTCAGAGATGCTGAGCTCAAATATAAAATTCTTGAAAAGCAATTATATGCATTGGTTAAAGCACTCAAAGCCTTCAAAACTTATATATTACAATCTCAAATAACTGCATATGTCCCTAATGTTGGTGTCAAGGATGTGCTGATTCAGAGTGATATAGAAGGGAAGAGAGGAAAGTGGATAGCAAAAATTCAGGAATATGATTTGGACATTAAAACTACAAAACTAATCAAAGGAAAAGGTTTGGAAAATATGTTAGTAGAAACAAATTTCCAAGCATTTGGAATCAATCTGTTAGCACCAGTGGATGAAGTTGTCAATGAAGAAGATAAAATTAAGCCCAAATCAGGTATGAATATTCGATACAAATATTTATATTCAGATTGGTACAAATATATTGTTCACTATTTGTGTTTCTTCTCTTGTCCAACTACACTAAATAGAACAAATTACAGAGCCCTCAAGCTTAAGTCTCAGCCATATGTTATAGTAGAAGCAAAATTGTACTGAAAAGATCCTGCAAGTATTTTAATACTGTGCTTAACTGAAGGAGAGTTCATGTAATATTCCTAAATTAGCACATAGTTAATTGGAATATTAAATTTTGATTTTGCTCTTATATAGGGGAATGAGAGAGTATGGAGACCCATAAATCTCCTTCATAGGAATAAAAGGCACTCTTAGTGTGAATGGAGGTCATCTAAAAAGCTGGATTGAAGACGCTTAGGTGTGAAAAGGAGCTGGAGCATGAAGACTAGGTCAACTTTGACCAAATCAATAGCGTTGTTATGGAGGAGTGGCATTCATGGTGGGGGAAGTAGTGACCTAATTAATTGGGGCCAAGGGCGAGGAAGCTCATCACTTATATAGGAAGAGGATGGCAGCCATATGGGGTTATGTATTGGTATTTTATATTTCTGAATATATGGTCTATTTAGACATATAACTTTCTTTGCTTGTTTAGCACAGGGTGTTCCTAATCAGGAATCCCACATCTTTCCTTGAGATGCCTCTTGGAAGAGTTTTCACTACATTCCACTATCAGGCATTTGGCCAAAGCTTTAGTTTTAATGTACAGTGCAGTTTTCTATTGAGAGGTTGTGTTGTGTTGCAGGGCAGAAGTTGTGGAGGTTTGATTTGAGAGATTTCTGAGATAGATCTCATTGGAGGGAGGTTCCTTTCTCTTGGGAGGCTAGTAAAGAAGGCCCTAGAGATTTATTGACACATTTGGCATCATACCATAGTATTTTAACCCCCTACAGTGCAGTTTGAGTCCATGACTGCGTTATTTTAGTGAGTTGTTGCAGTGGGTAACCCAAAAAGGGTCGAAAATCCAAAGTTAAAATTTGGTCAAAACATTTCTAGGTTTTTCTGGATTTTTTGAGTAGAATCTGTGGGTAAAATACTGAATTATTATAAGAACTCTAACAATTTTCCACACATGGTTCTTCTCCTCAATAGCAGTAGTTTCTAGCAGCAGCAGCAGTAGCAGCACAACATTTCCAGTGCTTGGTTTCTTTAATGTATTTCAGCCATCTTGTGGCTTGAGCACATTGCTTTTGGAGCACTGTGTACATTCATATTTTTTGTCATTTATAATGATATGACTCGGCTATTTCTGCCCATAGTTAAAATGTCTTGTTGTAAATTTCATTTGCAACATATTTCCGGCATTTTCCAGATATTAGTGCTATATTCTCATTTTACTTTATTTGGAATGCTGCATTTGTTCTATATTCCTGTCTTTTCCATTTTGGAATATTACAGTGGTATCAGAGCATAATCTTAGCTCAGCCTGTGGATCTCATCCATTTTTCTATCAGGAGAATAAGAAGAAGGAGAAATATATCAGAATGATGGAAAGAACAAGCTTTGTCTCATCACTTTTCAGATCTATGAAGAACCTCTCCAAGGAGGTCAAGCAGATGAAAGAGGAGAGATCCAATGAGACCTCTAAAGGGTTTCAAGATGAGGAAGGTCCATGTACTTCCTATCAAAAAAACGAATAACCGGTATTTCATAGAGCTCCAAAGAAACATGCTATGCCCTTTCATTTTGAAGAAGAATACAAGAGGCATGGAAATGGAGGACACTTAGATCATGAGATTCTAAGTGAGTATCTTGCATAATATAAGTCTCAACCTAGAGCTTTCATGGAGAATCTAACTCTCCCACAGTTCATTCAGCTCAAAGAAGAAAGAAGACCTTGTAGCAATAGATTTCTATTGCCTACATTTTTTGGGTCATCCAAATGTACAACAAGAGCTTGGGGAATGAAGTTGGATGAATTTTTCCTACTACATGCAGTAGTAGAGAGAGAAGTTGTTGAGATTGAAATGCTACACCTTGAGGGTGAAGCAAACATTCGGTGGTTCAACCATTTGATTCATGCAAGAGAGACTGCATATGCATATTTTACTCAAAGGTTGATCAAGAAGTTTGACAAGAAGAACCAGAGGAGAAGGACCTTCCACCACCACTTGCTGCAAGAGCACTTGCATCAGGATGAAGAAAACTTGCACCTTTGCAAATTGGTCTTGATCTCTTGACATTTAGAGTCCCATGCACTATTGTGGAGATGCATGAGGAGGAGGATACTTGTACCAGCACTGATGCAACCATAGAGGAGCAGCCATCATCATCAGTAGTTGGGGAAGTTATCACACCGAAGGAAGGAACCCTTGTAGCAGTACAAGATGTTCCCAATCTTTACCAAGGTATGCACATATTTCCATTTCCTATTATTACAACACATCATATGGAGGATTATGGAAACATGTTGTCATGGCAAATGCATGACCTAGGGTCAAAGCACATTGCTGATTTGGAGCAGCAGATTATCAATGTATTGAGGAACCTTGATTTTTTCAAGGAGATATATATTCATCCTAGTATATCATTGTTGAGCTGCACACAACTCTTGGGGTTGGAGTGTATAATTTTGGAGGATAAGATTAACACTATCCTTGGCAATCCAATGCAAAACGGTATGTTCAGCATTATGCATGATCATGAGACAGTAAATGCACCATCATGGAGATCAGCAGCGCTGTCATTGAGCAGCAATGATGAGTTGGGGGGGCAACCATTATTGGAGCATTCCAATGACCATTCTACATGTATAGCAGGGGATAGGCAGATGGTTGGTGAGAGACATCTTATCTTCCATTGTTATGATGGATCTTTCTTGATGAGCATTTCACAGCTCAATGAGAAGATTTTGCCTTAGCATACTTGGATCCTTATGGATTCAACATCATCATTGATGAGTGGTCTTCATTTGGAGATCTCCAGGAGATTGCATTTCAATATCCCATGAAATGCAAAAATAGAAATCTGATTTGGGAGGATGGTATTCTTCATTGGAGGGATGCCTATTTTGAGCATGATGATAGGCACTCACCTTTGGTTGGATGGGTGATGTTGACGAGAAAGAGGTTGGAAAGCCACTTGCAGACCTATGACATAGGGCAACAGGAGGCAAGGCTGCGTTGGCTACTCTTGAAAGAGTTTGGCCATCATGTAGCATATCCTATTCCAAAAGGTGTGCTAATGGTTGGGACTTGGCATGGCACTTCCATCATATGGTAGCAAGGAGTTTGGGTGTATTGGGGTGGTGTGATATCTTTCATATCAACCATCATGTTGTTGCTCCATAGTTTATATGGTGATGGTGTGGGGAGGCAACAAGATTTGTTGTTGCTTTGGAAGCTCTTGGGAGAGTATGGGTTTATTTTCTCCCATGCTTTGCATGATGTTGCAGGAGTAGGTGATGGCACTATCATGGTGCAAAGGGGCTACTCCTTAGCCTTGGAGGATCAGGAGGTACTTCCACTTTGGAAGCAATCTCCCATATATAGCAGCATTATGGTAGATGACTTTGACATTTGGCATGTTAAATAATGGAGCTATAAGAAGACAGGAGCCTTATTACAAAGGCCAACAGTACTGTCACTTGGTAGCTTGGGTTTGTTGATGGAGTGTTCCTAGGATCACTTCACATATGATGCACTTGATGGATAAGTAGGAGATGAGAGCAATGGAGTAGTGGATGGAGACATCTATTGCCATGATATGATCTTCTTGACTTGGATCTCCAAGCATAATAAGAATGCTTTGCATGCAGCACATGGTTCATTCCTTCTCATGGAGATATGCCATACCACTATGGAGGGCTCATTCATGGATCTTATTATCAACCTACTCTCAGTACATGGTAAGAGTTGTGTTTTTGCACTTATTGATTATCTAACATAGTATTTTCATTCTCTTGCCATTTCTATACAGTGCGTTACTCCACAAGAGGGCAAGCCTCTATTTGGGCTTCATGGTCATTTTGGGACCAACAACAATGATGGGGATAGCCATATCTTGTGTGGCTTTGGGAAAGTGTTTCACTATTCTTTGTATGCTCAGTTGATAGACAATGCCATCTACTATTTACTAGTGGATGAGATGACATGCACAACTAGCAATTTGTTGGGGACAACTTGCCACATCATGTTTTGAAACTATAGTTGGTAAAACTGCGTTGTGACTACTTGGGAGACTATTGGTACCTTCTAGCACTATATAAAACCTTCAGTACCTCTCTCATTTAGATTCCATATGATGATAATGTCATATTCACTTTATATAGGATGATCTGGGCAAGAACCAAAGAGTGGGTCTTTGAGGATCCAATTATCTTTTTTCTTCATGAAGGCAACATTATTGTAACCCAAATTCAGCAGTAGCTCTACACTTATCATAAGTGGAGAGAGAGACAATATGGGGTGGGCCATTTGGTCTATCAATTTCAGCAATGCATTCCACCTTCTTTGTAGGAGCCTAAGGTGGAGGAGTATTTCTATGAGTTACCATTTTGGAGGGTGACTCATTTTGTATGGATGATAGTTTGGGGATGGGAGCTTCACATGGGAATGAAGGTTCCTAATTTATTTTAGATTCCGTGCCTCAAGAAGGCCTCTAGACAGCATATTGTTGCCTCCATGGGTATTCCACTTTTTCATGATGATAGCTATTTGGGATTGTCACCAAAAGCTAACTTGCATACTTGGGAGGAGAAACTTGGATATTTATTAATGAGACAACATCTTGTTCATTAGAGGAGCTTATCATATGAGGATGCTACAGGAAGAGGAGAGGCTCTTCAGTTCTATCCTTACAGTTGCTTGAGGAAAAGCAACAATTGGGAGGGGAGTACTATAATATTCCTACAGAGCTCATTGGAATATTAAATTTTGATTTTTCTCTTAGATAGAGGAATAAGAGGGTATGGAGACCCATAAATCTCCTTAGTAAGAATAAAAGACACTCCTAGTGTGAATGGAGGTCATCTAAAAAGTTGTATTGAAGACCCTTAGGTTTGAAAAGGAGATGGAGCATGAAGATTGGGTCAAATTTGACCAAATCAACAACGTTGTTATGGAGGAGTGGCATTCATGGTGAGATAGTGCAGTTTTGGAGGGAGATTGAATGCATGGAAGTAGTGACCTAATTGAGTGGGGCCAAGGGTGAGGAAGCTCATCACTTATATAAGGAAGAGGATGGAAGCCATATGGGGTTATGTATTGGTATTTTATATTTCTGAATATATGGTCTGTTTAGACATATAGCTTTCTTTGGTTGTTTAGCTAAGATTGCAGTGTTGTTTAGCATAGGGTGTTCTTGATCGGGAATCCCGCCTCTTTCATTGATAGGCCTCTTGGAAGAGTTTGCACTACATTCCACTATCAGGAATTTTTCCAAAGCTTTAGTCTTAATGTACAGTGCATTCTTCTATTGAGAGGTTTTTTTGTGTTGCAGGGAAGAAGTTGTGGAGGTTTTATTTGAGAGATTTCTGAGCTAGATCTCATTGGAAGGAAGTTCCTTTCTCTTGGGAGGCTAGTAAATAAGGCCCTAGAGCTTTATTGACGCATTTGGCATCATACCATAGTATTTTTATCCCCTATATTGCATTTCCAGTCCATGACTGCGTTATTTTAGTGAGTTGTTGCAGTCGGTAACCCAAAAAGGGCCGAAAATCCAAAGTTAAAATCTGGCCAAACCATTTATGGGTTCTTCTGGGGTTTTTTAGTAGAATCTGTGGTTAAATACTGGATTATTATGAACACTCTAACAGCCTTCTATACATGGTTCTTCTCCTCAGTAGCAGTAGTTTCCCGCAACAGTAGCAACACAACATTTCCAATGCTTGGTTTCTTTAATGTATTCCAGTCATCTTGTGACTTGAGTGGATTCCTTTTGGAGCACTGTGTATATTCATATTTGTTGTTATTTATAATGATATGACTCAGTTGTTTCTGCCATAGTTATAATTTCTTGATGTAAATTTCAGTTGCAGCATATTTCTGGCATTTTCCAGATCTTAGTGCTATATTCTTGTTTTGCTTTATTAGAATGCTACATTTGTTCTATATTCCTATCTTTTCCATTTTGGAATATTACAGTCCATTTGAAATTACCAAAGAGTACCATGAAAATATTTGTGGGGGTCATTACAGTTGGAAGGTTACAGCACATAAAATCCTCAAATCAAGTTTTTATTGGTCTACATTGTTTGCAGATGTGTACATACTGGTCATAGGTTGTCAGAAATACCAATTCTTTATAGAAAAGAAGAGACTTTCTCCTTTACCTTTAATTCCAGAATTTATAGAAGAACTTTTTAGACAGTGGGGACTAGACTTTATTAGAGAAATCAATCCACCATCAAGTGGGTAGTTCAAATGGATTCTAATGGCCACCAACTACTTTACAAAATGGGTTGAGGAAATACCCACGAAGAAATAAAATGACCAAGTGGAAAATATCTTCAATAGGTTCAGTTTTCCAATCAAGATTGTGACAAATAATGCTCAGGTATTCAATTATGCTTGATCTATTGCTTTCTGACAAAAATATAATGTATTTTTGTCTCATTCTACAACCTACCATCCATAAGGGAATGGGTTGGCAGAGCCCTTTAATAAAACATTGGTTAGAATTCTAAAGAAAAAAATTATTGAAAATAAAAAATATTGGGACTCAAAACTAAAGTTTTCCCTTTGGGAAATTCGAGTTACTACTAGAAGTTCCACTGGAAAATCACCTTTTGAGTTTGTATATGGAACGTGTTAGGGTCCCATGATTTGGCTGATTGGAGAGCCAAATGACGATGTAACATCAAACCAAGCTTTGGAGCCCAAGGACCTAGCCTTCCTGGACTCAGAGAGGGCTCTCTCTATTATATGCAAAAGATGTCGGTGTGTTTACTTGCGATGTTTTGATATTAGGCTAGTTATGAAGTGTGTTTTTGGTTTTTTTAGTTTTTAAGTTTGTGAGGGATGAAACTGATCAAATACATAAACTGGATAACAAAATGTAGATAAATTGGGCTATGGGGTCAAACAGGTCAAGGAAGCTATGAGGTGATGATGTAAAGCTGTTGTAGGGCCGATTTGATTCACGGTAGAAGGGATCTTCGAGCAAAATGGATTAAATGGACAACAAGTTTGTGAAAGACAAGGGATTTCAAGTGTAACTAGTTGATAGCAGACATAAACATGTTATAGCAAGCCATTAATCATGCTAAATGCAACTATGAGCTAATTAAAACATTGAAATCAAACATTCCAGCCATACATAGAGGTATAAGACCCTCTAACTTCGGGAAATGACTATCAGACTTTGGGGAAAACACATAAGACAAACTAACAACTCATAAACTACGCCGTAACGCCTAAACATAGTCTCTAAGTCATTGGGCACTTTGGAAAACAAGCTTTCATAGTTTTAGGCAAAGGGCTAGATCAGGACTAGGCCTCCTTGGTTCAACAAGATGATCAGCAAATCAGTCAAAGAGAAGGTTTTATGGACAGAACTATGGGCAGCTAATAGGTAGGTAGGGCAAACCATACATCCTACTCAACATACATAGAACTTATGAATAAAACCTAGCAACAATACCTTAAGTTACTAAAGAGCAGCTAAGAATTCTTTAGCATGACTAAGGAAGAAGAAAACATCAAGCTATGAAGATTCAGGGATTTTGAGGTGCCTCCATGGGCATATCTCAAAATCAATCTCTACTGATCTATAGCAGCAAGAAATATGTATTATGGATGAAAACTAGAAGACAAAAACATATCAAGAAACACTATACCATTATACCATGTCAAGGAATCCATCAACAATCCTTCATCATTCCTCAAAAGCATCCAAGAGGCAGTCCAAAAATCATAACTCAAGTGTATTCTTCAAAGCTCATATGACCAATGTATTAATTCTTCTCTCAAGTTCAGCCTCCGATTTACAATGAGAACCATGGAATAAATAGGCTTGAGGGAGGAAAACCTCATGGAGCAACTAGCTATCCCATTGGTCAAGTCAAAATATCTAAACTTGTCCTTGAGGCTTTGCAAAGCCCAAGGCACAAAATATCCCATAAAATATCTAAAAAAGTGCTAAAAACGGAAATTATATTGACTTTACATGATTTCCCAATGATAAAAATAGCTTAACGCACATTTAGGAAAAGCAGATTTTTGGAGTTCAAAAATTACAAAAATACTTCATATTTATGCCTGAAAAAGGTCCCCTGACTTGCTGGATGCAAATGGCAGCCTTCCCGATGTCGAAATGAGGCTCATGATGGCTCGTTGGAAAGCTCTCTGTGTCTGATTTCCGGCGCAAGTGGAATCACCTCAATCTGATTTCTGAAAGTCTCTCAAAACTGTACCTGTGCGCAAAAACCCAGAAAATAGCAGGCTGCTGATATGGCGGGCAGAATGTGCAAAATGAGGCTGTTTTTCGCCAATTTGAGGGGGCGAATGATCTTCAAATGCCATGAAAATCGCTAGAGAGCTGCTCATGGAATTATGGCATCCATCGGTATCATCCTCCTCCCTTGAAGACTCATCAAACTGAAATGGCGCATTTATGAGTTTTTGGCCAAAAACCCAAAAAATGCCAAAAAACAAAAAGTTTCCGAAACAGGCTCAAAATTGGCATGCCTGACCCTCAAGGGTCCATAGAAACATGCTCCGAAGCTGAGGCCAAAATATCAAGGGCTGATATGCTTTTTGCTTCCTTCCGTGCTAGGCGCCTCTCCTTCAATTTCTTCAATTTCTCTTGTGCAACCTTTAATTTTCGCCTGGCAAACTGATTTAGCTTCTGAAAGTGAAGAGTCATTTTTCTCTGTAGCTCAAGATCCCTGTTTTCCTTCTCAAGCTTTGTTTCCAAATGCTGGTTAGCCCTCTCAAGCCATGCTTCCTTGTTTTCCTCAATTTCCTGCTCAAAGAGGGCAGTGAGAGGAAAGGCTTCGAATTGAGCTTGTTCTTCTGCTCTTTGTTTCTCCAAGGCTCTTCTAAGCCCGATGGTCCTAGGCCTCTTTCGCCTAGGCTGGTCCTCCTCCTCTTCATCATCAAACTCGCCAATGAGCTCTTCAATTCTTATTTGCGCCTTTTCTGCCTCCTTTTTATACTTGATCGCCCTTGCCTCATGAATGGCTGCATGATACTTCATTTGTTTGTTTTCAACCTCCAAGAAGTGGTTGAAATTCCTCGCCCTTTGAAGATCTTCTTGTAACACCTCAATTTGACCTTCTTTGTGAATGAGGAGGTTTTCAAGGAGGCGGGCCTCATTGTCACTATCATCACTTTGGATAGGGATAATAGCTAATTCACCTCCATGCTTTGCACTTTCTCCAATTTTACTTTTGCCTTTGAAAGCCAATCTGGCGCTTTTTCTCCTTGGCAAGCTAGAAGTTGTCCTTTTGATCAATTTCCTCTTTTTAGGAACAGTTTTGGTCACGTATCAAGGGAGAAAGCAGAAAAGATGCCAAACATTTGTCCTTCCTCCTCATCTTTGTTAGTTTGTGGCTCAGGCGGCGCTAATTGTTTAACTTTGCTCTTCAATTTAATATAACTGTTCCTCTTCTGTGTTCTTTCTCAGTTTGTTCATCGGCTTTGTGAAATTGCTCTTGATCTTCCAAACTCTTTGTTGTTCTTTGCTCACCTAATCTCCAGCTACTGCTTGTCCTCAAAATACAGTTTCTTCTTCTTGCCTTCTTTGACTCTTGTGGTTCTTTGCCCTCTCCTTCTCCCATTCACTTGGCTGTGATGGTCATTTGAGTTTTAGGGGTAGGCCTACTGAAACAAAGTCTTGGGCGATGAATGGGTGAGTAGGAGACACATGGCTGAGAAGGATGATCGTGAAATCACTGGCTAATGAATGAATCCCATGAAACCCCTTTCTTCTCCAGCTGGTGTAAGAAGATAATCTTGATCAAGGAATGATGAAAGAGAGAAGGGATTTGCTGAGGTGGAGCCTTCTTTTGGATAGTAGCTACCATTTTCTCTATGCTTTTGGACAAAAAGTATGGAAGGTTTAATTTCCTGCTTCTGGTAAAATGCATCAACAAGCGGACATGATAGGCAAATATTTGACTAAACCTCCCTTCACAAGTGAAATATCTCATTATGGCTTTCATCAGCGGAGCATAACTGTCAAGAAGATAGGAGAAAGGGAAAATAGCAGTGATGGTTTCCCTATGTTTAGGTTTGATGAAAGGTTTATAATCCTCTAGATCAAGATGAGCTTGTTTAAACCACTTTTCACCATGATACGGGATCTTGGTAGCCTTGGATACATACCTTGGGGAGATTTTGAAATCAAGACCCGCTAACTGGAAGTGTTTGTCCTTGAATCTCAAAGCGCACAAATGTGTAAGTGGCGAAAAACTCTTGACTTATTCTATCCTCTGGCAGAAATCAAGACGGCCTACTTCATGGAAATTGAAAAGCACTGATGGGTGAGCATTGATTTCTTCTATGGAGATAGGCTCATATCTCTTATGTGGACCGCTCTTGTGATCTCGCTTTGGAGGCATTCTGACTTTGACCAAACTTTGGAAAAGGCAAACTGCCTTCACTGTATGAAAAATGTTCTGCTGGATTGAAACTGGCCACTACACTGTTTGGACAGATATGGACCCTGTGGTGTTGAATAAAATGCAACAATGTTTCTTGGAATAAGCCACCTCTGCACTCATTAAAAACAACCTTTCAATTCTGGATGCACTTTTAGCAAGGCAAACTTTTTAATATGGTACCCTGTGTAAAGATGAGGCAAACTCCTGTGTCAATTTCTTGTGCACAGTTTTGAAAAACTACTCCTAGTGAGTTTGTTAGAGGTCATATCAATCATAGCTACATCTCTGTCTTCAATGTAAAACTGCAATCATCAACCACCTGTCCTTTAGAAGTAGCCCTATTCACCTTTAGAGTATCTCTGTCAACAATTTTTCTGCCTGATAAAATATGGTTTCTAGAAAAGGTAGACCCAAGCTAGGTGAAAAAACAATGCACAGTGCTTTTAGGAAACACACCCTTTCACTTGTGAAGTTTAAGAAATCAAACACCACTTTTGTATTTCTGCCTCCAAAGTTAAAATCCTATCAACGAACCCTGCCCTTTATTGCACTATTCATCCTTAGAATCTCTTTGTCAATCAACTTTTCAAAATGATACAATATGGTGAAAAGAGGGCAGACTGCTAGAAGGGGCTTGTTGTGATAAGTGTTTTGATAACCCTGTTCTTCAGAAATGACCTTCCTCTTGAAACATATCACAAACAACAGCTCCTTAAAATGACATCATGTAGTGAAAAGAAAAAGCAGACCTAGGTTGGGTGTAAAATCAGTGCACAGTGGTTTAGGAAACACACTCTTTGCTTGTGAGTTTAAGAGACCCACCAACACATTTATACACCTGCCTTCAATGTTTAAATTCCTATCAACAAAACTCTGTCCTTCGATATGCTGTTCACCTTTGGAACCCCTTTGTCAACAAATTTACAGTGGGAAAATATAGTGAATGAAAGGCAGTCTGCTTAAAATAGTATGTTGTGAGGAAATGCCAATAATTACTCTGTTTTTTTGATGTCTTAGATGCCAACCCACACACCTAGCTCCTAGGAGGTTTATAATCTTTTAACCATTCTGTCCTGTACTGGTGTGCCCACTTTCCACTGTTTTGCATCTCAAGCAAATCACCACACATATGCGAAGAATGTCAATACACAAGTTTGGGGTGATAATGACAGAGTTTTTTAAGAAGACCACAAGCCTTTAGGTTGAAACTGTGTGAGTTTTCCTTTTTAAAGAAAATATGTCACAATTCCTTCCATTGGTTGCATTTCACTGCTTTGACAATGTGGCAAGGTCTGGAGGACTGTGAGGACAGTTTTCTCTTTTAAGACCAAACCCTGTCTTTTCATAACAAAGCTTCTTCTAATCAAAGCACAAATCTTTACAAGACAACTTCAAAACCCCGTATCTCTATATGTGCTCTTTGAATGACAAATTCGGCCTTTATCATATTGCAATAGTTCAGTTCACTGTGTAGAAAGGCTGCTTTTGTTTTTAACAATAATGGCAAGGTCCGGGGTTTTTAAGCATTCTTGTCATTTATCAACATCTTGCAATCGATGGGGAATTCATAAAAATACCTCAAACTTTGATGGACGCCCGCTTGAAGGGATGAAAGAAACGCTGGACACTCTGGACAGCTACGCGGCAACCTTTGGAGAAAACCCGTCGCGCAGAAAATGCTTGTCGGGTCGGCCTGTCGTGTGGTCGGGCGGCCTTGTACAGGCACGTCGCGCCAACGTACAGGCACGTCGCGCCGACAAAGATGGCCCGTGTAAAACTCACGCCGAGCACGTCGCGCCAAAGCCCAGGCACGTCGCGCTGCCTCTGCACAGTGTTAACTTCTGCCTGATGACCCGAAAATTGCTGCTTTGGTGCTAGGGAGGCACGGGGGTGATTTTAATTTTGAAATTGACAATATTTTCCCTCAACTTCATTCCTTTATATCAATTCGAAACAAGCCTTTAACAGTCTCAAACTTTGGGAAATGAATTTTGGTTTCTTTTGACTCTGTTTTGTCTTTCAAACTGTGGGTTTGTCATTTTGCATATGTAGACCTGAAAAATGGCTCTGACCCCGAGCTAAATACTGCTTTTCCTTTGAAGGACAAGGCTGGTTTTGTAAATCCGTCTTTACAGTTTTTTTTTTTTGGCCTTTGACATCTTCTCCAAACTTTGAATACAACAGGTGCCAAGTTTACTGATATAACTTTGAATTTTGGTTATGGTTTCTCAATTTCAAAAGGCGCCCCTTTTTCCAAAATGATTTCCTGCTTATAGGTACATTACCTATGATGTATCTGTCCTTTGAATGATGAAAAAGATGCATTTGTTCCAAGCCCTAAACTGACAATTTTTATCAAACCTCCTCCTTGTCCACTTATAGCATTGTATACCTTGGCGACTGTTTATTCAGCATGATATGGCCTGTGTTCTTTCAAAGTGTTTGCTGATTGCTGCTTCCAGATGATTCACAAGCTTCCCTTGGGACTGTAAGTGCGCTTTTTTGATGGCTTGCTTTCACACTATACTTCACTATTTACTCAAAAGGATCTTCTTTAGGCTTCTGGGCAGGTGATAGTGAGATGCCTTTAACCATTTCTCTAAAGCAACTGCTCCTTTTGGTATCAATAGCATACATTATTCATAACATTTCCTTCTTTCCACTATAGGTACAGTCTGACAGATAGCTTTTTGAAGAGGGAAATCAATACCTTTGCATCATAAACAGTAACACTTACCTGTGCAATGACTCCTATTCAGTTTTTGGTATCCTTCCATTATATTTTATATCAATCAGCTTCAGCAACTTGCAATGGCTTTGGCCCTCTACTCATGCATGGAGGAGGCTCTTCATCAGGTAAGGTATCGAAGGCTTTTTGACTACTATGTTTGACACAGCCTTTCTCTGAACGTGGTGGTAAGTAAACTACTTGAAAAACACCAATCTTAGCATCTTTACTTGCAAGCATCACTGTGTTTTAGAAGAAACCCTAGCCACAGTGACACTGTTCTAAGGGTGACTGAGATATTTATCATTTGGATTGTTTATCTCATGACCTGTTATTTGACAAAAACTCTTTGTGACTATGAAGGTCAGTGCTTTTTGAAAAACCAAGGGCTTTCTCTCTGCCTGTGTAATGGCATTGGTTAACAGCATCTATTCCATTTGATCTTGGACAAAACAGGCTTCTTATGATTGGGATGTTTACTGATGACAGGCCTTTCTAAAGTTCAACAATTCATATGATTTGCAAGTTTGAAATGAGCTTCTTTATCAGACCAAACTCCCCTTTCCTTTGAGCTAGCATATTTCAACTATATTCCTGTTATGATCATCAATTACATCCATAAAACCTGAAGATATTGTTTCATTGTTTCAGTAAAGGCAAACCTGGACTTTTGCAACCTTCTGAGTCAATGCTGGCCCGCGCCCTCTGCTTGTGGATGAAGGAGGCGCCCTAACCCTCTGCTTGTAAATGAAGGAGGTTCTGGGCCTTGACAATTTACCAGTTTGCTGAGATAGTGGTGTCCCTTTCTTATTGTGATTTTTCATGCTGGAAAGAGCTGTAAAGTTCAGATGAGTAGCTTTCTGTTTTGCAAACATATCTCAGGCTTAAGTTACATTTAGAAGCAGTTGTTCCTCTAACTGTAAACTCAAACATTTACTCCATGAGATGAAATATATTTCCTGCCTTTGTAGAACCATAGAACACTGTGAAAGACCTAATAGTCAGCTTGAGATTGGATTTTGTGCAGTGCTGAGATCTAGGGGATATGAGTGGCGCGACTTAAGGCTGCTTATCAATTTCATTTGCAAAGTAAGGGATCAGTCATGGCAGGTCTTTTGCAGATGGGGGATTTTTGGCTTTTTGAGGATTGCCAAAGGTGAAATGTCCTAAAACGCCACTTCCTAACATAGGGGAGACTTTTTGAAACAGATGTGGATTTGATTTTTAAAGCTGATGGGCAGGTCAATAAGGCTGAAGCTAGATAGGATTGTGATATGAGGTTTTGATTTCGACATGGGCGAACTTGAAAAGGTAGAAGGGTGAAAAAAGTTTTAGGAGGGTTTTCTGGATGACATATTGACATAAGGAAATCAGTTTCCAGAAAACTCAGCTGTAGATATAGTCATCACTAACATGTAAAAAATACTGATGGCTAACAGAACGCAGGCATTGTTTCCTAGTCAATTAACCAAACCCGTGATTTATTTTATTCAATAAGCTCAAGAAGAACCCAATGCTCTGGTTAGAAGAATGAATAAGGTAATTGAGTTAAGTGAAAACAGAGACAAAGTTAGAGACAACTTAATTAATTATCAAACAAAGATGAAAACCATTTTTGACAGGAAGGCAAGAGAAATTATCTTTCAAGCAGGATATATAGTACTGAGGTGGGATAGCATAAAGGAGGATAATGGAAAGCATGGTAATTTGACCCCCTCTCGTATGGACCATACAGAATCACTGAAGTAAGGTCTAACAATACTTTCATCTTGTAGAATATAGATGGACAATATTTGCAGCTGCTTGTGAATGGGTAGTATTTGAAACACTATTTTCAACATTTAAAGTCAAGCATTCCACCATTGTAACTACTAGATTGCCCATTTTTCATATGTCACCAAAGCAATATTTGACTCCCTACCTGAGGCAAATGCATTAATCTAAGGTTTTTAGTGCTTTCGTGGAAAAAAACACTATCCCTAGGTGGAGCCAGATGTTGTGGCTCATTTTCAATTTCATTTTTAAATGTTTCTCAAAATAAATAAAAAACATATAATGTTAAAAAAAAAAATGAATCAAAAATTTCATATGCCGAAAACGATTTGATTTGTATGTTGAAACATTAAAATTGTGTTTCGGAATATGTGTAAGGTGGCTCCGACCCTTGTTTTAAAAAACGTGAAACTCGCCGGGAGGAAATGAAAGGATGGCAACTGGGACCTGATTGAAAGAAACTCATGAGCATAAACAGCTTGGTAGATAACTCTGGGGTTCCTCTGCAGTTGACTGTGATGTAAGCGCATGGACTCAAATCAACGGCTCGTGTTCACTACGAAGGCACACCTCCGAAGAGCCTGCCGTACCCAGAAGTGCCCCCGCGGTGACATAGGTAACCGGAGACAACGTCAACAAGCGAACCAGCTCATTGTTCATGTCATGTTCTTGTACCTATTTTTTCAGACATTTAATTGTCATTTCCCCCCCAAAGTCCTGTTGCGCCTATAAATAGTGAGTCAAAACCCCCTTATTTTCACCTACAGGTTTTATTTCCAATTTTCCAAATCATCCTAATCACCTTGCCCCTCATTTTTTAGTCTGTTCAATCACCACCATAAGTGAAAACATGGCCAAACAGTCATCATTGTTCGGTTCTTCTAGTTACATTCCTCTCATGGATATAGAGAAGGATATAATGGACACTCATTGCACAATAGAACATTTTCCTCTGTATCAACAAGTCATTCTTAATCAACAAAATCCCCCTGTCTTCAGAGCTATGGTCAGGTTTGGAGTCTTTTCTGCATGTGTCCCAAAAGCTCATCTTTTCCCAGAATTCATACACTGGCTAGCATCAACATTATACCCCAGCAAGTGTTTCGTAATGAACCACTTGGGAGAGAGTGTCTTCCAAGTTTCATCCCTACTAATTCGTCAAGCCTTCTACTACCCAGAGTCTGAGTCCTATGTTATTTTTACTGAAGAGTCATTGAAAACATATTATGACAGTCTTGTAGGGCAAGATTACATGCATATTTTATTCTTTCTGAAGCCATAACAAGGACATTTTTCTCGAGATGAAAAGGTATTTCCCCTAGAAATTTTTGATGTAGATGTCAAGCCTGTGTTACAATTTATATAAAAAATACATGGAAAGGAAGATGCTTCTCAGATTGACAAGTCATTGCTTGGGTTGTTTTCTTTGATGAAAAAACCTGAAGTAGTGCTGGACATCCCATTCTTTTGGCAAGAGAATATAAATTCTCAATTTATGAGCTTGACTCTCACTGGTTCTTTCAATTTTCCCTCAATTATTACTTTTTTTTTCATGTATCAAAATGCAGGAGAGATTATGAATTTGGGGTTAAGCATTATAGATTCAAACAATAAGAGGCAATCAGTAGTGTTTTGGACTAACCTGATAAGAAATAGACCTAGTGAAGGGGGATTATTTTATTTTTCTACTTACTTCCTACAAATTGCCTATAAAATTTTGACTGGGGCTTCTCCTCCATGTTTTCTTCCAAAGGCTCACAAATTCCTTCAACTCAGTAATAGTTGCAAATGTGGAGACTAGTTTGTTTCGGAAGATTATTTAGAAATCACATTGTATGGTGCAGGGGTTGAGCCTTATAGATTTCCTACTTTTGTCCCCATGAGAATGTTTGCTATAGAATTTATTAGACAGAGCTTGAATGTGGACCAGATTCACTTTGTGCCAATGAAGAAATGAAATTTTTTTAAATTACCCATGACTGTTGGACCTTTCATATTGAATATGAGGCAAGCTGCAAAAGAAGGAAACCAAATTTTAGAACACATGCATCTATTACTAGGTGAAAAGAGGGCTTATGATCCACATCAGCTGATCTCCAAAAGAAGGGTTGAGAATGGTTATTCTGATTTTACTCTGAGAGTAAGACTGAAATTGAAAAGCTGGCTAATAAGGATTTTGCAGGTACTGGCAGCACTAGTATTGAAACTCCTATTATCTCTGAGCAGTTGAATAAAATGGGTAAAGAAAAGAATGTCAATTCAGAGGAGGAGGAACAAGGAGCTTAAAAGAGATTTAAATTAAGTGAAGAAATTCCATATGCACAACCAGGTTTATCAATTCATCTGGGACATATACAAAGGACACCAACTTCACCATCCAAGCATGAGGCTGTTCATGATCAGGTGCCATTAATTAAGCAGTTTTCTACCCAAATTGCTGAGAAAAATCAGAAAATCGGAGCAAGTATAGGAGATTGGGCATAACGTTTCCTTCAAGAATCCAAATTAGGTAAGACCTATGGAATTCGAAAGAAGATTTAGAGGGCTACTTCAGGGCCGAATTTCAGCTATTAAGGATCTGAAAGCACATAGATAATTTAGTTTCAATATCGAGCTTCTCAAAAGCAAGAAAAATGTGTGTATTTGGTTTTTAAAATTGCATAACGTTTGTTTGAAAAAGCAGTTTGAAGTGATTCCAAGGGCATATTTTAGAATTTTTATTAGTATTGGGTTTTATAATGCCTCCAAAAATAATTCCATACCCATTAAGCCCTCAAAAAGCTATACTATGATGCATGAAGAGGAAGAATTGTAGTATGAGATATCAAAATTACGGTACCAAGTGCAACCAATTTCGATCTTACGAAGAGCAACCAAAGATGGCATAGATGGTTTAAAAGCAGAAATGGAGGCTAAGTTGGATGGTTTGAAGGATAAAATAATAGCTAATATGGATGGTAAATTAGTGGAATATCACATCGATCATGAACAACAAGTTCTCCAACTCTCAAAGGATAACCCAACTTTGGTGCAGAATCTAATGAAACAACAGGAAGATCAACATCACATCAAAAGAAGTTCTGAAGTAGTCACAGAAACAAGAACTCAACAAGTACGATCAAATTCAGAGTATCTCAGCAAGTGGAATAACTTTCCTGTAGAATATTCCACATGGGAGGATGAGAATTTTATATAGAAGCATCAAGAAATAATCAAGCGTTGATGACAACACTTGTTTGAAGGAGAGGGGAATGTTAAGTCCCTATATTAATAGTGTAGTCCCTTATTATGTTAGTTTAGCCCCCCTTATTGTTATTTTTTAACCCCTGTAACCCACATATTGTTATTATTGTGCCCCTGCATTATTATTGTTAGGTCGGCTAGGATTACATTGTGGCCCCGTGGACTCCTATATCTAGAAAGGAGGTTTTGTCATTTGTATCATCCAAGAATTGTTCATTCATGTAATGTATTGGAGGTTGCCCCCTCAAAGTGGCTTATTTCTAAGGCATTGATATCTCTTTTCTTCTCTTTTTGAAGTTGGTTTCACAACAAAAACTGATGACTCTGATTTATCTAAAGAGCCTAGAAAGGTAGCTTGAAACCACCAATGCTTGAGGCATTTTCTGAATAGGGGAAAAGGTTAGGCTACTTGGAAATCCAACGTGTAGGCAGAAGGGTTAGGCAAGTCAAAATAGAGTGGTAAGGTCAGAGGTGGTTAAATATAGTGAAAATGAGTGGCATGAGCCCATGATGGGTCTTCTGGGAGTGATAGGCAGGCCATGACTTGATAGAGTAGTAAAATAGTGAAAATTTTATCCTAAGGATGATGAAGGCAGTGAGATTTCTAGAAATCACAATATTCATAAATTTTGTTTCTAGAAATCTGGGATAAACATTTAGTCATCTATAGAAAGCAAAAAATTACTGACGACTAACACATACCTACCATTAAAGAAACTGACCAAGTGGTCATGGGTTTCCTTGAGGAAATAATTATTACTATATTTGGTGTCCCCACCAATATTGTAACTCATAACGCCAAAGCATTTTATTATATGGCTTTGACATCCCTATATGATAAATATGGAATAATCTTGTCACACTCATCTAATTATTATCCTTAAGGAAATGACCAAGTTAAATCAAGTAATAATAACCTCATAAAGATCATCAAATGAATAGTGAGTGAAATGGGGATAATAAGATCGAGTATGCCTTGTGGGTCGATTGCACCACCATAAAAGCCTCAACCGGATACAAAACATTTCAGTTACTCTATGGAGCAGAAGTTAAATTACCGATTCAACTCCAATTTCTTTTCCTTGAGTGCTTGAAGGATTTCCCTAATCAGCAAGATGTCATACAAGCCTGAATTGACCAAATCATCAAGGTTGTTGAAGTTAGAAGGAAATCCCTGGAACAACTTGGATGCATCCATGAAAAGATGAAAACTTCCTTTGATAAGTATGTCAAGAGTAAAGACTTTGAGCCAGGAGACCTAGTTCTCCTTTGGGATAAAAGAAGATAAAAACTCATTATGCATAATAAGTTGGACAATTTATGGATAGGTCCCTATAGGATATGTAATATAGTTGGTATGAATTCCTATCATCTAGAAACCCTTCGTGGAGAGCCCATTCCCCTTTCTGTAAATGGGAAAATCCTCAAGGAATACTTTCCTAAAGGAACTTGACATTGTACATGATGAGCTCCATCATTAGGTATAATTGGATGGGTTAATTGTCACCTTTTTAGCCTTATTAGTCTCTTTTTCTCACATTTGATTATATTATGGTCATATGTTGCTAATGTATATGGTGATTAAGGCTTGTCATACTTCGAATGCCTAATATGGTTTAAATGAAAGATAATCACGAAGATATTCCACTTTTGTTGAATATTTTGTAATTAAAGCTCAAAGTAGACAGCAAGGATAGATTCTAGGAGGATTTTCCACCTCCTTAACTCCCAAAGGCAGCCAAGGGATCCTCGAGATTCCCTCCAACAACTCGAAATCAAACACAGCCAAGCAAGTGCACCAAAACTCCACTTCTCTTGCAGTCAAAGGGACACATCACTCACTTTTTAGGGATTGTTTGGTAGCTACCCTTTAGGTTAAATAGGGTAGAGTAGACTCTTAGCTCTTGTAATAGGTTTTTGAGACTTTCATGACTATGTAATGAGAATATTTTATGCAATAATATGTATATTAAAATTGTCCTTCATTTATTTAGTTTCAGAGGGCTAGGTTTATGGGTTAGGGCCCAATCCATTGGCCTTAGTCTCTCTTGTGTATTCATGCTTATTTTTATGCCATTTTAGCTAGTTTTATTTATGAGTTTTAGCTAGTTTGTTTACAATTCAATTTAGTGTTTTTAGTTTTCTTCCATTTTATCTTTTTTTTAGTTAGGCTTGCATAGATGTTGGTAGAGTAAAATATAAATTCAGGAAGTTTTGTATAAAATCTTCCCTCTCTCATCTCTTTCATTGGAGCTCGAGGAGGTCTGAACTTCACCACAGGACCAAATTTGATCTTTAGTTTATGATTTCTTGGAAATAATAGATAGTTTGTTGTAGTGTCATGGACATGTTGATAATATTGAGTTATATTTCTATTTGAATGCTTAAGTAGGTTTTCTTGTCAAATTCAACTCATCTTTTCCATCTTCTTCATCATAGATTTCCCATTTTTTGTTGCATGAATAGGAAGTTTTCTTGCAGGTTTAGGTATCAAAGCAAAGGATAACTTCACAAACACCCCTAGCTTCATTTCTCACCCTTCATCAGCCTTCTTTCAACTAAATCACCTTCAACCCTATTTTTGATATTTTCACCTTCACACCGTGAGCAGCCCTAGAAGTGAAAGTTGGGCTTTACAAGAGGTTATGAGCTTGGCCAAGGGGTTTTCCACCTTCCATCCATCCAAATTCACCTTCATTTCACATCCCTTATACTTTTTCCCACCATTTTTATCCTCAGACTTCCCTCGGCCTATTTCCTATAGCAATTCAGAACTTTCCTATAGCACTACAGGAAACCTATAGAAGAACTTGTAGTAGCACCAATTGGCCTCTTCTTCAGCCCATAAATCATCCTCCACCTCATCTATACCTGCCATAACCATCAAGGCACCCTCATCCATACATCCTTGAGTCCAAGACCTTCCTAAGCCACCTTAGCGCCTTCTCCTTTGGCTGCAAAACAAATTATTTACAAGCATAGTTAGGTCATTACTAGATGCATGATTAAAAGCATGAATTAGTTATATTGTGTTTAGCCATTTGGCCCAATAATGTGTGATTAGATTAGCATTCTTTCTGCAATTTCAATTCAACACTTTACTTCGTGAATGTTTCCTATTTTGCTTCTATTTCTTGCCATAGCCTACATTGTAGATTTATTTCTTTGAAAAATAGCTAGATGTTTATAGAGTAATGGTTATGAGGCTATTATAGTTGTAGGTCTAATTCTGAAGTGTGACAGACTTCATTCAGAAACCCTAGAAATAACACCCTTTCATAGGACTAAGAAGAGGATGACATGAGTATAATGCATCTGATGTGTATATAGCATTGTCATCTCCAAGTTTGTACGAACCCCGGGTTGATAAAGTAAAGTAGAGTAGCCTCTTGGAGTTGTAGCACTCTTGGTGCAATACTAGGGTTGACCACTTTTTGGCATCATTTCTGGGGAGGTGTCTAAGTAGATGCTTTGATTATGTTTTAGCATTCTTTTTTTCTTTTCTTTTGCATGTTGTTTCAAAAATATTGAAAAAAAAATTGATGTTCATGCCTCGTAGGAGTAGGGAAAATCAAGGAATTTTTTTACCAAAAACTCCCACATCCCCACACAGTCACCCTTCACTCTTCTTCGGTGACTGTGAGGTTGAACACACCATAGGTGAGCCTTTTGAAAAATTTTAAGAACCTATTGGAGAAGAAGAATAACATGTTTCACCAAAGGAAACTACTTCACCAATCCAAGCCATGGGTGAGATTAGAACCTAAGGAGTCTTTCCCATTAGATAGACAGACGGGGAAACTAAGATGAAGAACATCACCCCTCATCCCTTCCACATTTCAATGGAATTACCTCTGAGGACCCTGACACCTTCATGTTTGAATTTTTTGTTGTCTGTAGGACCTATGACTATGCCTCAGATGATCAAAGGTTGAAGCTATTCCCATCTACCCTCAAGGATGCATCCTTGCGCTAGTTCATGGGTCTGCCTGGGAACAGCATCACGACCTAGGCACAGATGCAAGAGGCCTTCAAAAACAAGTATAGGGACTACTGTAGGTCCACGAAAACTAAAGAGGAAATATTTAGGATGAATCTAGGGCTTGATGAATCCATATAAGATTATGAGGAAAGATTCCAGTTAAATTACAAAAGAGCCAATTGCACCCTTGGTCCCAGATCACTTAAACTAGTACTTCTCTAAGGGATAAAGTAGAAGGTGATAGAAACCCTCAATATGTTGTTAGGAGGAGATATCTACCAACTAACTTATGAGGACATCAAAACTATCTTCAGGAACCATTCTAGGGTAGCTAGGAAGAAAGGCAGAGCTAGCCAGAGTCTGGCCAATACCCCTTCCTCTTCCACCTCCATCAAGCATGAGATTGGAAATATGTTGGAAGACTTCAAGTGTGATATGTTGCACACCTTTTCTTTTGCAAATGGACACAATGAAGATCAAGAGGAAGCATGAGGAAGTAGAAAGAGCCTTTGCTATCTTCTTCCCTAGATGTACTAAAAGACACCCTCGTAATGAATGTCCATTAAATGTAATATAGGTTGTTAGACTCCTGTATTTCACAGTATCACAAGATAACTAATTATTTTTTAGATTTGTCATCACTGAAAATAACATTCTATGGCTATCATTTATTTTCAGAGAAAGAAAGGGAACCCCTGACTGTAAAGGGCTTCAAAGGAATCAATCTTCCTCTCCATCCAGTAAAAGGAAGAAAGTGTTTTTGACAAGGTGTAATAGGGATCAAACCTCATTTCTACCCTCATTTCATTCCATTTCATTCACCTTCTTTTCCCCCCTCCATTCCTCCATATTCTCCCATGCTCTGAATCCCATTTAAAACCCCCAAAACCCACAAGATAAATTTTTGGGGCTTATTACTTTATAAACCCTTTTATTATAAAGTTTTGAACTTTATAATTATAAGCTCTGCCACCCACGAAAATCAGTGTTATAATAAACCTTATCGTTATATCATATATATATATATATATATAACAAATACCCATTTAAAACCTTTGGTGAGACCCCTTATACATCATCGCATATTGTTGTCGCAACGTTGTGTTATGAATCAAATTCCAAAACTTATAAAACCACCGATGTGATATAATGCAGGACCCAATCCCCACCTCCCTTTCCTTTCTGTTTCATTTTTCCTTTGAAAAACATTAAAATTTCTCGTTTCATTGCTTTTCCCTTGTTCCACTTCCCAATTCCCGATTGCGGTCGAAAGTGGGCTCTCGTCGCATTTCACAATCTTTAAGTTTTTGGCATGGAAACTAAACTCTAAATGTTGTGATCGTCGATTTTCAATTGCGATATCACATTTCATTTGAATTACCATTTTGTGTGCCCGGAATTCTATCCATTTAGTTTTTCGATAAGCCGACCCCACCTCTGCTGCTCCTCTCCTGCTTCATAAGTCGTTGCAATACATATGAATATCATATAAATTATATAAATCTTGTCGCTTTAAACCTTCGTCGATTCATAAAAACCTCGCTGCATAGCTAGTGGGCCCCTCTTCCCCACATTTCGCAAAGTTTAAAAGTTAACCCCCACAGCTTATAACTAAATGCTATACATTGTGATGTGCGCTGCAATCTCGGTCCCACTTCCACCCTACCACGTCACTCATCCCCTCCCTCGTGCATTTCCCTTAACACTTTTTAAAGTTTATACCATCTGCGTTTACAACTATAAGTTAAAGGTTGTGATATGTGATGCGGTCTGATCCCACCGACTCTCCACATCACTTACCTTCCACGGAACCTCCCCTTCACATTGCACCGCCTATCATATTCTTATGACTTAAACTTTAAAGATTGTGAAGAGTGCGGATGCGATGCCACTTCATAACTGCCATATACAAAATTTCAGGTCCGGGTAAATGAGCTTTCCACATTGTTTTGCATGTATAATAGGTTAAGTCGAGCCTACAGGGTGTGGAGCTCATTTTATGAAGAAAGAAAAGTAAACACGACCGCAAGGGGCTCGAGTAGAAAAAATACATTAAAGACAAAATCAGGCATTTACACAGAGATCAAACAGCAGAGACTAAAGGGGCAGCCAAACACACTAGCACCGACACCAATCAATGAGAAGTAGCCAGCACTGCACCAGATTAATTACTAAATGCTAGTTTTCTGTAGTTTAGAGCCAGATGTCAAAGCCTCCATTAGTTATCTCATCGAAGCCATCATAGTCGCCTCCAAGCCACTTTGTTGATTCATGAAGAGCCGCCTGAGTTTTTCATTCTTGAAGAGTTACCATAATAAATTCTACAGCCAAAGTTTGTCAGAGATTTTCTTGATTCCATCCTTGCATGGAAAACTTGTCTAATCTCAGTTTTTTTGTAATAAATAAAGGTTTCCAGAGTAGATTAGGGAAAAATAACCTAGTTGTTAGTTAAATACTGCTAGAATTCTCATTAACAAGGGTTGGATATTTTAGCAATTGTATTGTAAGAACTACTATTGGAGCACTGTAATTTTTGAATCCAAACATCGATAATCAAAGACCGGTCACAAGATTCTTGAGCTATGTTAAAATTGTGACGTGTTTCTTCTTTGTTTAAATGTTTACGTTGTTTTCTATGCTGTGTATCTGATCATCTAATTGTAAATCAGAAATTTTAGATTAGGAATCGCTGTCGGAGTGCCTTAATTTTGTCTGCAATTTACAATCTACATGTTTTCTACTGAATTCTGATTAAAGAATTCTTAATTTCTCTTTACTCACTACTGAACCTTATTGTTTCTTTCACCTCATAAATCATACAGCTCTTAAGATCCATTTCGCACAATTAGCTTGCCCTGCGATTTGCTCTTGATTTTGATGTGCCTTTCCAACCTTTGACTCCATTGCCCAATGGAAAAGCCTCTGCAGCCCTATTTTTCCAACCACCCAAACAATAATAATAAAAAAACCATCACTGTAACTAGCCTAATATCAGTACTTATAACCAACAAGTCAAATCAATTTAAATCATAAAACAGAGAGAGCCCTCTCTTAGTCTAGGAAGGCTAGGTCATGGACTCCAAATTAGTTTGATGTTGTGCTTTATAGTTTAGTTTTTCCAATCTTCCAAATTATAGAGTGCCAACATAATGGTGACCATACTGGGGAACTATTGAGAAGCTTAAAATTTCATCTAGACTCAGAAACCCCAGTCGAAATATTGTGTGTTTTAAGAAATTTCTATAGATTGGTTTTTCAAAAACATTTGGCATGTTTGTGCCTTGGGTCTGAATTCTGGCTTCCAGAAGAAACTTCACCAGATCCCATATTAACCCAAATCCCCCTACAATAGTTGAAAATCCAGAGAAAATCCTAAGAAAAACTCCCATATCTAAAAATCCAACTATTAGTGGGCATATTCACAAAGCAAGTTCCCTCCCTGAAAACCTTGCAACCTTACAAGATATCCAGTTCAACCTACACTTTGAGCAAAGCTTGTTCAAAACCAAATCTCAGAATTGGATAGACCAAGTTATTTTTGTTCCAGCCATCTTACAGCAAAGTTCATTTGGGGAAACCTCTACCACCAATCAAACTGATCTTCAACTTCTCCAAGACTTTGACTCCCTTCAAAGTCTGGTAACAGAGCTCACATTAACTATTGATGATGTTTATCTTCAACAGTCTGTAGAATTATCCGCTCTGACTGCAGTAGCTCCTTTTGTTATTTACAAGTTTTCTCATTCTCAACTCAATTACTCAAGTGTAGCTTTAGCTCCTACCTTTCCCTCAAACCTTCCCCCCCAAAGTGCCCAAACCTCCACTCATACACCCACTACCCACCTTCCTCCAATTAACCCCCCCCCCCCCCCCCTCCTTGGAAAACCCTCCTCTTATCAACCCTCCTTGGGTTCCCCCACCACCAATCATGGCAGCCTGGTATGCTCCATTAGTGATACTATAACCTATGGTGCCTATGCCACAGGATTATCAATCCAAAATCCCACATTTTGATGGAACTGGTCTCGACACTGCTCAACAACATGTGGAAAAAATGAATGATGCATTTTACTGCCAAGATATAGAGGATGAAACTATCCAAATGAGAATGTTTGCTCAAATTTTAGGGGGAGAAGTAAAAAAATGGTTCAAAGGCTTAACCCCTAATAGTATCCATGACCTCCTTGCCCTTCATCAGTTATTCATAAATAAATGGGAAGTTAAGAAAAATCCTCTTCAAATCCTATTAGAATATGAAAACATCAAGAGAAACACTGGAGACAATGTCCAATATTACTGCTAGATTCAACAGTATATACAATGCCCTTCCTTATCACATGAAACCTCCACAAGGCTTAGCCCTAATGAAATTTTCTGATGGTTTCGACCCAGAGATGACCTATCAGTTGAGAGAAAAATATCTGGCTACACTGGAAGAGATGCAGAGGAGTGATGTAGGGGTGGAAGCAAATCTGATTGCAAAAAGGGCTAGAATGAGAAGTGAGAAAAGAGTCATAATTAGGGAAGAGCCTGTAGCTTCCACTTCCGATGCCAAGATCGATAGTCTGATGAGAACGATGGAAAGAATGATGGAGAGAATCAACTTGAATTAAAGAGTTGTCCCTAGGGAAAATCAATAGCTCCTCAAAATAGAAACCAAAACTATAGAAGAAACCCCCCTCCAGTAAGACAAAGAGAAAAAAGAGGACCTGACCAGCAAATTAGGCCTCCATTCTAAGAAAATTATGCCGATGAGGATGAGGGGGTGGTTGAGGAGCCAGAGGAAAGTCAAATTAATCTGATGGGAATTCATGATGAAGATATTGTTTTCCTTACTGAAGAAGAACAAGATGTATTTTCTTCGACTCAAATTGCAGAAGAATTTGAAGAGTCTGAAGATTATAAACAAGGATTCGAGAATGCCATCATGGAGGTGCATAGACAATATAACCTCTGAAGCAAGAAAAATTCAGATATCCCCAAGAGAAATAATTCTAAAAACTTGGCCACTAAGGCCCCTGAAGTTGATCCCAAGAAAGCAGCGGAGAGTTCAAAGAAAATTTCTAAAATAACCGGAAATAATGATCTAGAAAGCAACACTAGCAAACCTGCAGTCAGCCCTAGTAAAATTGTTTCGGTTGATATCCCTAATACAAGTCAACAATCTGAAGTGGCTGCAAAAATAGTGCTTGAGAAGAGTGATTCAAATTTTCCAAAGACATATACACCATTCAACGTTGAGAATGAAATTGTTAAAATAAAAATCTATGTCCCTTCCACTGAATTGGTAAACCAAGATGTATATAGGTCCCAAATCCTAAAATAGTTAAACATAGGATAAATTGCTGATACTATCAATCTAAATGATGACAAACCTGAACTTTTGTTTGGACCAGAAGTAGACGAAAAATTCCAAGAGGGTGGTGTTCCCCTGTTTTATCTCAAATTGAATACTCATGAAAAAATTCTCCATAATGACATGATAGACTCAGGTGCATCTCATAATCTCATACCAAATGTCGTTATGGAGAAACTTGGCGTGGAGATAACTAGACCCTACAAAGACCTGTACTCTTTTGACTCTAGCAAAGTTAAATGTTTGGGCCTCATCAAATGTCTCTTTGTTACATTAGCCCATATACCAGCTAAGAGTTTAGTGATGTACATTGTGGTGGCTGACATCCCTCCCAAATATGGTATGTTTTTATCATGCACATGGGGATCCAATATTCTAGGCACTCTCCAAATGGATATGACTTATGCTACCATACCAATTTTTGGCCAGCAAAGGAGGTTTTATAGGGAGACTATGATGAAATACATGGTAAGCAGTCAAGAAAAGCCTCATAATTACCCCTTTTACTCTGTCCACTCTGACCTTGATTCATTTATTTTGTATAATGATGTAAATAATGATGAACAAGTAACTGAAGAAGAATAATACCATAAGAAAGAACAGTCAGTCCAAATGGAAATCGTGCAACACTAGTTTGAGAATGTACCCTTTTGGAACATGAGTTTTGATTGTTCGTGTGGAAAAGCTAGCTCCGGAGTAGGTGTGTCGAAATGAAATACCGACAATAACTATGCATAAGGGCACTCTTACAAGTTAAAATTTCAGTGTACCAACAATATAGCAAAGCACAAGGCACTTCTTTTGGGTTTATAATTGCTCAAGAAAATAGGAGCCAAGAGAGTCTTTGTACATGGGGATTCTAAGTTGGTCATTAAACAAATCATGGGAGAATATTCAGCCAAGCATCCCAAATTGAGAGCATATAGGAATGCTACCCTTGAGATCCTGAAAACATTTGAAGAATATGACCTTGCTGCAATTCCAAGGAATCGCAATGTTATGAATAATGGGTTAGCATTTTCAGCCAACACTTGTCAACTGCCTCACCCCAACAAACAGTATACAGTGCGGTTTAAACACCGCCCAGCAGTTCCTGACAATATGAGATATTGGCAAGTCTTTGAAGATGACAAACAGATTGATAATTTCCTCCAATCTAAGGGTGAGTTTGAATATTCTGATTTAGACCAAGACAGTGAAGAATATTTTTGCACTAGAGAGAAAATGTGTAGGGAGAAGCCCCCTCACCATTCTGATGTTAATTTTTCAGCAAGTGAAGATAACCATAGGACAGAGGTGCATGAAGATCCAAAAAAGGAAGAATTTGAAGTACTGAAATTCAGAGACAACACCCTGCCAAGAGGACTAGTCCCTCTCGAGGAGCTATTTAATTTCAATGATGTGGCTAAGAAACCAAAAATGGAATCTACAGAATAAAATATCGAAGAATGAAATATGGGCATTGAGCAAGAGCCCAAGGTAGTAATGTTTTCAAGAACACTGCCTGCAGCGATAAAACAGGGATACATCTCTCTGTTCAAAGAATTTATTGATGTGTTTGCCTGGAGTTATGAAGACCTGAAAGCTTATCATGATACAGATATTATCCAGCATAAAATTCCACTCAAGGAGAATCAGAAGCCTTTCAAACAGAAACTACGTCAGACAAATCCTATCCAAATGCCTTTGGTGGAGAAGTAGATCAAGAAGATGTATGATGCAAAGATAGTAGTCCCAATCAAATATTCCAAATGGGTTTCCAATCTTGTACCTGTAAAAAAGAAGATAGGTGAGATCAGGCTTTGCATTGACTTCAGAAATCTGAACAAGGCATCTCTCAAGGACAACTACCATTTACCAAAGATGGACCACATATTATAAAAGGTAGTGGGCTCCAAAATAATCTCTCTGCTAGATGGTTTTTCAAGGTACAATCAAGTGCTAGTACACCCAGATGATCAATAGAAAATGGCTTTTACCACACCATGGAGAACTTTCATGTATGTAAAAATTCCCTTTGGATTAAAAAACGTTGGTGCCACTTTTCAAAGAGCAATGGATATTTCATTTTTAGAAGAGATTGGTCTCTTCATCATGATATATATTGATGATATTACAATATATTTGAAGACTGACGAAGAGCATCTATCCCATTTGAGAAGAGTGTTTGAGAAATGCAAAAAAATTGGCCTATCTCTGAATCCTAAGAAATTATTATTTGGTCTTGAAGAAGGAAATCTTCTAGGCCACATCATATATGAAGAAGGGATCAAGATTGACCCCAGCATGATTTAGGGCATTCTACAAATCAGTCATCCCAGAAATATCAAAGAACTGCAATCCTTCATTGGAAAGATAAAAATTTTGAGGAGGTTTATGCCAAACCTCACAAAACTCCTAAGAAATATCACTAACATGCTCAAGAAATATTCAGGAGTCAAGTGGACTAGAGAGGCTAAGAAATCCTTCGACCTGGTAAATCAGGCACTTACTACAGCACCGGTTCTCATCAGCCCTGATTTCACCAAGGATTTCATCATTTTCTCCTTTACATCAATGCACATGATTGTTGCTGTGTTGCTGCAGAAAAATAAGGTTGGACAAGAGCAACCCATAGCATTTTTCAGTCAAGCTTTAAGAGATACCATTGAAGTACAATATCATGGAGAAGCAGGCTTTTGCCTTGATCAAATCACTGAAGGATTTCATAGTTTACATTCTGCATTCGCACATCATTGCATTTGTGCCCAATACCATTGTCAAAGACATCCTAACACAGGATCTAGATGGAAAAAGAGGCAAGTGGATTGTTGTCAGCTTGGAGTATGATTTAGAGATTAGGCCCACCAAACTAATCAAGGGACAAGGACTAGCCAAATTAATGGCTGAAACAAATTTTCAAGCAATGGATATTAACATGATTCATTCGTTGGATGAACAAGAGGAGCTGGCGACTCCACCTACTGAGGAAGCATACTTGAATTCTCCCTGGTACACAGATATTCTATATGTTTTGTTCTATTTAAATTCTCCTCCTGTTTTGTCCAAAAAAAAGGCTATATTCTTGAAATTAAAGGCTGTAAAATTATGCATACTTGAAATTTTTTTATATTGGAAAGATCATGGGGGCATATTGCTTAAATTTTTGCTTCAAGAAGATGCAGATAGAGTTACAAATGAATTCCATGAAGGGGATTGTGGAGGTCATCTCTATTGGAAAAACACTGCTAACAAGATCCTTAGAGTTGGTTTCTACTGACCTACCCTTTTCCCATACACCCACAAAATGGTAGCCACCTGTCATAAATGCCAAATCTTTGAAGGAAAAAGAAATTTTCTTCTTCTGCCTTTACATCCTATCTTGGTTGAAGCTCCTTTCCAACAATGGGGCTTAGACTTCATTGGAGAAATCCACCCTCCCTCCTCTGACCTAAATGAATCCTCACAGCCACAAAATATTGTACCAAATGGAGAGAGGCCATCCCTTCCAGGAATGTTATTGATTCAATGATTATCAAATTCCTTGAAACCAACATCTTGTCTAGATTTGGTTTTCCTAGGAAAATCATTACAGATAATGTTGTTGCTTTTAAATCCAAGAAGATGATAGATTTTTTCCACAAGTATCGCATTTCTTTGGGGCATTCAATAGCTCATTACCCTCAAGGTAATGGATTACTTGAGTCCTCCAACAAGAGCCTAGTCAATATCATCAAAAATTTGTTGGAGGATAATAAGAAATCTTGGCATAACAAACTGATACATGGATTGTGGGCCGATAGATTAACCACCAAGAAATCAATTGGCATGTCACCATACCAGTTAGTTTAGGGAATGGATGCATTTTTCCCAACATCCCTAGGAGTGCTAGACATGAATCTCATTCAGGAAACGTAGGTTGAAGAAAATGATGTGCAGAGAAGAATAAGCCAGACCATTCAGATGCAGCAGTCCAGAGAAGAGGTGTACAACAGAACCCAGGTTGTACAAGAAAATATGAAGAAGATTTTTGACAAGAGGACAAAAGCCAATGATTTCAAAATAGGAGATAAAGTGTTGAAATGGGACTCCAGGCAAGAAGATAAAGATAAGCATGGAAAATTCGACAACTTATGGAAAGGGCCATACATTATTCATTCTTTCAGAGGTGACAATGAATTTTTCTTGCAAGAAATGGATGGAACAGAGCTATTTGGAGGTCTTGTCAATGGCAGGATTCTAAAACACTATCTCTTCTAAAACCGATAATACTTTCATCATTGTAATTACCATAGCATTACAATTTTCAGTAATCCATTGGACCAGGTTGAAGCCCGGATTGAAGGCCATAAGCCTAGTCTGATAAGCAAGGATGTATATAAATTTTTCTAAAAGTGTTGCAAATTAAAGTGCCACTACTATTGAAAAAAGTTTTGGGCGGTCATATAGCTTAAGCATGATTTTACAAATTTTGAATTTTCTGCTGATAGGTTAGAAAATGAAGGTTTTCCAAACCATTTAATCTTGGCTATCAGTAGGTAGGTAAAAAATGACATTGATTCAACAGCCTAATCTGAACCAATAGGAGAAATAAGGGATAGGTAATAGGTTAGCAATTAAAAATAAAAATGATTTCAAGGTTTGCAAGTCTAAATGCACCCCAAAAGGAAGAGAAATTATTAGAATCATAGGTTGGGTAGGTAGGTGTGCAAATGAGATCTTAATACTATGAGCATGTCTCCATTTTTTAGTTTTAGATTGCTTTTGCAGTCTCAGGATCTAGTGTGTTTCAGACCTTATTTTGCAGAAAGCATCGACATTAGCCCGAAGGTTACAGCCACAGAAGTTGCATCAGATCAGGCTACAAGGTTGGGATCAGATCACTAGTCTACAATGTTCTTGACACCTCCTGAAGTAGTTGCCATCCCCAGTTGGAGCCACTACTAGACTCCTCTATTTCACGATATCACAAGATGATTGATTATTGATTAGATTTTTCATTACTGAAAATAGCATTCTATGGCTATCATTTATTTTCAGAGAAAGAAAGGGAACCCCTGACTGTAAATGGCTTCAAAGGAATCAATCTGCCTCTCCATCCAGTAGAAGGAAGAAAGTGTTGTTGACAAGGTGTAACAGGGATCAAACCTCATTTCTACCCTCGTTTCATTTCATTTCATTCACCTTCTTTTCCCCCCTCCATTCCTCCATATTCTCCCATGCTCTGAATCCCATTCAAAACCCCCAAAACCTACAAGATAACTTTTTGGGGCTTATTACTTTATAAACCATTTTATTATAAAGTTTCAGACTTTATAATTATAAGCTTTGCCACCCACTAACAATCGTGTTATATTAAACCTTATTGTTATATCATGTATATATATAACAAATACCAGTTTAAAACTTTGGTGAGACCCCTTATACCTCATCGCATATCACCGTCGCAACGTTGTGTTGTGAATCAAATGCCAAAACTTATAAAATCGTCAATGCGATATAATGCAGGACCCAATCCCCACCTCCCTTTCATTTTTGTTTAATTTTTCCTTTGAAAAACATTAAAATTTCTCGTTTCATTGATTTTCCCTTGTTCCGCTTCCCAATTCCCAATTGCGTTCAAAAGTGGGCCCTCGTCGCATTTCGCAATCTTTAACTTTTCAGCATGGAAACTAAACTCTAAATGTTGCAATTTTCAATTTGTGATTGTGATATCGCATTGCATTTAACTTACCATCGTTCATACCTGCAAGTCTATCCATTTAGCTTTACGATAAGCCGGCCCCACCTCCGCTGCTCTGCTCCCGCTTCATAAGCCGTTGCAACACATATGAATATCATATAAATTCCATAAAGCTTTCCGCTTTAAACCTTCATTGATTCATAAAAACCCCGCTGCATAGCCAGTGGGCCCCTCTGCCCCGCATTTTGCAAAGTTTAAAATTTAACCCCCGCAACTTATAACTAAACGCTATACATTGTGATGTGTACTGCAATCGCGGTCCCACTTCTGCCCTGCCACGTCACTCATCCCCTCCCCTGTGCATCGCCCTTCATACTTTTTAAAGTTTATGCCATCTATGGTTACAAATAAAATTTAAAAGTTGAGATATGCGATGCGGTCTGATCTTGCTGACTCTCCACATCACTTACCTTCCACAGCACCTCCCCTTCGCATCGCACCACCTATCATATTCTTATGAATTAAACTTTAAAGATTGCAAAGAGCACAGATGAACGCCACTTCATAACTGCCATATACAGAATTTCAGGTCCGAGTAAATGAGGTTTCCACATTGTTTTGCGTGTATAATAGATTAAGTCGGGCCTACACAGTGTGAAGCTCATTTTATAAAGAAAGAAAAGTAAACACGGATGAAAGGGGCTCGAGTAGAAAAAAGACAATAAAGGCCAAAATCGGGCACTTATGCAGAGATAAAACAACGGAGACTAAAGGGGCAGCCGAACGCACCAACACTGACACCAATCAATGAGAAGTAGCCATCACTGCAGCAAATTAATTACTAAATGCCAATTTTCTGCAGTTTAGAGCCAGATGTCAAAGCCTCCATTGGTTACCTCCTCGAAACCATCACAGCCACCTCCAAGCCACTTTTTTTATTCATGAAGATCCGCTTGAGTTTTGCATTCTTGAAGAGTTACCATAATAAATTCTACAGGCGGAGTTCGTCAGATATTTTCTTGATTCCGGCCTTGCATGGCCAACTTGTCTAATCTCAGTTTGTTTGTAATAAATAAATTTTGCCAGAGTAGATTAGGGGAAATTGACCTAGTTGTTAGTTAAATACTGCTAGAATTCTCATTAGAAAGGGTTGGATATTTTAGCAACTGTATTGTAAGAACTACTATTGGAGCACTGTAATTTTTGAAGCTGGACATTGATAATCAAAGACCGGTCACAGGATTCTTGAGCTGTGTTAAAATGGTGATGTGTTTCTTCTTTTTTTAAATGTTTCCGTTGTTTTCCCTGTTGTGTATCTGCACATCTAATTGTAAATCAAAAAATTTGTATTTAGATTTGATGCCGAAGCTCCTTAATTTTGTCTGAAATTTACAATATGCATGTTTTCTACTGAATTCTGATTAAATAATTCTTAATTTCTCTTTAGCCACTAATGAACCTTACTTTTTCTTTCACCTCATAATTCATATAGCTCTTAAGACCCATTTCGCACAGTTATCTTTCCCTGTGATTTTCTCTTGATTTTGATGTGCCTTTCCAGCCTTTGGCTCCATCGCCCAATGGAATAGCCTCCGCAGCCCTATCTGTCCAACCACCCAATAAATCAAAACAAACAACCCCCATCATTGTAACTAGCCTAATATCAATACTTATAACCAGCAATTCAAATCAATTTAAATCATAAAGCAGAGAGAGCCCTCTCTCAGTCTAGGAAGGTAGGGCCTAGACTCCAAAGCGGTTTGATGTTGTACTTTATAGTTTAGTTTTGCTAAAATTTTAAATTATAGAGTGCCAACAGAGGTTTTCTTAGTCTATGAAGAGAATTATGCCATAGACAAGTGCCCCTCCTTACTTGGGCTCAAAGTTTTATATCAAGGTGGGGAAGTAGGACCGGAGCAACTCTGTTTCATAAATCAGAGAAGGCCTCAAGGCCCTCAGTGATATCAACAAGGTAAGCAAGGTGCAACTTATTCCTATTGTCACAAAAATTAGAATAGACTAATGCAATCTTGGTACACCTCCCCAACTCCATCATGGCCTACACCTCCTAATTGGCCTTACAACTCTCCATATCATCCTCAGCCAGTAAACCAACCATTTCAGTTATATGTTCCTCAACCACCTCAGTGGAGCAACCCATCACAAGGGTGTAGGCCTAAACATAATCAACCATCTACTCTAATGCCTCCATCCCAGCCTCAACCTCAACTCACTCATTCTGCTCCACCCAAGCTACCTCAGATGCTTACACAACCCAATCCAAACCCAAAAAAAAGCAGGCACAACAGGTTTACAGTGGAGAGACATCTTATCTAGCTTATGTTGTGGAGATACATGAGATTAATCTCAGTTCGGGAAGAGTAATCCCAGACAACCATCCTCCATCTCCACCTATAGAGGTTGAGGAGGAAAAGAAAAAAATAACACTCCAATCCAACAACCTCCTTTTCTTGAGCGCTTGATCCACTCTAGTCAGCATGTCGTAGAGGAAACTGAATTTCTAGGAGAACTGAAATTTTGTGTGTGAAAATACCCCTTCTCTAGGCCATTAAGGATGTCCCTATTTACAATAGTTTCATCAAGAGAAAGTACAAAAAGAAACCTAGGAGAAAGATGAAAGATACCCCCACTATGTTGGTGGATTTGGTGCACAAGTGTACCAATCCACACTTGCTTAAGAGGAGTGGTCGCTGCCTCTTAAGCTTCTGTTCATAGGAAAATAAGCAAAAGAGTTAGCAGATTAGTGAACATTTTATAAAAAAAAACACACTAGATAATGATATAGTATGCATATGTAGAGAGAAAACAAGACTAAACTAAACAAATAAACGAAATTTCATATAGAGATAGACAAAAAAATAATACTAATGGCGGCGTCAATGTCCCCTCTTATTGTTTGCTATTAAGGAGAAATATAGAACGTTTACACACTTGCCAAAGGGACCTTAAAACCATGGAGTTTTAAGACCCGATGCAAGGACGTTTTTACCTCCTAGCTGCTTGGTGCAAGGTCTCTCTCTCTACTCCAAAGTATTTGAGTTGTTTGATGGCCAAAAATTGAATCCCCTCTCTACTTTTGCTTTGGATTACACACTGTTGGATTGCTTCAAATAAATTTTGGCCAGCATAACAATGTGCTCTCCCTTTGTTCATCTCTTGGTTGCCTTTTATAGATGAATTCAAACTCTCCTTCCCTCTCTTGGTACATTGATGGATGGTGACCCAAGAGAGGGGGTTGATTCCATTGTGCGCTCCCTTGAGGTCCTAAGGAGACTTAGGAGATTGTCCTTGGGCGGCCTCAAGTGTGGGATCATTTTCCTGGAGTGTGCTTTGTGGTCCCGAAAAGTGGCTTCTGCCACTCAGGTCTGCGTGGATTTTTGAGGGAAAGTCACGCAAAGGCGCACCTATCGAATAAAAATGCGCACGAAGGCGCATTCTGATAGTGTCTTGAGTGCGCAATTTGATTTTTCTTCTGGACCTTAGAGATTTTAAAAAAAATTCAGATTCTCTAAATCCCTCAGCCCTGTAAATCCTTCTGCCTGACATTTAATAATGTCATCTTTGCTTGTTCGATTTTCCAGTGATAATAGTTTCCCCCTAATGTGTGAGGTCTAGGAAGAACTGTATAGCTGAAATAAATTATAGTTTCTTTTCTGTGTACTGTGCAGAGAGAGAGAGAGAGACCTACATGTATCAAAAATTTGGAAACACATTACAACGGGTCAAATAGAGAGCATGTCCTATGGGAACCCTGCAAGAAATGGTATGATACAATAAATACAATTTTTCTATGAGGCAGGCATGTCCCATGCTCTTGATTCTTTGGCTAGCTAAACAAATCTATTTGATAGATACAAATTATGCCTGTGTCACTAGTATGGTAGTGATCTGTTGGTTGATGATGACAATTGTTGATGCTCTCAGGGGCATTTTTTCTTTGAAAATAGTTGGAATGTGGTACCCACATGCGTAAGCTTGGTATGACATATAAATTCTCATTGTAAGCATGAGTGTATGACTGGTACCTTCCCGTGTAAGCATTGTTGAAAGAGATGCTTATAATTGCACGGGTCTTCGACGAATTTGATCAAAGTGAAATGGTTCTAAGGTATGATACCATATTGACATGAAAGCTTGTGTCGTAGTCTTACGTCAAGAGGATCAATGACATCTATCGGCAATGATGACTCCCATAGTGCCACTCGAGGATGTCCCTTTGGTGGTGAGAGGTAATCCAAGGTACCACTTCCTTTTTGGAAAATAGGAGTTGAAGTCCACAAAAAGGAAGCCTCAACCGAACGAGAGAGTCACTGATGCAAGAGATTGGGATCTTCAGCATGATAGGTTTAACATAGGCATGATGGCGAGGGGTGGCTGAAAACTGATGATGGGGATTCAGTGGCCCAAGGTCAGAGTATAAAAAGCATCTTGGCGGCAATCATAACGATTTCTGATGGGGAAATCCCTGGAGTCGATAGGACGTCCAGGGTGGGTATATGTTGGTTATGAATGTCATGGTGGCTTATGCGTGAAAGGTATGATACTCCGAACAAGGGTGACTAGGGACTACTGCCATGGGAGAAAAAATGGATGGATGAGTGGGGGACGTTATTCATCGTTTCGAGTCTTTGTACACTTACCAAAATAATGAAACAATGGGATTTGGATTGTACAAAACACAGAGACGGGTGCCCCAAAACATGAAATTTCTCGCTCACTGATGATGTGAGGAGGGTGGGAGCCCCATTGGTTGGTCTCTTATGTGGGGATGATGAAGCAGATGGAAAGTACTGCACATGGGCTATGCTGATGGGGGTATGGTAGGCCAAATGCAAGGGAGGTGGTGTGCTTTCGATCTGCTTGCAAAACCTGGTAGTCTAGGAAAGGGATTTTATTTTGATATGGTAAAACTTGACTTGATGTATGGTGGGTGAATGGGCATGAAGTTCTTCCCAGACTAAAGTGGTATGGCCATGGTGTCATGATTTTTCTAATATATGGTATACTTTGAGTGATGGGCGCCATGGAGTCATGTGCATGGTGGGGTGATGATAGACATGGTTGGGTGCTTGGAACCTATGGTTAATTTCTTTTGAAGAAATGATGTCAGGGTATGCATAGTTTTTCTGGGACTCTATCATGCTGAGGGTAGAATGATACCTGCTCTTGTACTTTCAGTGGATGGAGCGATGGATGGTTTGCACAATACCTGCAACAAAATACCCCAACTGAAAGCATCTTCTTCATTCAAATATTATTGAAAGACATGTGCTAAATGAAGAGAAGATAAGAGAGGGAATACATGTCGGCATTGAAAATTTATTTTTTCGGAGGTGTGAATGTGTGGCATCTTCTTTGGGCATTATGAAGTGTTGATCACTGTGTTCTTTCGGTCTTATAATCAGTCCTTCTGAGCTCTCTTTATGGTCCTGCAAACATTCTGAAAAGGGCAACATATAGGCCAATATGGCTCATTTCAGTTCATTTGCGACATTTGAGTGTTTGAGGTTTTGAGAGGTCAGAGGCTCTTGCGGAGTTGTTATTGCCACTCTAAGCTTTGGGATATGATCACATTTTATTGTATGGTGATAGTGTGAGTAAATCTGACAATAGCAGTGCGTGATTTTCTCTTAGTTAGAGATATGTCTTTGTTGGAGGCAAGAGACTACACGAAAACAGTTTGCGAGGTGCTTCAGTTCTTTGCACTGGTTGACTTGGTGGTCAATTCTGACGAATATCCCGCATGTTATCCTAGGTTGAACCTGGGTCATGCTTGGTTGGCACGCCTTCCTAACTTGCCCAATATGCCGAAATGGGTATGGAGTATACTACCTATGGGCATTCTACCTTCCATCGTGGTTGTTAGGTTCTGGATTGATGAGATCCTGAAGTTTCATATCTAATAGATGTGTCATGTCGATTAGAGGGTGTAATTTTGGGATATAGGTACAGTGCTGCTCATGGTGATCGCCTTGACACACTAGGAAAAACATCCTAACATGGGGGTTCCCATCCTATTCGTTTGATGACGTGACTGGGTACCAATGGCATAGTGCTTCTAAGTCAGGTAAAGTGGCGACTACATGATTTCCTATGTTATATAATGCACATGTTGGTATTCTCTGCGAAGGGCAGTTGGGGTGACTAAGGGTTCCCCGACTGGCCACTTTTCAGATGATAGGAAGAGGATGGATCTACTCGTCACATCCTCTTGGGTTTTTGATCTATTCATGGATTCAGTGTCAGAGCCATCTTCTAGGGAGAGGCAAACTATGGTTGAGTGAAAACTAGCTAGTGCTAAGCAAAATCGGGGGATGTAATGGCATTGTTCTAAAGTGTGGATGTCATGGCACATATCGGACATGTAAATTGTGTTGCTCGCAAACCAAAATAGTATACGCGCCCTACTAGATACCACCTATGGATGAGTTATAGGGTTGTGCACTCATCTAGTAAGTGGTTACGTTCATCACACAGTGCGCAGCGTATGATAGGAGGGGGGAAGATGAACGAGAGTCTTTCAAATGACTGTCGATCCTCTTGCAGGTATAGAATGATGGGAGGTTCTTCTCCAGTTGACTGGATGGAAGGATCCTCTTGATAGGATTGCTCGATGGCATGTAAGGCGTCCATGTATCGTGGAATTTATGGGAAATGATGGGTATAGTGCCCATAATGGCTGCAGATAGCACATGCGTGATTGGTACGCAATGCCTTGCCTTGATTTTTGGTGGCTGGCTCCTTTTTACAGGAACTTGTTACCCCAATATTTACGCAGAGCTAAGGAGCAGTTTTAACTTGTCCAACTCTGGGCATATGTGGGTAGGGTGTCCTACTATGTTGCATATGGCGCAAGGTTGTAATTCCTGTTGCATGGTGTGATTCTCTACCTTCTTCCCTTTTTTATTGGTGTTCTTGGTCGTAACTATCAGTTTTGCGATGGGAATTTCCTTCACAGGGATGTTTGTGACAGTCTCCTGAACAGTTGGGGCTTGCTCAAGATTGAGAGGGATTAACCTTGTAGAGGGGGATTTTGGCGAACTTCTTATGTTATTGATATGAGTTATTTGATGTTTATGTTCTGTTGAGATCGCATTGTTTTTTGTCTTTCTTACTGTTTATTGCACAAAGGATATATTATATGATTATGTATGCTTACTGATGGTTGATAGATATTTTTAATTAATTCCATGGTTTAAGATCTGGATCTAGTTCTGTTACATTATCTGCGCTAAGGATAGTAGCGACTCTATTTTATTGTGTTAAAGACTGCGCACTCTCTGTGATTCTGCTTTATACTGTTGCGTGCATCTGTGTGTGATTGATATAAGTTTGCATTCGGTTCGTTGAGGACCACTTCATTATTTTCTCCCTCAGGGTGCAAAATCTTGGTTCCATCACCCCCCCCATACTGTTTCAAGTGAGACTTTGATCTGAGCAAGCAGGTCATTGCTGAAAGGGCCAGTAGTTGGAGGGTTTGTTGGTTTATCCATAAAATATGAACTTGGGTCAGGACCCCTCAAGCCAACAAATGGTTTTGTTGACGGGACCGGGATCATCATTGTGAGGGAGATTTGATGTTGTGGCATCTTTCATGAAACGAATTGCAATATTGGCTGGATATAAAGATCACGGAATTCGCACTCCAAGAGAATAGAAGTACTAAGTTATCAAAATAAAAGTGGGTATAAAATATATATTTATACAGAAGTGCATGAAATATTATTTTCCTCCTTCGCATGAGCTACAAGAGTGGTTATTGCACTTATCTGAATTCCATCACTGCATTAAAAACGACAAATTCACTGAGTGTAATCCTAAACTGATCCAGCAAGTAGAGAATTTTCACAATAAGATCACCCGCACGGTATATCATTGGATTGATCACCTCTTGGGAGGATTTGTGACTGAATTTTCCATTGATCAATTTGTGTCATATTCTAAAGTGGAAAGGAGGTTTTTCAAAGGCCCTGGAGGTAAGTTACTGTGCTCATTGAAATTTCTATTGAAAATGCTCTTATGTGAACGGAGTTGTCTGTACGAACATACTGCTTGAATGCAAAGTTGAAGAGGTCCAACTACGTGCAGTGGAAGAGTTTACCACGAAGATTCTGAAGATTTCATTTATAGCCGTCTAAAGCCTAGATCTGATAGTGAAGGTGAACCAAAATTTAGTAGCTCTAGTGATTCTCAAGAATAAGGTTCATTAAATTAGAAACCCTTAAATATTTTCCTTGATTTCTCTACTCCACTTCTGCACTCACATCACATATCACGCACCCCACCACGAAATCCATCTCCACCACCTCCTCCACCTCCCCGTGAAGTAGATATGGTTGTGTCAATGAAGTTAACCAATTTTAGAGGCATTGGTAATGAGGATACTAAAAACTTTTGGTTTGTGACTGAGGCCGTATGGCAGGCCCGACAGATTAACAATATTGATATTAGGAATACACAGTTGGCTACTGCTTTCCAAGATTGCGCATTATATTGGTACATTAGGTATGCTCAAGAAAACCCTAATTCCACCTTGAATGAAATAAAATATGCCCTAAAAGAACAGTTTAAGAAGCCTAATTCATATGCGTAGCTGGTGACAGAAATGAAAGATATTCATGAGGAGGCTAATGAGTCTTTATGGGAGGCTGATCAGAGACTGGAGCACACCATCAGAGATGGTGGATTTATTATTGATGATGCTTAGCATAAGGAATGGTTCATTTCTATGTTGCTTCCGCATCTTTGCTAGCCCCTAGGTCAGTAAAATATTGACACACAGGTTGAGGCTATGGAGGTTGCAATGAAATTGGAGGCTACCCCGACAGCTATTGCGATGGGAACTCAAAAAATATAGAATCAGTTGGAAGCCATGCATCTAGAAATTCAAAGCCTACGCAAAGACGAAGCCAAGAAATTTTACGCAGAGGTTTGGTGTATAAAATGTAAAGCTTCTAGGCACCATAAATATCAATTTCCTGTTTTTAACAGTTATCTAAATGTTGGAGGCAAAGATCCATCATGTTTTCTGAGATATTCTAGTTGTCTTGGCCATAGCTGCATCGGAGGATAAGTTAGAGGGATTGGCTTTTGCGGTGAAAGCAATGCACGCTAAGGTGAAAACAACAAGAACTGAGTATGAGCAGCAGATTGCAGATCTGCAAACCAAGTTGCAGTTGGAGACTCCCCCAGAGGTTCACGCACAACGAGCAGTCGAAGAAAAACAAGCCTGCGACAGTATTGTTGTTGTTTTCACTCAGTGTGACATCTTATTAGATGATGCCATGAGTGTTTGGACCTCAGTCCAAAATGACCCCATGGTATAGCAAGTGCATAACGCCCTCCACCAGAAGGAGTAGCAGTTTGAATAAATCAGGACACTGGCGCCAACATTGGTTCTTACTTAGCGCCTAGCTCGTCTACAGGAGTGCCGAAAAATAAAAACAGATATTGAAGAATTGCGTCGAAAGGAAAAACTGCTAAAATAATTTCTGCAACCGTGGGCCAAGGAAGTGCTTCTGCGCATGGTTCAGACCTCATCATTTGTATGTTTTGAGACGACTACTAGTTGCGCTTCTCCTGCATTTTAGCTGATAAAATAGGACAATATTTGATTTCATGACCAAATTCTTTACAATACTTACAGGAAGTTTCAATATGATTCTGACAATCCCTAGAAAAAGGTCCAGGATGTCCGCGGTTGTAACAAATGATCTGTCCTCGTCCATGACCAACGCCTCCTCCTCGACCACATTCTCAGCCTTGGAAACCTCCTCGCGTAGTTGGTGAACCTGGAGCTTCACAACCTTCTACCTACATTTTGTATGCACCAGGATTGTTCTGCATCATTACATCATAGCTTTTACAATTTTTTTCATCATGTTCCACCGAACTGCAGAAATTGCAGAACAATTGCTTCGGCGATCTGACAAAATTTTGCAATCGGTGACAATAGTCCGTGGAATGTTGGCTTGCAACTTCACATATGCTACACCATACACACCATACATGGGGCCCTACGCTTGTCCTAGCACTTGATCCAAGCTTCAATGTACTTATGATCCCAGTGCCCAAATAGTCTCTATAAACAAGGCACTGCTCTTTGCCTCTAGGTACTGTGAAGAACTTGCGTTTTGCTTCGCTATAAGACACAGAAGCCTCGATTGTGAACTCAGTAATAAATACTCCAAGGATACTGTCAATCCAGTAATCAAAAACCCTCGCAATCTTGTTATCAATATTTTTTAGCTTCTTAATCAGATCTAGGGTCCACATAGTAGATTATTATTGAAATAACTCGTTTGCTCAGCTAGTCTTGATATCCACTCATATAGCTCACTAGCAACCAATACGAAAAATAAATCATATTGATTTGTATAGATATAAATATGTAACCAGTGTTCAATAGAGATGCGCGGACTTATGTTTTCTTGCATATAAAACTCGTGTTCTTTCATATCTACCCAATCTTCAATCTCTTTCTTAGATGGATGCCACATCCAGCTATCCCTCGGTTAGATCTCGATCTCAGCAACATAACCATTTGTTGGCTTGATGGGGCCTAGACCTAGGTTCAAATATGATGTATGTGCATTGATCTATCAAAGATGGAGTTAACTGAATAACCTTGAGTTCCCTTTGTCAGGTTAAAATCCTTCTTCATCTGGTCTACGAGCTGCTTGTCCTGATCTTTGCTGACAAAAGCATCTGTGGGGTCCAATCTAAGACAAGTAAGGGTCGTAATATTCCTAATGACCATCGTGTTAATGTTGATCTTCTTCCCCAGCCACAAACATTCATCATGCACTAATTCCAAAAATTCGCGCTCACGGATAGTGTTAATAATATTGTGCATGAAGTGTGGAACATATAGCATGTTTAGTATCCCTTCCTCCTAGACATCAGTCACCCACTTCATTGGTTCCAATCTTGTAACTCCACCTTCATAGGACTATTGGCGCAGATGCCTATTGGGCTCAAACTGTGGATATTTACTGCGATAATTAAAGCCCAGTCCTCCATTCTCATCTGAGGCACTTTGGCCAGTAAGACTCCTTCAACCGGCACCTCATCCGGAATCATTGGTGTAAATACCTTATGTTTTATTGCATCTGGATCCTTGGTCAGCTTCTTAGCCTCCGACTTCTAGGGCATAATATACATAGGCAACCTAGATATAGGTTCAACCTCCTCAGCATCGATTTCCTCTAGTGCTTCTTCTACTTCATCGGATTCAATCTCCACAACCTTCTTCTATCGATCTTGGGCCCCCTTACTTTGTTTTTCCTTAGGAATTTTCTTTCGGGGTGATGATCTCAACAATGGTTTTTTAGGCTTCGCAGACAGATTCATGCCTGAATTTTTCTGATTTATGGGCAACCTCGGCCCTGTGACAGTTACAGGTGGTGTAGCCATCATGGTGTGGTCTAAACTTGGTCAGATTACGTAGTTGAGTAATACCTTGATCAATGCTTCTCTAAATGTTTCGAAGCTATAATCGAACATGCAATAGCTTTCTCGGTGCTCTTGCAGATATTAAATCTCACTTCCAAGTCTTAGCACACAACGTGTTTGAATTGGGAGCAGGGTGCATGATTTATAGCGAAATTCAAATTCAAATCCCATCATCTACTTTAAATACTTGTTGAACCTCAAAATTGTTCCTAATTTGACATCCTTTTCCATCATTTCTTCTTCCTTTTTCACAAATTCATGAACTCAATCAGTGATAATTTACATATTTTACAACTAAGAAGGCATTTATATGATCTCTACTTTATATTATAATGTTTCTTATTATTTAGATGAATTTTTGTAATTAGCTACAGAATTCGTGCAATTATGTAACTAACCTTTGTTTATGCAGCCACCATTATTGTTTTAAAGGTTTCAAGAAGAAAATGAGGAAGCAGGTCATATGGGTAGCTTTGAAATGGTCCACACATGGATCGTATCCTACTTACCTATTCGAATTTAAGAAGGAATCATGCCTATACTCGCGGTCAAATATCAGTCAAGGAATGAGATCAGCGAACTAAGACTCTCGATTTTCTCTTACATAGAAAATCGAGAGAAAGCCATGAAGACTTTGCTTCTAAATATACTTCTAGCCTTATTTTTATTATGCTTTTCATAGGCGGAATTATCTCAGTCATTTAACTCAAAAAACTATATAAATACTGGTCTGTTGAAACCGAGAATAAGTTGAATTTTGTGATAATATTGTGTTATGCTTTCAAACTCTATTTTTGCTAATAAAGAAGAACAGTTCCATATCACGGATCTGCGGATAGTCTAAGTAGATTTCATACTCATTTTGTTGCAGAGGTCCCCTGCACGGAAATGAGGTTTTTATAGTTGTTTGGTAGTTTAGTTTACTGTCAATTTCATAGTTTAATTTCCTATTTATTCATAGTTAATTTTTTGTCAATTCATAATTAGATTCTTGCTATTTCATAGTTAGATTCTCGTTGATTTATAGTTTAATTTCTCTCTGTTTCGTAGTTTAAATTCATGTCAATGAGTTTTTAAATGTTTTATGAATTAGTTGTTTACATTTATAATTGATTGTTAGATCTCATGTTCGCCTAAATTAACTCATGAATGTCACTCTGTCACCTTCCAATTGAATAGATTCGTGCATTTGATTACACAACAACCATAGGCTTTAAGATTAAAAATGTTGTTGTGCGCAATAGATACTTTGTTATTTCTTGCTTGCCTTAGTTATTTCAATCAGCACAGTAGTTTAATTTCATAGCAATATAATTTATGTTTTCGTTCCATAGAATATAGAATAGAATTAGATTAAATTGATCTTTCAGTCATTCTTAGATTTAAAACTAGGATGGAGTTAAATTAGAATTGTGATTTGATTATTCTTAAAGTAGATTAAATGCTTTGTTTTTATATAATTAATACTTTCAATGGATAAGGTAGAATATGGTTTCATTTTTGTCATGTTGAAAGATATAACACCATTTAAATATCAGTAGAATGCAATTAGATTTAGAATAGTGTGCTTTGTTTAAATAATGAATCAGTTTAATTAGATGTTTTCCATAGATGTTTTTCCAACCTAGAATGAGTCTAACATAGCTCAGATTTTAACCATTCAAAAGTTTGATTTATTTTTATGCAAATTAGATTAATTAATTAACATTTCCTTTTCTTCCTTCTTTTATATTTTATATTTCATTCATTTCATTAAGAGTAATTTGTAAATCAATTCTTTTTCTTAGAATAAAAACATTTCCTTTTCTTTCTTTTTAATATTAGGTTTTCATCATTATATTTCATTTAGAATTGGTTGTTCATTAGCATTTAAAGATTTCATTAGAAACTTAGATTTGATTCCTTAGATCAATTTTAGTTCTTAACTTTAGGCATAAAACACAAAACCCCCCAACACAATATATAACATACACAATGAAGTAAGAAATAAGGTCATCTAAGCATATATAGTGCACCACACTTCATCAGATTACTAACCTTGGTCAATAATTTATGATAGAAATTTAAGACATTAAATTGACTAAACATTTTTTGTGTCATCGCCGGTGAAGTGTAATTAGGAAGCCTTATTTCTTACATCTAAAAAAAATTGATATGTGTAGAGAAAGAGACTCTAAGGGTAGATTCATAGATAGAGGTAGAATTTTGATTCCAGCAACACCACTCATTCCACCAAGGACACGAAGTGCCACACCATCTCAAACTCATATTCCATTTTTTATTACAAGACATAGACTCCCTGAAGTCTTAAGGTCATAAATCCAACCGAAATATTCTCCAACTTCATCTACTGAGGCAGTCTTAGAAAAGGAAGATCCTAGATCTCCAACTTAAGGAGTAACCTTTTTCACCTCTACAGGAGAACATATTCTAGCTCAAGAGTTAGAAATCTTGAATGAGGAAGAAGAAGAAACTTTCTTCAATATCCCGTTGATAGAAGAACCAGAGGAAGAACAAATAACTCTATAATTATAACCCTAAATTAGCTCTGAGGAATCTACAATGGCAGGAGAGGGAGAAGGAGAAGGAGAATCTTTGAATGGAGATGCCTTAAGAAAAGGAGAAGGAATAAGGGGTGGAGGACGAGGTGGAGGACAAGGTCAAGGAAGAGGAGATCATAACTCTGTTGGATTTCCTATAGTTGATGAGAATACAAATGCCACAATGAAAAATATTTCACCTTTCATCCTTCCCAATTTCCATGGATTAAAGAGTGAATATCCTGAAACATTTTTATTTTAATTTGAAGTTTTATGTAGATCATATGACTAGTTGTGATACTCTCAAAAATTGAATATATTTCCTGCAACACTCAAGGGTGCAGCTTTAAAATGGTTCGTGGGTTTGATAACACAATCTATTACGACATGGGATGAGATGAAAAGTGCATTTTTACAAATATATATGGATTATTGCACACCTATTAATAGTAAGGATGAAGCATTTCAAATGAAAACGAGGATGAAAACTTGGAAGACTTAATTGAGAGATTCAGTTACAATTTAAAAAGAGTTAAAATGGAAAACTTAGATCAAGATACTTTAAAATCTCTCTTGTTGAAAGCCATTAGAGATGAATGGATATATATTCATAACATGATAGGAAAGGGAGATATCTCTCAACTACCATTACCTGAAATCACTTAATTATGCATTCATATTTCGAGAGGAAAATCAAAAACTGGGAAAAATACAAGAGATCATATTCTCTCTAGAGTGAATAAATCTGCAAATGGAACAGTAAGTAGGGTAGTAATTGGAAGTATGCTTGATGAATTTAAAACATACATCTTAGGGAGTCTTAGTGAAAAAATAGACACCCTAAAATTACAAAAAAAACATAAATTTGAAACAAATGCCTTAGCTATTTTCTGTCCTAAATGTAGAAAGAAATATGCTTTAAGAGAATTTCCTCTTGATTTAAAAGTCATAGAGACATGTGTTATTTGTGCGGAAAACCATGAAACAAAAATATGTCCCTCTATACCAAGTCTTAAGGTTGTTTTCCAAGGAGAAGTAGCTCTGAAACCAATAGAAACTCTTTGTTTTGTCTCTAGAGGACCATGACAGGGGCCACAAACTCAAGGTTTTAATAATCAAATGTATAATCAGCCCCCACCAAACAATTGGAATTCATCATGGCAACAACCTTGGTCCCAGCCTCAACCTTGGACACAAGGGATGAAAAATCCTTATGGTAGATACTCTCAGTATCACCAGTATCCATAATCCTATCCAAACTATCCTCCCCAAAATTTTCCACAACATAATCAACAACCCCAATTCCAAAATCATAACCCACAACTTTCATTACCATTTCCACAAAGAACAAATCAACTACCTGCCCAACCATTACCAAAGACAAATAATAAAAATGCTCAAACTGCTTATAACATAGAAGGACAAAATTTTCCAGCTTATATGATTACTCCACTATCTTATAAATAATGTCCAACTTAGATCTCGTAGGATATTAGAAAGGAAAAATCCTTCTGTTGTTATTCAAGAGAAATATGATCTTGATAAAGAAATTTCTCTACAACAAAATAAAAATTCTGGAGAAGGGACGTCCCTTCAACAGAATCAAAATTCTAAAAATCAAAAACAATAAAATCCAATAAACTCAAATCCTATCATAGATAAACCTTCATTATTTATTTCTAACCCTCCTTTTCCTGAAAGATCACAGATCAATAGAAGGATAGAAAAACAAATTTTATTTCCTAACTATGATTTTCTAGATGAATTGAAAAATGCCTGTACCAAAATCCATTTTTTACAGGCCATTAAAGAGATTCCTATCCTAGCTAAAACAATAAGAGAGTTGAGCATAAGAAAATCAAGAAGAAAAACAAAATAAGTAAAAAGGATTCAATTAGTAGGAAAAAATGTTGACATTATGATGGGAAAAATAGCCATACAAAAATATTTGGACCGAAGAAGTCCAGTTGTAAAAACACATATCAATGGTATTGAGATTCCAAATACATTGATTGACTTAGGAGCAGCCATAAACATCATGAGCAAAAAAACCATGGAACAACTTAGGCTTCCAAACCTTCAGTATACACCAACATTACTGCACTTGGCAGATAGATGAGTAATCAAGCCAGACGATGTATTAGAATACATATATGTGTCCTTAGACTCTTGGGAATATCCAGTTGACTTCATGATCTTAACTCCCAAGAAAAATCTAGGGGGGCAACCATTAATTTTAGGAAGACTATGGTTAGCTCAACTGATGCTTTCTTTAGTTGTAGATCCGGTGATATGTTTATTTCTTATGGTAATTCAAAAAATAAATTCACTCTATATCCTCTAGCAAGAACAATTACAGAAATAGAAAATGAATAATGGATGGATGACGACAATGATATACAACCTCTCTTTACTATTTCTCATATTAGTGAAGAAAGTGAAATCTTAAATTCAATATAAAATTTTGAAACATCTTCACAATGTGAAGATGAGCATAATTTTCAAGAGCAATGCAATATTGAATACTTTTCATCCCGACATATGTTTTTATATTCTATGGAAGAATTCAGTAACTCTGTAGTTGAAATCTTTCCAAGAAAATCTTTAAACATAAACAAAAACTTGGAGGAATTCCAACAAGAAGATTTAATCAAAACATTGCAAAAACAATCTTCTGCATATGCATGGGATTACATTGACATGAAGGGAATTAATCCTGAGACTTGCATACATCATATCTACATTTAGGAAAACTCTAGGCCTATCAGACAACCTCAAAGAAGGATGAATCCAAATCTTAGGGAAATTTTGAAAGAAGAATTGCAAAAATTGTTGAATGTAAACTTTATTTATCCTATTTCAAACAGTCAGTGGGTTTCTAACTTGGTGATTGTACCTAAAAATAATGGTAAATGAAGGGTATGCATTGATTATCGATAATTTAATAAGGCTACTCTAAAATATCATTTCCCATTGCCTTTCATAGATCAAGTATTGGATACATTAGCAGGTAAGAAGTATTTCTCATTCTTGGATGGTTTTAGTAATTACAATCAAATTCAAGTAGCACCTAAAGACCAAGATAAAACCACATTCACCTGTCTATGGGAAACCTCTTACCGAGTACTTCCTTTTGGATTGTGCAATGCACCTGCAACATTCCAAAGGGCAGTATTAGGAATTTTCTCTGATCTAATGCATGATTTTACAGTTTATGGAAATTATTTTGAAGAGGCCCTTGAAATTTTGGAAAAGGTTCTTAAAATATGTAAAGAAGAAAATATTTCACTAAGTCATGAAAAGTGCTTTATGATGTTTACTGAAGGAATTTTTTTAGGACATTACATTTCAGCGGATGGAATTAAAGTAGACTCATCCAAAGTTGAAGTCATCTCCAAATTATCAATTCCAAATTGTTAAAAGGATGTTAGAAGTTTTTTGGGTTTTATAGGGTATTATAGAAGATTTATAGAAAACTTCACTAAAATTGCATCTCCACTCTTCAAATTGCTTACCAAAGACCGTGAATTTAGTTGGAATCCTGATTGCCAATTGGCATTTGAAACTTTAAAAGAAAAAATATATGAAGCACCCATCTTAAGAGGACCAAATTGGAAAATAACTTTTCGTATTTCAACAGATGCTTCAGATACAGCTCTCGGAGCTGTATTAGGACAAAAAGATTTGATCCCTTATGCTATCAATTACACAAGTAAAAATTTGACTCCTTTTGAGTTAAATTACACTGTAACTGAAAAAGAGTTTCTAGTTGTTGTCCATGTTATTAACAAGTTTAGACACTACATTACTGGCTATGAAGCCTTTATTCACACAGATCATTCTACAATTAGGTATTTAATGAATAAATCTATCACTAATGGCAGAATCACAATATGATTATTACTCCTACAAGAATTTAACATCGCCAATCTAGACCAACCTGGAAAAAAAAAAAAAGTTGTTGATTTCTTGTCTAGAATTCAAAACAACAATAATGATACTCCAGTAGAGGATAATTTTCCCGATGAATATCTCTTTGCAATATCTACTAAGTCTCCATGGTTTGCAGACATTGCTAATTACTTAGCTATAGGAAAATAACCAACATACTTGTTTCCTAGAGAAAAGAGAAAAATAATTCAAAAAAGTACATTATACTCATGGGTTAATGATGAATTGTATAAAACAGGTCTAGATCTCATCATCAAAAGATGTGTACGAGAAGATGAAATACCTGAAATTATGAAGGCATGCCACAATGAACCTTGTGGTGGACACTTTGTTGATAAGAGGATTGCCTATAAAATCCTTCATCTAGGATATTATTGGCCATCCATATTTAAAGTTGCCAAGGAGTATGTCAAAAGGTGTGACAGTTGTCAGACAAAAGGCAAACATGTTCCTACAGATGAAATGCCTTTACAACCTCAGGTACTCATCGAAAATTTTGAGAAACGACCCTTAGACTTTGTTGGACCAATCAATCCACCATCAAAACAAAAGAGTTACATTCTGGTTTGCACTGGTTATGTCACTAAATGGGTAGATGCTAAAGAAATTTCTTTTGCTAATGAAAATGTTGTAGTTTCCTTTCTCTTTGAGGATATTTTCACTCGTTTTGGTGTCCCAAAGGAAATTGTGACAGATCAGGGATCGTAGTTTACATCTAGGATGGTGCAGAGGATTGTGCATGAATATAAGATCAAACATATAAAGTCTACTCCATATCATCCACAGGAAAATGGACAAGTGGATTCCACCAATAAAGTGATCGAAGCAATCCTCACAAAGACTGTACATCTACATGGGAAGGATTGAGAAGATAGGCTTCCTAAAACCTTATGTTCCTACCAGACTACATGGAGGAATAAAAAAGTATATACTCCCTATGAACTTGTTAATGGGAAGCAATTCTTATTTCCAATAGAATTTCAAATCAAAACCTTCAAGACAGCAGTCAGATCGGAACTTGATTTATCAGAAGCCCAAAAGCACGGAATGGAGAAACTTAATGAGCTTGATGAGATTAGGCAAGATGCAATTCAAAGAACCAACCTACTTCAACAACAAAGGTCCATATGGCATGATAAGTATATAAAAGAAAGAAATTTTCAAGCAGGAGATTGGGCACTTTTGTTCTATTCGAAGTTAAAATACTTCCAAGGAAAATTTCAAACTCATTGGCTTGGGCCTTATGAGATCAAAAAAGTCTTTGACAATGGGGCAATCAGGATAAGTACAATTGATGAAGAAAATGTACCTCTTCTTGTGAATGGACATCGACTAAAGGTCTATCATAAACCTATTACAAAAGAGTAATTTATCAAAAAAATTCAAAACAATATTGATATGAAGTTGGTGGAGAAGAATCATTTTTCTTCCCCAACTTAGTCTTTTTACTTTTCATATATATATATATATATATATATATATATTATTCAAAAAAGAAATTGTATAAGTACGAAAACCAATCAATGATTGGCATCCTTATACAGAAAAATACAAGATTAAAATCAAAGTCATCTCTGGCATCTTATATTTTCTCCCATTCTAAAAAATTCCCATAATATTTGTTCCCTTTATTTTTCCGAAGCAATAAAAGAAGTAGTTATAGAATTGCTACATTTCTGCAGCTCTCAAAATAATATGCAGCTTTCATCACATTCTGCAGCTTTGTTACATTTTTACAGCCTATTGAAGCAGAACATACTAAACAGAAGTAATTGAAGACTTCATTGAAGACCATGTTGAAAAGACACCTGAGGAATCAACACAAAAAAAAAGATCAACAAAGGTTAGTTCCAAGGTATGTTACAAAATTTGTTTGAATAATAAGGTCCAAAAACATTAGTGTATATCATATGTTGCCACCTCAATTTGTCATCATTAAACTGATTGTACTAAGATTCACATCACAATTCCATAATTTGGCCACCTCATCTATATCACATCCCATAATGATCAAGACCGATTTCATTCATGATTAATGGTCATATCTCATTCCGTAGCCCACTTACTCACATTCCTAAACCCTCACCGAATATCTATTTTACCTACATGTCTCTACAAAATCCTTTCGACACCCTTAACTCAGAGCCAAACCCTCAATCCACCTGGTTGAAGAAGAACAGTTCTAAAGGTGAAGCTCCTTATGACAGAGACATGGGTCTAATAGTGAGAACTGAGCTTGTGGGAGCAAAATTCATGGAATATTATCCACAGATGAAGGAAATTCTACAAAAGGTGTAATGTCTCAAGTTCATAGAGAAGTTAGATGGGTTCCACAATGAGTTCACCAAGTCCTTTGCAAGAGCCTTCGACGGGATAGGGGTCGAAATTGGGGACATAAAGTTTTCAGTGACAAAGGCCTTCATAGCTGAAGCCACAAAACTTCCGAAAACTGGAAAAATATGGTTCAAGAACAGGGAAATTCATGGCGAAGAATGGAAGATTTTTTTGAAGAATCCAAGTATGTACACTATTGTTTTTAAGAAAGGAATTCCCAGTATGGCACTCAAAAACAAATGGAGGAACATGTTGTTAATTATACAAAAAATTGTTACTCACGAGGGTAGATTTGGTTGTATGTTTGTCTACCATGCCGGACTGTTAGTGAATTTCCTAAAGGATGGATAAATAAACCTCCCATACTTCCTACTGAACAGCTTAAAGAAAATGTCAACTAATGTGCAGAAAAGAGTCCAATTTATAGACAATACCATGCATCATCATGGACTGATAAAGATACTCATTAAATTTCATTTAAAGAGTATAGGAGACTCCTGGGAAAGTTTCCTAATCAGAAATAATTTTCAAGAAGAACCACCAGAATAGCCTAACGATGAAAAAACCAAAATAAGTAGAAGGAGAAAGGTTGATACTTGCATTGAAGACAAGTCCTCACCTCTACCACAGCAAGAAGAAGAAGAACTTACCATTGCAGAATTACTAAAGAATAAGAAACAGAGTGGAGTCAAAATGATAGGTAATGTAAAGGAAATGGGCAAAGTTACAAATTCATAAATATTAAACCCTTCATAGCCAAGGAGAAGCTCCAAACTTCATAAACCCTTGAGGAAGACAACTCCATAGGAAGCAGAGTTTTTTAATTTAGATGAAGAGCCCCAAGTGCTATCACCCATTACTCCCTCTCCTATACACAGTCCTATACATATTCCTATACAAATTCCAAGCAGAAGGACCCCAGAAATTGACTCGGCACAACAGGGTATTTATGACTACATTGAGTCATTGGAGAAGATACATTTAAAAGCAAATCCAAGTGTTGAAGAGCAGCCTATCAATCCACAAGAACCTCTAGTGAACACCTTGAAGCAAGAAATATCTGAACTAGAGATACTGAACAGGAACATCAAGCAAGAAAATGAATCTATGAAGGAACAGAATCACTTGGAAAAGGTCATCGGTGACAATATTATCTTAAATTTGGGGCTATGGTATAAAAAGAACAAGAAATTGAAGAAAAGGAATAGATTTCTGAACAAGAAAGTAATCAGCTTGAAATACAAACTCCTCATTAAGAAACCAAATAATGGAAATCACTTCAAGGAAAATAAAGAAGAGAAAGTTGGATGTACTGGCAGAGGTATCAGAAAAAATGCAGTAGCAGGAAAAGTCTCACAATTTTGGAAATTGCATGAGGACATGCAATGGTCTCTTAGTGGGGGTATGTTGAACCTCAAAACTGTTCCTAATTTGACATCCTTTTCCATCATTTCTTCTTCATTTTTCACAAATTCATGAACTCAATCAGTGAAAATTGACATATTTTACAACTGAGAAGGCATTTAGATGATCTTTACTTTATATTATAATGTTTCTTATTATTTAGATGAATTTATTTAATTGGCTACATAATTCATGCAATTATGTAACTAACCTTTGTTTCTTCAGCCACCGTTATTGTTTGACAGGTTTCAAGAAGAAAATGAGGAAGTGGGTCATATGGGTAGCTTTTAAATGGCCCACACATGGATCGTATCCTATTTATCTGTTCGAATTCAAGAAGGAATCATGCCTATACTCGCGGTCAAATATCAGTCAAGGAACGAGATCAGCGGACGAAGACTCTCGATTTTCTCTTACGTAGCAAATCGATAGAAAGCCATGAAGACTTTGCTTCTAAATAGACATCTAGCCTTAGTTTTATTATGCTTTTCATAGGTAGAATTGTCTCAGACAATTAACTCAAAAACCTGTATAAATACCGATCTGTTGAAACTAGGAATAAGTTGAATTTTGTGATAATATATTGTGTTACGCTTTAAAACTCTATTTTTTCTAATAAAGAAGACCAGTTCCAGATCACGGATGCAGAGATAGTCTAAGTAGATTTCACATTCATTCTGTTGCAGAGGTCCCCTACACGGAAAGGAGGTTTTTATAGCTGTTCTGTAGTTTAGTTTACTGTCAATTTCATAGTTTAATTTCTTGTTTATTAATAGTTAATTTCTCATCAATTCATAATTAGATTCTCGCTATTTCATAGTTAGATTCTCGTCTATTTATAGTTTAAATGCTCACTGTTTCGTAGTTTAAATTCATGTCAATGAGTTTTTAAATGTTTTTCGAATTAGTTGTTTACATTTACAGTTGACTGTTAGATCTCATGTTGACCTGAATCATCTCATGAATGTGACTATGTCATCTTCCAATTGAATAGATTCATGCATTTGATTACACAACAACCATAGGCTTTAACATTAAAAATTTTATTGTGTGCAATAGATACTCTGTCATTTCTTGCTTGCCTTAGTTAAATTTGATTTCAATCATCATAGTAGTTTAATTTCATAGCAATAGAATTTATGTGTTCGTTCCATGGAATATAGTATAGAATTAGTTTAAATTTATCTTTCAGTCATTCTTAGATTTAAAACTAGCACAGAGTTATATTATAATTGTGATTTGATTATTTTTAAAGTAGATTAAACGCTTTGTTTTTATAGAATTAGTACTTTCAATGGATAAGGTAAATATGGTTTCCTTTTTGTCATGTTGATAGATAGAACATCATTTAAAGATCAGTGGAATGCAATTAGATTTAGAATAGTGTTTTGTTTAAATAATGAATCATTTTAATTAGATGTTTTCCATAGATGTTTTGTCGGCCTAGAATAAGTTTAACATAGTTCAGATTTTAACCATTCAAAGTTTGATTTATTTTTATGCAAATTAGATTAGTTAATTAACATTTCCTTTTCTTCTTTCTTTTAGATTTTATATTTCATTCATATCATTAAGAGTAATTTTTAAATCAAATATTTTTCTTAAAATAAAAATAAATAAATAAATATTTTTTTATTTCTTCATTAAGATTAGGTTTTCATCATTATATTTCATTTAGAATTGATTGTCCATTAGCATTTAAATATTTCATTATAAGCTTAGATTTCATTCCTTAGATCAATTTCAGTTCTCAACTTTAGGCATAAAATAAAAACCACCCAAAACAATATATAACATACTCAGCGAAGTAATAAAGAATGTCATCTAAGCATATACAATGCACCACACTTCATCATATTACTAACCTCGGTTGATAATTTATAATAGCAATTTAAGAAATTAAATTGACTAAAAAATACTCATCATAAATGTTGATTTGGTGGCAGATATTCCCAATAAATGTATTCTTCCCACTCCTTTTCACTGCCAAGTCATTTTCCAATCAACTGTTATTGTGCCAACGGTCACTTTTTGGATGAACTCCACGAGACTCGCCTCTTTGGCGCAGTCCAACCTCCCTTAGCGCAGTATCCCCCAGTTGCGCCTGCTTTCATGTTGTTGCGCAGTACTTCTACTGCGATGAAGCCACCCTCTAGTAAAATCATTGATAGTTCGATGCAGATGTGAAATGAGGCACCCGCAGATCTCCTCCCCCAACATAGACTTGTTGACCAGGGCTTTCCAAGCGGCTTGTTTACAACGTTCTCGGGTTGGTTCCAATTGCGCAGCCCAATCAGGTTGTACCAGAGTCCTTGGCTCCTTAGTAATAAAAAATAATCCTGCTTTGACTTCTTGAAGGGCCTCACTAATGCATTCCCAACCATCGGGGAAGCTATAAGTTAACAAAAATCCTTCCATCATCTCATCCCAATCCATAGTGCCATGGCACAACTCGGTTTCAAGATACCACTACTGAGTTATCCTCTCCAAGGAATGGAAGAACATGTGCAACCATTCTGGTTGTGGTTCTGTACCCCAAGCTACAGTCCAGTGAGCTAAATTCTTGCGAGGATCTCTTTGACCATCACACTTCTCTGTGATATTCATGTCTACCTAACCAAACAGGAGCCTGTAATATCCCCATTTTTGGCGACACCTACGACAGGACCAGGTTGGTCTTCCAGAGTTACGAGCAGACAGGTCACAGGTACAAATTGTTGTTATCAGCGGGCTCAAGGGCTTTTCGGAGGAGTTTTGAGGAGTTTTCATGGTGTTCGGAGGCATTCGCTTGATATACTCCATCATCCGAGCAGTTTAGCTTTCGCTCTAATGCATTCCGACAACTTTCAAAAATTTGAGTTATTTATGGGCTTAACTCAGCTAATTATGCTCAACGTGGCATTCCGGGAGGAATACATGATGGAACACCTTAGTGTAATAGCTCATTAGAATCGGGACGAGAATACCTACATGGTGGGGCAGTTAGACACAGACTTCAGTGACCGGAGGAGGCATGGTAGCCGATTTACCCTTTTCTGCATTAAAAAAGAATATTTTATAATATTTTAATAAAAGGGAAAAGTGCTCCATGAATAAAATAATAATAAAATAATGCTCTAGAAGGCTCCAAGGGATCTATAAAAGGAGGAGGAGGCTAATGGTGATTTATCTTGATAGATTATTTTCAGTATGAGAGGTCTGAGAACGTGGATTCTCTACTTCCGCCGTAGCCCCAGGACGGAAACCCTCGGGTAATTTGTGAGTGTTGGACGGAAACCCAACTCTCTTTGAGGAGACTTCATCCAGAAGTTTCACAGATCTTCAATGATATTGGAGTGAGGATCATTCAGATCTTCAACGGGAGCTTCAGTGGATTCAGTGGTAACTGTTGCCAGAGGGAGAGGGCAGCAGTCAGTTTGGAGGCCATTGTCATGTAGCAGTGCAGCAAATTTTCTTGAGGCCAGTTGTATTTCATTTATCTCAGCTATCTTTTATTTCAGCTTGTAACCCCAGTGATAATATAATAACGCTGAGTTATATTCCTAGATTATGGTGTTATGGATTTGCATGTACTTGTATGTTTAATTTTACATGGCAATCTTCTGTAAGTAAATGTTGATTTTGCGGCATTTTGTGGAGTTAATTTATTTATCTGCATTTTTAGTAAAAATATCCCATCCGGGATATTACAGGGTATCAGAGTTTGATCTTCGCTCAACCGTGGGATTGTTCTAAAAAAGCCAAGTTCAAGGTTTTACTGTTGAAGAAGATTGAGGGTTTATAAAGCTCATTGTTGTTTGTGAATTTTTCGCATATTTATCCTACCAAATTTATTCCCAGATTATTGAAGACGTAATAATGATCCAACAAATTTGATGTTGTGAAGTGAAAGAAGGGCATAACCTTTCATGATGGGTTTTTATCAAAATTTTCAAGGGGGTTGCTATTAAAATAGAAAGAGCCATTGAACTAATTCCCTAAGCGGCCAAACTTAAAATATCAACCTAAAAGCGGAAGTATTTTGTCTTGACGAATCGTAAATCTTATGGGGACTTTTTCATTTTAAAGGTGGGCCCAATCCATACAGAATTTTTTTTTCCGTCCATGAATTTTGCAAGAGACCGAATTAAAATTGAAGCAATCAAAGGTTAATTAGGGTCAAAGGCACGTCAGGTGGACCTCGTGCGGCGAAATTCGTGTTGGATAATCACGTGAGTAGCTAAATCTTGGTGTATCTGATATGAAGGATGTGAACTTGGTACATGCGTTATCAAATCAATGGCCTGGGGATAAAATGTATGCCTGAGCGAGTTACAGGTATGTGCACATTGTTTCAATTGATGCATATACAAAATGCGTAAAGATCACATAGGAATAGCGCGGAGGAACAACTCAGTGAAATATGCTCGATGCATGCAAGACGTCAATGGCGACCAATGTAGAGTGATCATTAGTTCCCTTATTTTTCACATTCAAATTCCTCATTGACGAGCTGCTTGCTTAGGGGGGCAGGAGTCAAGACACCAATTACAACCAGAGTTCAAAGATCTCCTTATTTCCTTGACGAAGCCAGGCTGACAGAGTAAGAGTTGTGACAAAAGATGCCAAAGGCTGAAGGTCAAAGTCTGCAAGATTTGAGCTCCCAATTATATTTTCTGATGGAACAAGTTGAAGGAGCGAAACGAGAACAAATTCATTGGGCCACCGTAATTTCCAAATTGAACGATGGGCATGTACACTTGCAATGGATGAGTTATGGGCTAGTATCTCTTCCCTCGGTCGAGTTCCTATTCATTTCTGGTCAATTTCTTGATTGTGTATGGGACACATTCCTTTAATACTGAACTGGAGAAGTGTATCACATTATGGTCAAACCGGGGGCAGAATATTCAAAGTGTTTGTGGAGTCACGTTTCATTCTTCCCGGAGACAATCCAGAAGAACACAAGTGTTGTAGGTGCTTACCACATTGTGAATAGTTGATTGTATGTGGACTTAGCAGAATCGTTATGCCTTGATAATGCAAGGATGAAAGCGTGAAGATCAGAGGATGGAGTCATGGCTGTAGTATTTAACTGAGCGGTGATTGCAGGGGTCGTTTCATTATTCTTCCTGGAGTTGAATTCCCACCTGATAAAGTGCAACCAAATTTTCCAAGGAGGTCAGCCAAATTAATTTTTTTTTCGGAAGTAAAGCTATAAGAAGGTGGAATGTTGGTGTGATTGGTAATTTTGTTCCAGAATTGTTGTTTCTTTGGGGCGACATTATTCTTGCCATAACTCGGAGATAGGGGGTGGTCCCGTTCTACAAGAAATCATGTACTATTCACACCATACTTAGAGTGGTGATCCTTCCATGTAATTTATAGATCCAAGGGCAAGACGTATTCTGTGAATAAGGAGCCTGTTTCAGATGCTCAGAGTTTCAGGCTGTAGATTTCTTGAGCAATACTTGTGTGAATAGTGTCAAGCCATGAATGAGAGTTCAGTTGACTACACTTGTGGAGTGTGTATGCACACAAAGAACACTCTTGTACGTATGTTGTAACCCATACACAAATCCAAATGTTGTTGGTGGATCGATGGCAGAGTGATTGTGGAATATGTGTGCTACTGTAGCTGCTGTATGCCTGGAGTATTTCACTATATTTTGATCGGATTCCCTCATTTTAGTTGCTAGAATACTCTTCCCATGGGTTTGAGTGATACCATTCTAGGCTTTTCAAGGGCAGAATTGCAACAGTGAGAAGGCTGCTAATACTGAGAGTAAGGCAACCAATCAGGTTCTCACTCTGAAATTCATTTCTCCAAACAAATACCGTACCTGAGTAGCAGTATCTATCATTCATAAGTAGCATTTTATTTTTGGTGTGAATTTTGAGCAAATCTTGTGGTGGTCTCATTGAGAGTATATGAGTGCATATATTTTGTATTGTTGCAATAGTAAGTTCATATTGATTTCCTGTTTAGTGGCTAAAGCGGTGAAATGTTTTGAGTGTGAGGTTGTCAGTTGTTGGCATAGAAACTAACACTCATATATGCATAGCAAAGCTTATGTCACAAAAAGTCCTTAGTGTTACCTGTATACATTGTCATTAGAATTTCATGTATGATGCAGAGTCTTGAGTTGTCTATACTTGTCATTTATTTTCATATACCAGCATTTTCTATTACATATGTAATGCTAATTTACAATAGCTCAGGAATGCAATACTGAGTTGAAACAACTCAGAATTGCACGTGCAACATTGTGCAAGCAATCTGTTTGCTGAAACACTTCACTGGAAAATGTATAGCAAACTCAGAAAAACTGTGACCACATCATTGGTTAAACCATGGAGGGATTCCTATACAGATTGATGAAAATAAAAATAGATGTGTTCCTTAAACCACCATGCACCATAAGACCAAAAAACAAAACCAAACAGCAGACCCTTTTCAAGAGGAATTTATGCCATCCTTCAAAAAGGATAGCCAAAATATTTGCAGGAAGAATTAGGGGTTGGTCACAAAATTTCTGCACTTGGGACAGATCTGAAACACATGAAGATGTCATGGAGAGTTTTTTCCGAACTAGAGGATTTTAATGAACTCATGTCCACAATAGACCAAGCAGAAGGGAAGAAACTGATTTGGGCTCTAAAGCTTGCTATGCTTTCTCTTATACAACCCAAATTCTTGGAAGAGCCTTGTGAAGGGGTCACACTTCCAGTTGTAGCTTGCCTCAGTAACATCATGAAATTGACCGCACCTATAGCTCCATATAATGATGATGTCATGAGGAGGATTATGAGGCTGATTGTAGAGACTTTTCAGGATTTGGACAACAGCACAGGCTCTACCTTCAGGAAGAAGCTTGAGATTTTATGGGGTATGGCCACATTCAATACTTATGTCATCATGTTTGACCTTGATTGTGATGACTTGATTTTGCAGATGTTCCAATGCTTCTTCAGCATTAGGAGACATCATCTTGATACTGTCATAGCACACATGCAGTCCATCTTGTCATCATGTATGAGAGACCATGAGACCATTGGCCGAGAGTTGCAGACTCGGTTGTTGAGCATTTGGAGGAGAGAGCAGTTGGTCTCACCCGCTTCTTATGAGCTAGCCCAAGGGCTATTTGAGCATAACATTGAGTTTCTCAGGAGACAGTTGACCAGGGAGGAGCGGCTCCAATTTGGAGGGCCAGGCAGCAGAAATGAGCTGAGGAGGAAGGGACTTTGCTTCATTTGCAAAGAACCTTGGGGGCCTAATCACTCATGTTTGAGAGATGCAGATGAGGTGGCAGAGGTAGGGCAGGTAGACATTCCTTCTGTATGCCAGGATGAGGACTCTTCTTCAGATGAGTCCATGGGATCATATGAGGATGCTTCTGGGGAGCGAGAGCAGCCATGCAGAGAGGATGATAGTAGACCGGAGTTGAGTTCCAGTGAGCAGGGTGAGCAGTCATGGGACTCTATGAGAGATACTCTGGGTGATGAGTCACTTGTGACAATTCAGCCAGAGCAGCATATGATAGAGCCTGAGTCAGCAGAGGAGGATACTATGGACATCAGGCACGACATTTCCTTGGGTGAGGTCCAGATGGGTGCCCACATTGAGGCTATGATGGATATGCAGCTAACATTGGGGCCAGCCTTTGAGGTGGAGCAGTCAGATGCACAGACACCGAGTACAGTGACAGCAGCTACAGATCCATATCCTCTGGAGATGTTGGAGGTTGATGAGATAGTTTTTCAGGGGGCTAGGAGACAGCAGGAGCATTACATTCTCGATGAGAGGGATGATTTGTTGGAGATGGTGGAGCATCCATCTTTGGGCCGACACATTGATGAGGTACAGATAGATGTACATACAGTCGGCCGAGCTGCAGTAATCTCCAGGAGTACATCGATGGGGCTTGCAGCATATCTTGCCCACTTTGGGCCATTATAGAGAGAGAGAGAGTCTTCCTTCTACAGGAAGCTTCCATTGGCAGATAGGGCAGAGCAATGTGAGCTGGTGGCAACACTCCAGGCGTGTTCCATATGCAGTTGTTGCTACATTGGATTCTTCTTCCAGGATGGATTGGTAGGAGATCATGAGTTTGTACCCTCTTGATGGTATGATATTCTTCGTAGGGCACAAAACGGAGCAGGGGCCCTTAGACATGACATATGATACAGATTCTAGTTGGCAGTGGGGCACAGATCGACATTTCTTCAGCATCCCATCCCTGTGTCAGAAGAGCAGGATCAGCATTGGATTTAGTCAGGGGTTGGATTGGAGAGAGGTGATGAGTTGGTATGCAATTGGGGGGGCAGCATATGCAATTACAGGTATAGCACAGCAAGAGCCCGGGAGCATTGATGCTTGGTGGTGGTCTTCACCTCTTAGAGCATCAACTATAGCCAAAGGCAGTGCGCAGCCTGAGCCGTGGGACTTGGGCGATGATTGGCCATGGTGGCGTTGGGATCCGGGAGGATTGTTTGTTGACTGGGACAAAGAGAGATCAGTTTGGGATCCCAGCATTGAGGGGTCTATTCCAAGAGGTTTGACACAGAGGTTGGTATGGGATCCAAGCATTGGGTCTGAGATGCGGCGGGCCAACAAAGTGGCCCACATATTTTGATTGCTTGAGGGCAAGCAATCTTGGGGTGGAAGGTCTGTAATATCCCCATTTTTGGTGACACCTACAACAGGACTAGGTTGGTCTTTCAGAGTTAGGAGGAGACAGGTCACAGGTACATATTGGTATTATCAGCAGGCTCAGGGGCTTTTCGGAGGAGTTTTGAGGAGTTTTCATGGTTTCCGGAGGCATTCGCTTGATATACTCCATCATCCGAGCAATTTGGCTTTCGTTCCGATGCATTCCGACAACTTTCGAAAAATTGAGTTATGTATGGGCTTAACTCAGCTAATTATGCTCAACGTGGCATTCCGGGAGGAATACATGATGGAACACCTTAGTGTAATAGCTCATTGGAACCGGGACGAGAATACCTACATGGTGGGGCAGTTAGACACAGACTTCAGTGACTGGAGGAGGTGTGGTAGCCGATTTACCCTTTTCTACATTAAAAAGGAATATTTAATAATATTTTAATAAAAGGGAAAAGTGCTCCATGAATAAAATAATAATAAAATAATTCTCTAGAAGGCTCCAAGGGATCTATAAAATAAAGGGAGGAGGCCATTGGGAGATATATTTGGAGTAGATCATTTTCTTGTGTATGAGAGGTTTGAGAATGTGGATTCTCTACTTCAGCCGTAGCCACAAGACGGAAACCCTCAGGTGAGTTGTGAGTGTTGGACGGAAACCCAGCTCTCTTTGAGGAGACTTCTTTCAGAAGTTTCACAGAGCTTCAGTGATATTGGAGTGAGGATCATTCAGATCTTCAACGGGAGCTTCAATGGATTCAGTGGTAGCTGTTGCCGGAGGGAGATGGCAGCAGTCAGTTTTGGAGGCCATTGTCGTGTAGCAGTGCAGTAGATTTTCTTGAGGCCAGTTGTATTTCATTTATCTCAGCTATCTTTTATTTCATCTTTTAACCCCAGTGATAATATAATAAAGTTTATTTATATTCCTGCATTATGGTGTTATGGATTTTCATGTACTTGTATGTTTAATTTTACATGGCAATCTTCTGTAAGTAAATGTTGATTTTGCGGCATTTTGTGGAGTTAATTTATTTATCTGCATTTTTAGTAAAAATATCCCATCCGGGATATTACAGAGCCTTATCAATTTTCAAAACTCCTTCCATCCTCCTAAACCTTCTCTGTGCATGCCCCACCATAAGGCTGGAGTGGATCTCAATGCGAAATCCAAAGCTTCGTACCTCTATTCTTTGGGTACCTTTTGCTCGAATTATTCTTAAAACAAGACAAAATTCCCCATTCCATCATAAAAGGGCAAGTCAAAAACTTCCAATCTGACATAGCGCAGATATTTGATAACATTATTATAGCGCTTCGTAGTTACTTCATGCAAGCGATTCTGTCAATGCTCCAACTCTTCATCAAAATCTGAAATGCACGAGTTGTCGTGCTCCCAACATATTCTACCATCCACAGTGGGATTAATCCAATCTTCATCTTATGTAGTAAGCTTATAGATTTGATCAATATCAGCATCCCCATATTCATGCTGGACAGGTTCTGTATAGTGTGCACCTTCATAGGGATCTAGTGGCACAACAAATCAGGTACCATATTTCTCAATCACGGTCTTCCTATTCTTCAGGTTGATTATAGCAACCATGTTGTAAGCCAAATAAAATCCTAACGACGCAGGATAAGGATTATTATCATCTACAATCCCTATGACTTCGAAGTCAACCAACATGCTTGCTCCATCAATATCTACGTTGATTCCTTGCAATCACCCCATAGGGATGATATTTTGTTGATTTTCCATCCTTAGTTGAATTGGAAACCATTGCAACTTAGGCCTTCCCATCCATTCCCATGTTTGTTTTGGCAGAAAGTTGGCATTTGATCCCAGATCTAGAATGACTTGATCCATCTCATAGTGTTTGATCTGCACAGTCAATCGCATCTCCCGACCAATTCTCTTCTTGTTCTTTTACACCTTATTTATTGTGGGTTATTCCAGTCGTGGATCTTCTTTTCCAGCATAGTTATCTATCAGCTCTTGTAACCCTTCTACAACCCTCTGATCCCTTAACAATTTCATACATGTCTGCAAGAAGGACACCAAGATAGACTGATCAACTTCCTTCACTTCAGCATTCTCCTCAGGTTTATTCTTCAGCGGAAATAGTTGTCTCTGCGAGGTAGATGTCGAAGATTTAGGAGTCATAAATGTCTTCTTTGCTTACATGAATGTCTCTCTTACATTTTACATTAACCCAACACTCTTATATTTAGCTTTCCTTACCCACGTCTCCGTCACAGTCCCCTTTCCTTCTGCACAGTCTTCTCCAGTATTCATACCACTGCACGTTACTATGTTAACGCTTGGATCTTCTAGGAGTGATTAAGCCCTCATCATTTGTATGTTCTGAGACAGCTTTTGGTTGCGCTTCTCATGAATTCTAGCTGATAAAATAGGACAATCTTTGATTTCATGACCAAATTCTTGACAACACTTATAGGAAGTCGCAATAGAATTCTGGCAGTCCCTAGAAAAATGTTCAGGCTGTCCGTGGTTATAAAAAATGATCTGCCCTTGTCCATGACCATCGCCTCCTCCTCAACCACGCCCTCGGCCTTATAAACCTCCTCGCGCAGTTGGCGAACCCGAAGCTTCATGACCTTCTACCTGCATTCTATATGCACTGGGAATGTTCTGCATCATTAGATTGTAGCTCTTACAATGTTGTTCATCGTGTCCCACTGAACTGTAGAAATTGCAGAAAAATTGCATCAGCGATCTGACAAACTTTTGTAGCAGGTGACAATAGTCTGTGGAATTTTGGCCTGCAACTTCGCATATGCTACACCATACATGGGGCCCTACGCTTGGCTCAGCACTCGATCCAAGATTTAATGGACTTAGGATCCCAATGCCCAAATAGCCTCTATAAATAGGGCACTACTTTTTATAGTTACCCTCCGCTTTGCACTTGATACACCATACCTCCGTTCTCACATCAGATATAACCTCCTTTCCCTTCTTTAGATCTTGGAGCTCCATATGAAAACTTGCTAGCTGAGTTTGAATATGTTGAAATCTTATGCTTGTATTGGCTTTTGGCGAAGCTTCAATCTTCATCGCGATATCCAACGCTTCAGCCTAAGTGGAAATATTTTGTTGTGACAACGACAATCTAATATGAGGCAATAGCACATCAATGAACCATTCTCTATGTTGTCCATCTAGGATCTTGAAGATAATCTGGCTCAGTAGTGTCGTAAATCTCTGGTCTACCTCCCACACAGTCTCAGTAGCTAGCTACTTAATTTCTTTAATCTCTGTGATACACTGGGACTACGACTTTGGTTTCTTGAATTCATCATTCAGCGCGGTCTTCGTCTCAGCCAATGTATCATTTTCATTCGTCGTAACATATTTCATGTACTAGGACAATGCTCTATCTTGCAGCATTGTAACCAACTGTGCTTTCTTCATATTTTCATCTTTAATATTCTGTGAACTCCATATTTCTTCAGCAACAAACTATAACTGTTCAAGATCATCCGGTCCCTTGAAAACAAGCATCTTTGGTGGATGGGACATGGTCAATGGGGGAGGTGGAGGAACGGAATGGAATTGGGTGATGATGGGGGTGGAAGTTTGGGGAATCTCCACAATGCTTTGCTGACTTTCATATCTCAGCAACAAACTTCTCGGGGTAGCGGGGTTTCTTTCTCCTTCTTCAGACCCAAACAACAGTCTATATTCAATTTCAAGTACCCAAATTTGTTCTAAATATTTTTCCGCTTCGTGTAGCACCAAGTTCTTTTTCTCTGAACATCAATCTAAGAGCATCCATAATATATATTTTTCACATAATAGCATTTTAATCCAGAACTTCAGTGAATTCAGGTACTTACCTCTAGGTCCTATGAAGAACTTGCGTTCTGCTTCGCTATAAGACACAAAAGCCTAGATCGCGAACTCAGTAATAAATCCTCCAAGGATACTATCAATCCAGTAATCAATAGCCCTCGAGATCTCGTTATCAGTAATTTTTTAGCTTCTTAATCATATCTGGGGTCCACACAGTAGGTTTATTATTGAAATAACTTGTTTTCTCAGCTAGTCTTGATATCCACTCGTATAGTTCGCTAGCAACCAATGCGAAAAATATCTTGTACTAATTTGTATATATATACTTATGTAACCAGTGTTTAGTAGAGATGCGCAGACTTATGTTTTCTTGCATAGAAAACTCACGTTCTTTCATAACTACCCAATCTTCAATCTCTTTCTTAGATGGATGCCACATCCAGCTATCCCTCAGTCAAATCCTGATCTCGGCAATAGAACCATTTGTTGTCTTGACGGAGCCTAGACCAAAGCAACTACGCACCAACAAAACCAACTATTACCAGCCCTTTCGACAATGATCTACTTACGCAGACCAAAGTCTCACCCGAGGCAATATAGGGGGATTCTAGAACTAGGTTTCTGCATCCAGAGGGACAGTGGATTGTGGCTTTAGGTCTTTTCTTCCTTAACAGAGCTTCGCAGGTCAGATCTATTAATATTACAAGCATTTTTCAGCACATCTGTTGAACGTACTAGCAGACTGCGAGATCTTACTTATTCATGCATAAAAAAATGTAAATAACTGTAAACCTGAAGTCACTATGTAATTATAGATAAAACCCTTACTTTAGCATAGATATTCATAAAAAAAAAGTAAAGAAAAACACGTCAATATAAATACAAATATATCTCAACGTTTCTTTCATTAATATACATGTCCTTCCCATACATTAGGTTCCACTCTGCGCACTCATCTGCGCACACAATTGTAGACTTCCTAAGGTCTCCGCACACTCAGCCGCGGGAGCCTTTCCTCTAACCCAAAACATAGACTCTGACTCAAAACAATCTTACATCCAAATGCATCTCATCGTATCTATCGTTAAAGCTTACTTGTGACCTCTCTCTAGACTCCTTATATAGGTTTGGCATTTACAATACCATGTTCCAAAACCATGGCCAGTGTTCAACAATCACAAAGTAATCACATCCAATTACGTAATAAGGGGCTTTGACCCACCCCAAAGCCCCTAAGACTCAAAATGACTTCACGCTATGCATTCCACTCCTCGATCTGTGGAGTCTTTTCTATCACTTTATTCGAGGGGATCCCATGTCCAACACAAGCTATACCTCTCTTCATCTCCAAACTCTATGTTCTGTTGGAGATCCTTCTCCTCTGTCACTGAATATATCTCTATTCCCCGTCATATAGAATGAGGCACCGCTGTCTAGATACCACATGCATCCCATTACAATGTTTGACATGCATTCAGTGAGAGTAAAATCAAGCTCGAGCTGTGAAGTTGGTGCTTCACCCGCTACAACTACAGGCTCCTTCTTGCTTGCCTTCTTCTGTGGAAAATTCAAGGCATAGTGCTTGTGCTCATGATAGTTAAAACACTTGATCTTCGAAAATTTTCTCTTTCCCTCTTCGCTTTGGGACTTCTTTCCCTTGGCTTTCTTTCCTTTCTGACCAATGCAAAATCTTCTTCTTTGTATTTTCCGAAGGTCCCATCTCTGGTGCTCTGCCTTATCTCTTCTATTACCAAGTTGGACCATAAACGCTCCCAGTCTAGTAACTTCTCTCTCCCATTCGCAAAGTCCTTGTAGCTATGATAGCTCTCGAGAAGCCTTAGAAGTGATAGGCTCACAAAATCATCATTAGCAATAGTCACCCAAACACTTACAAGCTCATCTCAACACTGAGTGAACTTTTACAACTATTTCTAGATCGTGTTGCCCTCCACTATCTTGATATTTCTGAGCTTGTATTTCACCACCAACTTCCTATGTTCGATGCTATTCTAAAACATATCTTTCAAGGCCTTCCACATAGCATATGGAGTCACCTTCCCATGGAGACTAAAAACAATATGATCTTGAACTCCCTCTAACAAGATCCTTGTCACCTTTGTTACCTTCTTGCCATGAATCAAGAAGTTGTGCATCTGCTGCTCCGGGCATGGGAATATCAAAATATATGAATTATTTCAACCCGTTGTCCTCCAAAACTACCTCCATCCTATCCTTCCATGCTATAAAATTTGAATTTCCCTCAAGAGCATATTCAAGTCTCAAGCCATTGAAAGACATATTGATCTGCTGCTAGATCTTGAAGAATAAATCTACAAATTTGAACCTGTTTAATACAAAATAAATTTCTTCTCTTCTATTATGATTCCTGATGCTCTGATAACATGTAGAGAATATACCAACCGGATTCAATCCGATCTTATAATGTACTAAAACAAGATATTGAATCCTTCCTACAATTTGCGGAAACAAAACACGATCACATAATCACATATATGAAAGAGAAAGAAACAATCAATCGCACAACACAAGATGTATATGGGGAAAGAAACTGCTCAAAAACCCTTTATCTCTATATTGCATGAAGCCAAGATCATGAAACAATACAATTCTTTCTCAAACCGAGAAACTCTCGCACTCTCCTAACTGTCTCACTCCGATCCTACTCAAAACTGGCTTGCGATCTAAGAAAAATTTGTCAAGTATTTAACTTGTTTCTTGCCCCTGCCTAGCTTGCCTTGCTTATGCATTCTTGGGCTAATTGAGCCCCTATTACTTAAGAAAATACCCAATAATGATTTTTCAATCCTTCAAGGACTTCTCGATGAACTCATGCATGACCTGTATAGTTTTATAATAGTACAATTGATAGAACTCTTCCCTTTAACCTCAGTCTCAAATGGGTCTTCCTCAGAACTGACATGCATGTAGATATTTATAGTGAATTATCAGTTAACTAATTGATTGCTGCATGTGAATTAAATCTAATTTAATTCATTGGACCTCTCACTAGCTCATCACTCAATTAGAACTAGTTAAACTGATTATAAATTAATAAGTTGAGTTAACTCATTCAACCCATGCATCTGTAATATCCCGTTTTGGGGATATCTCTAAAACACGGCACAACTCCAACCAGAGATGGACTGGGAAGGCGTTTACCAGATATGCTGCCTCTGAAAGAGAATGAAATCTGGAGGCTACGTGGCCCTTTCCAGACTCTATCTAAGAGTATGAGACAAACACACCAAGTGGTATAGAACTAGAATGCCTGAAAATATATGTATATAACAGTGCAGCAAACATACAATAGCATAGAAAGAATGTAAGGCAACTCATCCAGAAATATAGAGAGAGAATGCTAAGCCATTTTATTAAACTGTGAAATATAATGAAGTGCAATAGGTGATCAGAGTGATGGCACCTAAACTTGCTCAAGGCAAGTGAAGAAATACTCTCAGAATACACCGAAAATGGCTGCTCTTTGAACTGCGTCCCAGCTGCTGGAAAACTGCCGTGTAGCTGCTACCACTGAAATGAACTGATGACTAGGGGTTGTTCCCCTTGCCGAAATGAGATGAAAATCTGGAATCCTTCTCTACTCACCAATCCCGACAAAACCCAGAAACCATATCAGAAATGGCCGACCTCCGAAAAACACCCCCTTGGGGAATTACGCTGGCCTCCAAGGCTCTGTGCAAAGGCTAAATAGGAATGACTAAAATACTACCTCAAACTCCACCAAAATCCTCCCAAAGGCAAGGGTTGATCCTCTGCTCAAAATCTCGGTTCAAATCTCCTGTAAAAATCCCGATCCGGAACACCTCCTAGATGGACTGTGTCCTCCCTCTCAGTGACTGCGCAGTCTCTATGAATGCTTGGCTCCGCAGAAAAACCAAACACCAAAACCTCCCGCAAAATGCTGAAGAAATAACCTTGCCCGAGCAGGCACTCAAAGTCCCCCGGGGCTAAGGGCAAGATCTCCGACCAGAGAGACTCAATGCACTAAACAGTGCTGCAGACAGGCTAAATAGCCAATGTGCTCAAGAAGTCGAAATGACGAGCTCAATATCATCAACAACGAATCAATGAAATGAGGAGGCTCCTCCCTCTTTTATAACGTTGGCCTTCCTCCAAAACCCTAAGGCCTATCTCCTTAATGTAGCCTCTCTCTCTTGCCACGTGCTCATCCTCATCTGTGCAGTAGCTTCTAGAGCATACGTGGGCCCCCTCTCCACGTGGTGCTTGGCCCCCCTTGGCTCCCTTTAAGTCACAATGTTGTGCTACTAGGGATTGTGTTCTATTCCACTAAGTGAGTTAGACCCTCTCCACTCACTTTTTATTTATTAATAAACTATAGACGAAAAAATTGAGCAAAATCAAATATTCCAGTTAGCCACTGCTAATTAGGAATATTACAGTCTCCCTCGGAAAAATGTTGCTTGTCCTCAAGCAATTGAAGTGATGGATGTTGCAAAATCTTCTCACTTAGTGGCATCCTCATCCGGCAAATTCTTCCACCTCACCAAGAATTCCCGGACTATCCTACTCCGTAGCTGCCTCTCCCTAGTATCAATAATAGCCTCTGGCTACAACACCAAATGCCCCTCATCATCCGTGGATGGTGGCTCATCTGTCACTGTCACCTGCTGCCCCAGTGCCTTCTTCAGGCATGATACATGAAAAACGTTATGGATCTTGCTGCCTTGGGGCAGTTCCAACTCATACGTAAAAGCGGGGCTTGAGCTTTTCAGCTCCCTTCTGCTTCAATGACAACTATCGGTATGGCTGTAATCATAGGTAGACCAAGTCCCCTACCTCAAACTGCCTCTCCACCCAACATTTATCAGCATACAGCTTCTGCTGGTTTTGTGATGTAGCCATATTATCCTTGAGAGCTCGGAGAATGTCTTGACTCTCTTGGATCCAAATCTTGGCTCTAGGAGCCTTGCTAGCACCGAACATCACATCAGCAAAAGATAAAGAATGATACCCATACAAAGCATAAAATGGTGAGATACCAATGGACATGTGATGTGTCATGTTATAGTAGTACTCCCCCAGATGCAACCACTTCATCCATGCTCGTTGCTTCCCACTGACGTAGTTACGCAAGTAGCCCTCCAGCCACTTGTTAACTATCTCCGTCTGTCCATCCGTCTGTGGGTGATAATTGGTACTCGGTGTCAACTTCGTCCCCACTAACCGGAAAAGGTCCTGCCAAAATCCGCCCATGAAGCGGTTGTCCCTGTCACTGATGATGGTCTTAGGAAGACCATGTAGCCTGAAAACCTCCCTGAAGAACAACTCGGCCACCTGTGCTGTTGTGTAGTGCGTGGATATGGCGAAAAAATGCGCATACTTTGTCATTCGATCAACGACGACAAAGATACAATCCTTGCCCTGCACCATGGGCAGCCCTGTGATGAAGTCCATCGAGATACTCTCCCATTTCCCCTCCGAAATAGGAAGAGGCTACAATAATCCTGCGGGGTGGCTCATCTCCCCCTTGTTCCTCTAGCAAACATCGCACTCCCTGATGTGCTGGAGTACGTCCTCCTTGAGGCCCTTCCATGAGAACCTCTCTCTAATGGGCCTGTAGGTTTTGGTAAACCCCTGATGGCCCGCCAATGGTGAATCATGTGATGCCTGGAGTATCTTCTTCTTGAGTTGAGATCCTTCAGTCAAGAAGATCCTGTCCCTGTAGTAGATGATCTCATCGACCACCCTATACCTATCATCTGCCACCTGTCCATCCAGAACCTCACATGCAAATCTATCCTTGGAGTACTCCACTAAAATTCGAGCCCTCCAATCTGTATCCAAGCTCATAAGAGATAACATGGCTGGTTTACGTGAAAGGGCATCTGCTACCACATTATTCTTACCCTTGACATACTCAATGTCAAAGTCATATGCTTGGATCTTACTGATCCACTTCTGTTGCCTCTCCTATAATTGCTTCTGCTCCAAAAAGAACCTAAGGTTGTTGTGATCAGTCCTCACCCTGAACCTGTTCCCTACCAAATACTGCCAGAATTTGGCCAGTGCATGCATAATGGCCAACATCGCCTTGTCGTATATAGAATACAACCTCTCGTGTGGAAGGAGATTTCGGCTCTCAAAGGCTATAGGGTATCCTCCCTGCATCAATACTGCGTCGATCCCCTCTCCCGACGCATCACACTCCAAAAAAAATGGCTGCGTAAAATCCGGCAATGCAAGCACTGGGCAGCTACTCATCACCTCCTTGAGCCTGTTAAAGGCTCGATGCGCTGTATCCGACCAACTGAATGCCCCCTTCTTCATCAAATCTGTAAGGGGTGCAGCAAGTTGTGAGAAACTCTTAACGAGCTTCCTGTAATAAGTACATATGCCAATGAACCCTCGAAGTTCCATCACGTTCCTCGGCTCCGGCCAATCTCTGATGGCCCTGATCTTCTCCTCATGGACTCTGACTCCATCCACTCCAATAATGTGACCCAAATACAACATTTCTGTCATCCCAAACTCACACTTGGAAAGCTTAGCATAGAATTGTTGCTCTTCCAAGATATGTAATACTGCCTCTATATGCTGGAGATGCTCCTCCCAAGTCCTGCTATATATGAGTATGTCATCAAAAAAGACCAATACAAACTTCCTCAGATGACTGCGGAAGATATGGTTCATGCAAGACTGAAAAGTAGCTGGGGCATTGGTCAGCCCGAAGGGCATAACCAGAAACTCGAAATGCCCATAATGACACTTGAAGGCGGTCTTGGGAATGTCCTATTCCCTCACACGAATCTGATGGTACCCTGATCTCAAATCAATCTTTGAGAAGAAATTGGCTCCTCTTAGCTCATCCATCAACTCATCGATCCTAGGTATAGGATACCTGTTCTTCAAGGTCTTCTTGTTCAGGACCCTGTAGTCAATACACATCCTCAAGGTGCCATCCTTCTTCTTCACCAACACCACAGAAGAAGCGAACGGACTTGTGCTCGATCTGATGTGCCCAAGAGCCAGCAACTCCTGGATGGCCCACTCAATCTCATCCTAATAGGCTTTGGGATGCCTATAGGGGGTAGTAATCACTACTTTAAAGCCCTGTTCAAGCTCAATGGTGTGTTCGAATCCTCGATCCGATGGCCGACCTGGTGGTATATCCCCAAAAATTGCATCATACCTATCAAGGATGGCCTGTATATCAAGATGAATTGCCTGGCCGGTGGTCCTTGCCTCTGATGTCCGCAACTCAACCGCCCACTCTATGTCTCCCTTCCGGAAATATGCCTCCATCCAGTGTGCCGAAACCGTCTGAGGTGGGTATGTGTGCATCCCGCGGATCTTCTCGTGCTTCCCGGTCTTCTTATCATCCCACTCCATCTTTAAGGCCTCCCAATCAGTGGTGACCTTCCCCAGAGTAATCAACCACTGAACACCCAATACCACCTTGGTATTTGGTATGTTGACCACGAAAAAGTGATTGATCACGGTGTAGGTACCCATCGTCACTGCCAACTCTGGAACATATCGGGCACACTGCATCGTCTGGGCTCCTGGGACCAAAACTGAAAATCCGTCAAAGCTCTCGTTCGATATACCTCTCCTCTCGACCATCTGTGCATCAATGAAGTTGTGGGTTGCCCCATTGTTAACCAGAACTGACACTCGTTGGCCACATACTGTCCCTCGTACACGCAGCGTCAAGTACTTGGGAACTCCTCGCAATGCTGCAAGGGTCCCTCCCGTGGGTGCAAAAGCTGCACCTCTTGAACCTGGAGGTGGAGGTGGCAACTGATCTTAGGCTGTCTAACTATCTCCTGCCTCCTCGTCATCCTCCTCATCCTCTTCCCCGCTATCCTCGGAGAAGACTTCAATGAAGTGTGTTGTTCCAGCAGCACACCTATGCCCTGGTGCCCACGGCTCCTGACAAGTAAAGCATAGCCGCTTCTTCTTCAGCTCCCTCCTAGCATCATCATCTGTCTGGGCCCGTCCTGGATTCCCATTGGGAGGCGGAATCTTCACATCCTTCCCCTTGGGCTGGAAGCCCTGTCTCTAGGGGTAAGGTGTCCGAGTCCTAGGTAATGCATCCTATAAATCCCTGGTCCTGCTAATAGCATCCTGGAGTGTAGCTGGTCTAGTAGATCTGACTAGACCCCGAAGTGGCTCTGCTAACCCCTCCACAAACATATAGATCATCCATGCCGCGGATAGATCTGGTGCCATCACTGAAACCCTCAAGAAATCTGCAATGTATGTCTCTGGGCTCCCAGTCTACTTGAGCCTCGTCAGCTCAACAAAGTGTTGTTCTGAATCCCTCCGGTCAAATCACTCCATCAACCTCCTGGTAAACTCAGCATATGTCGTCACTGTATAATGTCTGAGTGTAACCATCCCATGGAACCACCAGTCCTGGGCCTCACCATCCAAATGTAACGTCGCCACCTTGATGGCCTCCATCTCTGACATCTAGTTAAGTTGGAAATAGATGTCCAGCTTCTCCACCCAAGACTTTGCTGAACTGTTTGATGAACCATCAAACGTAGGCAAATGGAATCTGCTAGATGTGCGGTGGCTATCTCCATCATGATAATGTCGGTGCCCTCTATGATGTTCGCGGGGTCTACTGTCCTGCTGGAGCTGAACAAAATCTCGGAATGAGAGAGCATCCCTGAACTCCTGCCCATATGCCTGATACTCTGCAAAATAATCACCCATGTGTCCAGGCTCTGCCTCCTGCTGGGCTCCTGCCCCTGTGTCTGCTCCCAAGAAAGTGGGCATGGTAGAGCGTGTAGGTGCATGTGAAGCCATCGGCTGAATAGTATCACGCTGAGCAGCACCATGCTCTGGAAAATGGTGGGATGTATCCGATCCCTCACCAACCTAGAAAACCCGTGGAGTTTCATGTTGTCTAGCCTCCACAACTGTGAATCTCTGCCCCATCATCTCAATCTGCCTCGACAGATCCTGTACTGATTTGAGGAGCATGTCTGCAAATCTCTTCCCATCCTCATCTACCATCGTAATCCCCAACTCTACGCCTACCACAGACTCCTTCTGCTCTGCGTCCACCACAGGCTCCTCCTGTTCTCTGTCCACCACCCGAACACAGTCTCCCTCTCCGTAGGTGTTCTCCAACCTACGCTCAAGATCCCTGTACTTCCTACCTCTGTAGCAGATTTAGGGCTTCTCCCCTAGTTTCATAGACCATTAGCTCCACAGGCTGAGCTAGAATTATGCTCTGATACCACTGTAATATCCCGTTTCGGGGATATCTCTAAAACACGGCACAACTCCAACCAGAGATGGACTGGGAGGGCATTTACCAGATATGTCGCCTCTGAAAGAGGACAAAATCTAGAGGCTACCTGGCCCTTTCCAGACTCTGTCTAAGAGTATGAGACAAACACAACAAGTGGTATAGAACTAGAATGCCCGAAAATATATGTATATAACAGTGCAGCAAACATACAATAGCATAGAAATAATGTACGGCAACTCATCCAGAAATATAGAGAGAGAATGCTAAGCCATTTTATTAAACTGAGAAATATAATGAAGTACAATAGGTGATCAGAGTGATGGCACCTAAACTTGCTCAAGGCAAGTGAAGAAATACTCTTAGAATAAACCAGAAATGGCTGCTCTCTGAACTGCGTCCCAGCTGCTGGAAAACTGTTGTGTAGCTGCTACCACTGAAATGAACTGATGACTAGGGGTTGTTCCCCTTGCCGGAATGAGATGAAAATCTAGAATCCTCCTCTACTCACCAGTCCCGACAAAACCCAGAAACCATATCAGAAATGGCCGACCTCCGAAAAACACCCCCTTGGGGAATTACGCTGGCCTCCAAGGCTCTGCGCAGAGGCTAAATAGGAATGACTAAAATACTACCTCAAACTCCACCAAAATCCTCCCAAAGGCAAAGGCTGATCCTCTGCTCAAAATCTCGGCTCAAATCTCCTGCAAAAATCTCGATCCGGAACACCTCCTAGATGGACTGCGTCCTCCCTCTCAGTGACTGCACAGTCTCTATGAATGCTCGGCTCCGCAGCAAACCCAAACACCAAAACCTCCCGCAAAATGCTGAAGAAATAACCTTGCCTGAGCAGGCACTCGAAGTCCCCCGGGGCTAAGGGCGAGATCTCCAACCAGACACACTCAATGCACTAAACAGTGCTGCAGACAGGCTAAACAGCCAACGTGCTCAAGAAGTCGAAATGACGAGCTCAATATCATCAACAACGAATCAATGAAATAAGGAGGTTCCTCCCTCTTTTATAACGTTGGCCTTCCTCCAAAACCCTAAGGCCTATCTCCTCAATGTAGCCTCTCTCTCTTGCCACGTGCTCATCCTCATCTACACAGTAGCTTCTAGAGCATACGTGGGCCCCCTCTCTACGTGGTGCTTGGCCCCCCTTGGCTCCCTTTAAGTCACAACGTTGTGCTACTAGGGAGTGTGTTCTATTCCACTAAGTGAGTTAGACCCTCTTCACTCACTTTTTATTTATTAATAAACTATAGACGAAAAAATTGAGCAAAATCAAATATTCCAATTAGCCACGGCTAATTAGGAATATTGCAGCATCAACTGATGGATCAAATGAAAACTGGACCCCCAAAATATTAGAATCCCTCTACATGCCTCATATTAGACCCTCAACTCGAATTATTGAGCTAACTAAGTCTTCGTGACTCAGTTAACTAATACAGTTGTTATGAGATGAAATTACAATTTATTGTCCAATTTATTTAAGGGAAAAATAAATTATATGCTTCACATTCCACGACCAAAATTATGGTACATCAAAATTCCACATTCCTGGTGCATCAAGATTCCATAGCCTTTGTGAGTGCATTTTTTATCCTTTCTAGTTTCCAATTTCACTATTTCTTGTTGTAAATTTCAACAAATATTGAGCACAGTAATGGCTATTTGATCTCATCAAAGATTACCACCGGCACTTGTGTGGTTTTGACCTGTGGTATTGGCTAAGGCCTAAGCTATATAAGGAGGTGAATATCAAAGTGATATAGTGTGCATATGTGAGAATGATTGATGATTACTTTGATCTACAGTATTATTGCATGGTATGGATACTGATGAGTAGTTAATCTGAAATAAGTATGAACCTAGTAATACAATGATGGATCAAGATAATTAGACCTTAAATGACTATGCATTGTATGATATGCTTATGGTTTTATTAGATCTGAGTTTTGACATGTGTTTATTACTGTGTATATCATGATTTGGTATGTCTGAAGTTTTGATGTGTAGTGCAATTGTGAGTTGAAAATTGCATATTTGTATGCGGGTTTTTCACAGGTAAGGCGCGTACACACATGGGTTATCTTATGAGCAGTAGCATATATTTTATGCAGTATGTTGAGATATGTACGCAGGTTTACTTCCTTAAAAGCATGTATACACGTGGGAACACTCTATGAAATGCGTGTATGAAAGCTAGGGTTTATGTTGAAGAATATGCCTGATCAGTCTAATCAGTTCTGTTATATTTTTGTTGTCTATCAATGAAGTCTTCATGTTGATCTAGGCTTAATAGTAATGTATGAGGTTGAATTGTTTGAGTATTGATTTTTTTAGGAATTTCCATGATGCAGCTAATTGTTTGGGTTTCATAGATCTATAATCTGACAAAATGATTCAGTATGTCTCTGTGCAATTCATTGTGTGGGCCAAATTAACAGTAGGTCATATTTTGATATATTGAGATCTATACAAAGGTTTCATTCATGAAAATAACATATACACATAGGTTTGTTTAAGAAAATTAGCATACATATTCTATCATATGATTGATCAGGGTTGCAATTGATTCAATAAGTTGATGCAGTGTTTTGGGTTTTGTACTGATGTTATGGTCACAATGATATCACTATTTGATGTAGAAATTACACCAATGGATTTGATATGATCATGTAATGTGATAAAACAGGATACTGAATCCTTATACAATATCTGCGGAATATAAAACACGATCGCTCAATCACATGCAAGTAAGAGAAAGAAGTAAATCAATGCACAACAACAGATATTCCTGGGGAAAGCAATTGCTCAAAACCCCTCCATATTTATTGTAGAATCAATCAAGGAATCATGCGTTGGGTATGTGTTATATTCTTTCCACAACTAGTCATGGGCGAGGGGGTCACAGGGGGGGCGACACTACCAATTGCTTCACACTGATCTAGGAAAAATTGGACAAACACATATCCAATTATCAATCTACCCTCAGCCTACCCTACTTACGCAATCCCTATAGAATTAAACCCCTATTAAATAGGAAATTAAGCCTTCCTTGATTGCACAACTCATCATGGGCTTCTTGTGGTTATATAACTGCATCTGGGTTGTTTGCTAAAAATACAATTGATAGTTTACTTGCCTTGAACCTTTGTCTCAACTGGGTCTCCACCAAAATTAGCATGCATGCGGCTATAAATAGTGAATCATCAGTTACTTGGTAGATCGCTACTGGTGAATTAAATCTATTTTAATTCACTTGATCTTCCACTAGCTCATAAAACAGTTAGAACTATTTAAACTGATTTTAACTCAATTAATGTGAGTTAACTGAGCTCACTCACACCACACTAGTGTTGCAACTGCAACTAGACTGTGTTGATAATAGAATCACTCTACATGCCTATCCTTTGACCTTCAACTCGAAATTCCTGAGCTAACTAAGTCTATCACACTTAGTTAACTATTACAAGTTGTTATAAGAAAAGATTACAATTAATTTTCCAATTTATTTAAAAATTGGTTGCACATTAATGTGTCGCTAGGATCCATCATTGTGTGACCTGTGATCCCACACTAATGTGTGTGTTTTTTCTGGATGCCATTTTCAATGTTTCTTGTTGCAAATTTCAACACTCCCTTTCAACAAGAAAGGAATCAATCTGTCCTGATCCGGTACCTTTTGAATGTTCTTGCATGCAACACTTCCTAGTGTTGTTCACACATGAAACTCTCATGAAACTGAATAGCCTCCAAGCAACTGAATCAGTGTAATGCATCTGTCATCAAAGTCTTCTAACTGTTGCTAGCTACTGCACATGTCTACTGGACTCTCTGCACTACTGTTGACATCTGCATCCATGAAATCTGCACTACTGCCAACTCTGATCTGCGCTCCAGTATGCGACACATGTCTCTGATTTTTGTCCTCCTCACATCTGACTGCATCAATCTAACCGATCCTTCCTGCTACTGTTGTACTGTGGCCTCCTCATAGCCAAGTTCGATCCATGAGACATGCCATCTCAATGGACCCCACCCAATTTTTTTCTTAGGATCAATTCTGCACATTGCCCCACCTCGCACTTGGAGGTATAGCTTCATGTACTCCCTCTACACATTTGGTTCGAAATTTCCCCCTCTTGGAGGTCTCTGCTTGAGTGGACTCTTCCACTCGGTCTCCTCTCTGCTTCTCCAATTTTGGCTGCTTCACAACCTTCTGAGACTACTTCTAAGGTTGCATGTTGAGAGATAATTTCTCCCTCTCAACCACCAAGTCATTAACTACTTCTTTGCTCCTCAAATCCTTGCATGCATCCTCAACCTCGAGAGCATATAGTTTCTTAACTCTTGAACCAATCTGCTTCACCTGTCCCATGGCTCTGTGTTTAAGGAACACCTTTCCTTTTATAAACATCAACTCATAACCATGGTCTTCCAATACTACTACGGAGACAAGATTCTTCCTTAGGCCTGGAACATACAAAACATCTGCTAGTCTGAGAGGAGATCCATACTCCCTCTGAAAGGTAATTGTACCTATGTCGGTTGCGTTATACCTCCTGTCATCTCCAAACTCTATGTCCTGCTAGAGGACCTCCTCCAAGTCACTGAAGAGATCTCTATTCCCCGTCATATGGAACGAGGCACCGCTGTCTAGATACTACATGCATCCCATTGCAGTTTTGGCCATGCATGCAATGAGAGTAAAATCAAGCTCGAACTGTGAAGCCAATGCTTCACCCGCTGCAACTGCAGGCTCCTTCTTGCTTGCCTTCTTCTATGGACAATGCGAAGCATAGTGCCCATGCTCGTGAAAGTGAAAACATCTGATCTTGAAGTCTCTCTTGCCCTCCTTGCCTTGGGACTTCTTTCCCTTGGCTTTCTTTCCCTTTCTGACTCACGCACATTGTAATTGTCCCACCGTCACAAAATTTTCTAAAAAAAAACTGATGTTAAATCGACGATATCTCCCTCATTTGAGCTCTGATTCGACCGATTTTTTTTTTTCAATTTGGGTATTTTTTCACAAGGAATCCAAATATGATATTTGTGTTTTAAAATTTTGCATCCACATTTTCAAATATTCTCTTCAAACTCTCTGCCCATACAATTCTTGCTCCGATACCATGTAGAAATTACACCAATGGATTCAATCCGATCATGTAATGTACTAAAACAAGATACTGAATATTTCTAAAATATTTGCGAAATATAAAACACGATCGCTCAATCAAATGCAAGTAAGAGAAAGAAGTAAATCAATACACAACACCATATATTTCAGGGGAAAGCAACTGCTCAAAACCCCTCCATCTTTATTGTATAATCAACCAAGGAATCATGAAACAATACAATGTATTTGTAATCACCACAACCTCATACACTCTACAAATTGCTTCACATTGATCTAGGCAAAATTGGACAAACACATACCCAATTATCAGCCTACCCTGCTTACGCAATCTCTAGAGAATTAAACCCCTATTAAATAGGAAATTCATCCTTCCTTGATTGTGCAATTCATCATGGGCTTCATGTGGTTATACAACTGCATCTGGGCAGTTTGCTAAAAATACGACTAATATTTTACTTGCCTTGAACTTTTGTCTCAACTGGATCTCCACCAAAATTAGCATGCATGCGGCTATAAATAGTGAATCATCAGTTACTTGGTAGATCACTACTGGTGAATTAAATATATTTTAATTCACTTGATCTTCCACTAGCTCATCAAACAATTAGAACTAGTTAAACTGATTTTAACACAAACACATAGCCAATTATCAGCCTACCCTGCTTACACAATCCCTAGAGAATTAAATCCCTATTAAATAGGAAATTCAGCCTTCCTTGATTGCACAATTCATCATGGGCTTCCTGTGATTATATAATTGCATCTGGGCAGTTTGCTAAGAATACAACTGATAGTTTACTTATCTTGAACTGTTGTCTCAACTGGGTCTCCACCAGAATTAGCATGCATGCGCCTATAAATAGTGAATCATTAGTTACTTGGTAGATCAATACTAGTGAATTAAATCTATTTTAATTCACTTGATCTTCCACTAGCTCATCAAACAGTTAGAACTAGTTAAACTAATTTTAACTCAATTAATGAGAGTTAACTGATCCCATTCACACCACAATAGTGCTACAACTGCAACTAGACCGTGTTAATAATAGAATCACTCTACATGCCTGTCCTTTGACCTTCAATTCGAAATTATTGAGCTAACTAAGTCTATCACACTTAGTTAACTACTACAAGTTTTTATGGGATAATATTACAATTAATTTTCCAATTTATTTAAAAATTGGTTGCACACTAATGTGTCGCTAGGATCCATCACTATGTGACCTGTGATCCCACACTAGTGTGTGTGTGTGTGTGTTGTTTCTAGATGCCAATTTCACTATTTCTTGTTGTAAATTTCAACATTTAAATTATTAAAAGAGGTTGTTTGATTTGAGTTGGTGATTGGTTGAGTGATTGATTGGTTCAAAGTTTGTTTTATTCATCGATTCAGTGATTGGTTGAATGACTTGCTACAGTGATCAGTTTCAGTTTTGATATATGGTTTTGGGCTTAAATGATGTTAGTAGGTTCAATCTAAAAATTTAATGAAAAGTGGCCTACAAGTTGTGATGTGTTGAAGCAGGTGGATCTAGTGTGAAAATTTATGAAATGTGGTCCACAATGGTGCTGAGGGTTGGAGCTTTCAGTGAGGAAGTCAAAGCTTCCTGCCAGTAGTAGCTGGTGATCAGATTGGAGGGTCGTAGCTCCCTTCTAATGGGTGTTGGTAAATGAGATCAGGGGGTTGCAGATCATTGCCATCATTTATTTTGATGAGTCACCACTGAAATATCTCCATCACCATCTCAGTCACATCACCATCTCATTCACATAACCATGGTCATCGTTCCACTCATCATTTCATGAAGTGTCACCATTAGGTTTTAGGGTCAAAATCATAAAAAATCAGTCATTTCACCATTGAATTCAGCATTGAAGGAGCAGTAATATTGAAAAATGCTCAGTAAGTTTTTTTAAAGTGTAACTTCATTTAAAACATGAATGTAATTTGTTTCTCAAAGGCTCTAAAGCTTCAAAGTTTCAAATCAAAATTGAAAAGACTTGGTGGGGGCACTCAACCACCAAAAGTGAAATTGATTTCCAAAGCTACAAAAGACCAAATGAGCCTCTCATTTGCTCATTTCATATTCAAGAAACCTCTCTTTAGCAAGAAAACTCACTCTCACCCTCAGAAAAGCAGTTGCATTTCCCAAGAGTGCCATCTCTCCTCAACGTTAGGCTTTTGTTGCGCACGCGCTGCACTTTTACATGAGCACTGCGCTTTCTCCATTTTGGCACAAATTATCACTCCAGATGGATTCTTCATCAGAAAAAGGTTCCAATGTATCAGAGATTGTAAATTTTTGTAGATGTTCTATGCTTGATGCAATTTTACTTTTATAACAGCAATCACATAAACAGTTAAGTAAAAATGTTGATAGAACATACCAGTGGATCTATAGAAGACAAACCAGAAACATGAGAATGTGTTGGTGCGTTACAGCGGTCAGCAGGATGCTTCAACCAGCAAAGTCTTCTTGGTCGGCCAACCCAAAATGTGTCACAACAATCCTCAAATCAATTATCCAGTCAACTCAAAGTCAACCCCAGAAAAGTCAACGCAGTCCAGAAAAAGTCAACGCAGGGCAGCAACAATAAAGTCAACGTAGCTCCAACTTCGGTCAACATTTTGACCTCAATTTTTGTGCCAATGAGTACGGCCTTCAAAAATCAAACTCTCCACAAAATTTCAGCTCAAACGGACCATGCGTTGACCAAAGTCAACGCTGGTCAAACTTGCCCAAAAACCCTAACTACAGAAAATTTCGTCCAGAAACCCTAACTGCAGAAATTTCGTCCTTTTTCCAGCTGCAGCTACTTCGTCCTTTTCCCACGTGAGAACTGCTTCTTAGATGCTCGTATCCAATGAGAAGTGTGTGGATGAGATGAGTGAAAAGCTCTCCAACGTTCACTGTATTTATATCCATCATTGAGGTGTGTGACACATCTGTTGGGGGTGTAAAACCTTAAGGCCGACTTGCACTTAAATTTATTATAAATAATAAATTCAAAATAAATGTTCTGCTCATCAGATTAAAATCAATTTTATATCGATTTTACACCTCTCCGAAAGAGGAATCCAATACAAATATTGGAATTTTCATCTGAGCATCACAAGATGGAGTTTGGACCTAGTTGTCCAAATTTAACACTCCCTCTCAACTAGGGAGAACTCCATCCACCAGTGCAATCAAACATCGTGCGTCATCTCGCCGTAACTTGCTTTGCTGGCCTCTTTATTTCAGAACAGAAGTAGGTCAGTCACAAAGACATCATCCCCTGGTTGACAAATTCAGCCCAGAGGTCCGAGACCTCTATCGGACTCACAAAGAGTCTCCAACCAACCCGAAGTTGGTTCATCTGACTCGAAGTCAGGCGGAGGTCCGAGACCTCACTAGACTTGATCCCAGATCAAGTGGTTGGACCATGCCATCCTAGATAGAGAGTACGGCAATCTCTGATGCGTCCATCAGTGTTTGCTACTGGTCTCTAGCTTTTCCCATCTCATTGGCCAAATGAGAGGTACTTCCCATGAGCCCTGAACTCAATGGGTAGGATGCATACGGAGCACAGATAATGAGAGGTGAACCAACTCAATAATCACAACGGTGGGGTCCAAACACACCAACAAGGTTTGGCAAGCCTAGCCTTGTGGTTGCTCATAGCTCCGAGAAGCTGTCCCCAAAGCCCCCCAAAGCTCCTCGAGCTCATCGTCCAACAGGACCCACATCATAGGATCGTTCCACGATACCAAGTCTCTCACGGAAGGTTAGGAACTTGACATTCCCCAGGGGCTTAGTGATAATATCCGCGACCTGCTTATCAGTTCCTATATGATCGAGCCTTACGGCGCCTCGCTGTACCATATCCCGGATGAAATGGTACCTGATATCAATATGCTTGGATCGATCGTGGAACACAGGATTCTCAGTCAAGCGAATCCCACTCTGATTATCACAGACTATCACGATGGTATCTATCACATGTCCAAATAGCTCACTAAAGAGCTTTCGCAACCAAACTGCTTCACAACAGGCCATACTTGCTGCAATGTATTCGGCCTCTGCGGTGCTCAAAGCCACCGACTTATGCTTTCTGCTCATCCATGAAATCGAAGCAGAACCAAGATTGAAGCAGCATCTCGATGTGCTCTTACGATCCACCACACTGCCAACCCAATCGGCATCAGTATATCCACGGAGTGTCACACTCCCAGCAGTGTATCTCAGCCCATGGTTTATCGTGCCCCGAAGGTATCTCAGAAGATTCCTGGCACCAACCCAGTGAAAGTGATGAGGCTCAACCATTTGTTGACTCAAAGTGTTCACTGCAAAACATATATCTGGACGGGTGTTCACTAAGAACATCAGGGCCCTTACGAGTTGATGATACCCAGTAGGATTTGCCAATACGGGCCCAGCAGCGCTGCCACTCAACTTCTTGAAGTTGAGTTCCATTGGTGTTGACACGGACTTGCAATCCACCATACCAAATATTTCCATAAGTTTCACAATATATTTTCCTTGAGAAAGGAAAATCTCTCCAGGTCTCTGCCAGACCTCCAGGCCTAGGAAGTAGTGCATCAGTTCTAGGTCCTTCATCTCGAACTCAGCAGCAAGCTCCCTCTTGCATTGATGAATGAGAGGGTCAACACCTGTCAGGAAGAGGTCGTCCACATACAACACCAAAATGAGAGGCTTCCCCTGGACAACCTTGAAGTAAAGGTTCGGATCAGCATTACTTCGAGTGAAGCCCAGCTTCATCAAGTAGCTATCTATCCTCTCGTACCAAGCTCTGGGTGCTTGCTTCAACCCATAGAGGGTTTTCTTCAACCTGCAGACATAACTGTCCCGATCCTGAACTTCAAACCCCAGAGGTTGTTCTACATACACCTCTTCTTTTATTGCACCATGCAGAAAAGAGGTCTTGACATCCATCTGATGAAGACTCCATCCTTGCGTAGCAGCAAGGGCTATGATTGATCGAATGGTGGTATATCGTGCCACAGGTGCAAATATGTCATCATAGTCTATTCCTTCCTTTTGAGAAAAGCCACGGGCAACAAATCTTGCCTTGAACTTTTCAGCACTTCCATCAGATCCATGCTTGATCTTGTAGAGCCATTTTGCGGTGACAACTGATTTGTCCTTCGATCTTGGAACCACATCCCAGACATCATTCTTCATTATGGACTCATATTCTTCGTGCATAGCATCCTTCCAGACTTGATGCTTTACGGCTTCCTCAAAAGATCCAGGTTCATATTGTACAATAGTACTCATGGCAGCTAGATACCCTTGGTATCTACACGGCTTCTTGCTTTCTCGGAATGTCCCCCTTGGGGCAGCATGACCCTCAGCATCTTCGAGGGTGTCCCCGAGCCATGATGGTCTCTTTCCCAGTGAAGGAGATGGATCAATAGGGTCCATTGGTCCTTCAATATCAGGAATTGTCTCATCCTGCGGTTCTTCTTGATTTCCAGGCCTTTCTTCATGATTTTCTTCAAATCTTGGAAGATCTACTACTTTCTTCAGGGAAGCATCTTCGTCAAAAGTGACATCATGGCATATCTCTACTTCCCTTTGACCAGGTACATAGACTCTATAGGCCTTAGAAGTTTCGCTGTAGCCCACAAACATTCCTTTCTTCCCAGAAGCATCTAGCTTACTTCTCTTTTCTTTTGGCACATGAAAATAAACAGGACATCCAAAAATTCTAAAATGTGAGACGTCAAGTTTCTTACCAGTGAAAACCTCTTTGGGAGTTTTGGAGTCCAGGGTGGAATGAGGGCATCAGTGTTGAATGTATATAGCAGTATTCGCAGCTTCTCCCCACAGAAACTTCGGTAGACCCTAGTCACATAGCATGGCACGGGTAGCTTCCACAATGGTCTTGTTCTTTCGTTCAACAACGCCATTCTGCTCAGGAGTATAGGCAGTAGTAGTCTCCCTCTTAATGCCAGCTTCTCTGCAAAAGTCCTTGAACTCATTTGACTCATATTCAGTGCCATTGTCGGTCCTCAAAATCTTGATCTTCTTCCCTGTCATATTTTCCACCAAGGCTTTGAAGGCGGAACCACATGAAAGCCTCATCCTTCTTCTTCAAGAAGTATATCCAAGTTTTGTGGGAGAAGTCATCAGTGAATGTCATAAAGTAAGAACATCCTCCCAGGGATGTCACGGGTAGCATACCAGATAGATCAAAATGGACCAGTTGAAAAATATCAGATGTCTTTGTGACACTTGAGGGGAAAGGTCCCCTTGTATGCTTTCCTTCGGCACAACCCTTACATACACCTTCATGATTATTTCCAAAATCGGGCATCCCTGTCACCATCTTCCTTGCTTTGGGAAGGGCCTTGTAATGAAGGTGTCCAAACCTCCAGTGCCATAGTTCAGTTTGTCGGATAGTATCACATGTCATAGCTCCTAGTGGACTTCCTTCAACCTGGTAGAGTGTTCCAACTCTAAAACCAATCACGATAGCTTCCTTGAGATTCTTCTTCCACATGCACACCTTTCCATCAGTGAATGCCATATTGAAGCCTTTGTCTTCGATGGCTGATATAGACACAAGGTTCTTCTTCAATTTTGGTACATAGAGTACATCCTGCAAATGTAGGACTTGTCCTTGAGATAAGTGGAGGGTCACAGTCCCTGTCCCTTTCACGGGATATGTGGCATTATCTCCAAGGATAATTTCCAGATTATTATCCTTCTCAACCATGTCAAAGAGTGCTTCCTTGAACCCAGTGATGTGTCTTGAGGCACCACTATCTATCAGCCAGACATCCATAGTGTCGGGTAGGGATGCAGCAGAGAGGGCAGATACAAGAATGTATTCATTTCTTTTATCAACAACATCTGACTCCTCATACCTGGAGTTTCTAGACCTTTTGAAAGGTTGATTGTTTCCACCAGAGGGAGCCTTCCTCTTTCATTTGGACCTGTCGTTTCTTTGATTTCCATTCCTCTAGTTGTTGTTGTTGTCATCACTATCGGGAGAATCCTTCTTGAAAGGACATTCTCTAGCATAGTGACCAGGCCTATGACAAGTGAAACACTTGCCCTTCTTTCCTTGGGCCCTTGCTCTTCCTTTTTTCTTAGGACCACCAGAGTTCTTCTTTCTAAAATGAGCAGCGTAGGCAGCATTTCTGTCATTTTCGTATTCCTTCATTCTTGTCTCTTCTTGCATGCATCTTGACAATAGCTCGTCAAAGTTAGGAATTGTATTATTATTGAGAATGGTAGTGTTGAATACTTTCCATTCATATGGGAGCCCTCCAAGTGCGGTGAGTGCCATCTCACGATCGGCTATTGTCTCCCCAATAGCCAGCAGATTGTTCCTGGTCTCGGTCAATTTCAGAAAGTATGTTTGGACAGACTCATCACTGCCTTTCTTCAGATTCTTCAATTGATTCTTGAAGAATAGCACCTAGTTTGCATTGTTTACTTTGAACATTTGTATCAACTTATCATACATCTCCTTGGATGTGCCTAGCTCAGATATGTAGGCAACCAGACTTTTATGTATGGATTCCCTGATCATTAGCTTTGCTTTGATCTCCCCCTTCTTATACTTGGTTTTAGCAGCAGCAGTAGCAGTGGATGGCGGTTCTTGTATCTTACCCAATACATATTCCATGAGATCATGGTCTTCCAATTTGAGATCTAATATCATCTTCCAAGCATGAAAGTCATCCCTTCCAGTCAGCTTGTCATCCTCCTTGAAGCCATAACTTGTGGAACTCATTTTTCTTAGTTGGTGATTGCTATAAGTTAGGGCTTGTCTTCACCTCAACTCCAATACCATGTAAATTTTTGTAGATGTTATATGCTTGATGCAATTTTACTTTTATAACAACAATCACATAAACAGTTAAGTAAAAACGCTGATAGAACATACCAGTGGATCTATAGAAGACAAACCAGAAACAGAAGAATGTGTTGGTGCGTTACAGCGGTCAGCAGGATGCTTCAACCAGCAAAGCCTTCTTGGTCGGCCAACCCAAAATGTGTCACAACAGTCCTCAAATCAATTATCCAGTCAACTCAAAGTCAACCCCAGAAAATTCAACGCAATCCATAAAAAGTCAACGCAGGGCAGCAACAATAAATTCAACACAGCTCCAACTTCGGTCAACCTTTTGACCTCGATTTTTGTGCCAATGAGTACGGCCTTCAAAAATCAAACTCTCCACAAAATTTCAGCTCAAAAGGACCATGCGTTGACCAAAGTCAACGCTGGTCAAACTTGCCCAAAAACCCTAACTGCAGAAAATTTCGTCCAGAAACCCTAATTGTAGAAATTTCGTCCTTTTTCCAGCTGCAACTATTTCATCCTTTTCCCACATGAGAACTGCTTCTTAGATGCTCGTATCCAATGAGAAGTGTGTGGATGAGATGAGTGAAAAGCTCTCCAACGTTCACTGTATTTATATCCATCGTTGAGGTGTGTGACACATCTGTTGGGAGTGTAAAACCTTAAGGCCGACCTGCATTTAAATTTATTATAAATAATAAATTCAAAATAAATGTTCTGCTCATCAGATTAAAATCAATTTTATATCTATTTTACACCTCTCCGAAAGAGGAATCCAATACAAATATTGGAATCTTCATTTGAGCATCACAAGATGGAGTTTGGACCTAGTTGTCCAAATTTAACAGAGATAGGTAAGTGGGCCCTCAAAAGTATCTCTTGTGTCTTCATTTTGCGATTGGAGAGAGAAATTTCCTCTTCTAGGGTTTCTAGTTCATTTTTTTGGTTTCATGTGTACATTGACAAATTGCTGAAATAAACCCTAAGACTGAAGCTCATTCACCTTCCCTCACCTATTATACACCTACCTAATCACTTTCCCCACCCCCTACTCCTCATTTTCTCTATTTTCCTACAAACCCTAGCCTAGACTAGACATTTCTATGTTAGGACTGCTTTTTCCCTTTTTGGACCCATTCCCCTCATCCATTCCCTCAATCTTCACTTTCCTATACTCCCTAACATCTCTCCCTACCCCGTTAAATTTTCTCAAGAATTTAGGAAGCCCTCAACCCCTTCATCTCCCTTCATTTCCAAAATTTACCCAAATCCCCTGTTTTTCCCTTCACTAGACCCTAATTCCCTTTCCCGTTGAGCTAGGGTTAGTAATGGATTCTAAAACCACTGAGAAGAAAAGGCACAAGGGAGGTCAGATTAGCAGGTATGAGCCCACTTCAGCAAATGAGGTTATGTCTTCACCCTTCCTCAAAAAATCATTTCAAGATGTTGGTTGCCTTGCCTTTTGCTAAAAGGTTGAGGAATTTGGTTTTCATGACAAACTCACCAGTACTTTTTCCACTAGATTGAGGAGAGACAAGGTGACTATTTCAGGGGTGGTGTTCACTCTTTCAACATATATCATTGACTCGGCCATAGGGATTCCAAACAGTGGATAAAACTGGTTCAAGAGCAAAGACCTTGACCTTGAAAGCTACAACATGTACTTGAAGCCAGCACACAAGGAAGCTCCTTGTAATATTCCCAATTAGCCTTGCTAATTGGAATATTGCATTTTTGCTTTATTTTGCCGCTTTAGCTAGAAATAATAAATAAAGTGAGAAATAAGAGGGGTCAACTCACTTTATTCACCTCACTTTATAATAAAGTGTTCTTTTTCCTAGTAGATTGACGTTGTAACTTAGAGAGGGGGGCCTTGGGGGTCCACTTGAGTATGATGGGGGAGGCATCAGGCTAACCCAAGGTAAACTGCGCAGATCCAGGGAGAGTTAAGTTTTGGAGGGAGTTTGACATTATAAAAGGAGAGGTTCTCACCTCATTTGGATCATTCATGATTTGATATTCCTCTTGATAGCTAGACTTTGTCTGCTTCAGCACGCCGGTTGTTTAGTCGGTCTGCAGCACTGTTTAGTGCACGAGTGTCTCCGGTCGGAGATCTCACCCTTAGCCTCGGGGGACTTCGAGTGCCTGCCCTGGTAAGGTTTTTCTGGTTTCACCCTTAGCTTCGAGGGACTTCGAGTGCCCGCCCTAGTAAGGTTTGTTCTGAGTACACTTTTCAGTTCCAGTAGCAAAGCAGCAGCAGTTTCTGAAGCAAATCTGAGGAGGAGAAAGCCCTCTTGTGGCTGCGCAGTTCAGGGAGGAGAGGACGCTGTCTCATCAGAAGGGAGGACGCTGTTCTAGTCAGGAGGGTGAGGACGCTGTCCCAGGGAGGACGCAGTCCAGATCTGAGCAGAGAAAACGTTGTCCAGGAGGAGGAAGAACGCTGATCAGCCTGGGAGTGAGGACGCTGTCCATTTCTGAAGAGAGGGTTGCAGATCTGAAGGCACATTGATAGATCCAGCCTTGGAGAGGGTAGATCTGAGCAGATATTTGCAGATCTAGTTTTGTATGTTGCGGATCTGGAGGTTTAGCACTAGATCCAGCTTGGGAGATTGTAGATCTGAGGAGATATTGGCAAAGATCTAGTCCGGATCCGAAGGGATAACATCGCATCCCAGACTCCTAGAGGCCGTAGATCCGAAGAGATATTGTCGGATCCGACGATAGATCCGAAGGTTTGGTAGCAGATCCGGTAGTAGGAGGACGCAGATCGAGGGGAGGAATAGGGACGCGGATCTCGATTGGAGGCGATCCGCGATCAGCATCGAGCGTCGTGGTGACGCATATCCGAGAGCAGGCTTGGGTGAGGTAGGCTCACCGACGTTTTCCTAGCCTTCGTAGCTGATCTATCCGTCGGAGGTCTGGGTGATTGGTGCTCCATACGGTACTGCACGCTCGTCACTAGCGAGTGGCGTCTTTCTTTGGGGAGGGATTTGCGGCTGTGAGATCGCACCCATCTTTGACCCAGCCTGTCGTTCATCTTCGAGATTCGGGAGCGGCTAGACGTCGTCCTTGTTGCAGCCATTATTCTCGTCGAGAGGGTCATCCACTTGCCTAGGGCAAGGATAGGTGCACTTACTCGATTTACTTGTACTCCTCTCTATGTACCTTCGATTAATAAAATGGCTTGGTTTCTCAGTATTCTATGTGTCATGATTCGGTGATGCGGTTCGACGATTATATTTTCTTTATCCGTACTTGGCATATTTCGTTTTTATTACCGGTTATTTCCCTTTGGGGATATTGGCGGTGGTATCGTAGCTTATATCCGGCTCGACTGTGGTGCTAGCGAGTCTATGACGTCCGAGGGTCACCCCCGTCTCTTCTGGGGGAAGTGATTCTGATTCGAGAGGCGAGAACAGGCGGAATCCAATGGAGGCCATGTTTGCAAAGTTGATGAGAAGATGGATGCATTCATGAAGGATGTGACCAAGAAGATTGCAGGGGACGGGAGAGAACCCCCTAGGGTTTCCCGAGTAGGGGGAAGGATCGGGCGTGTCTAGCTAGCATACGCGGATGCTATTCCCATTGTGACAGCGCGAGGGTGAATTCCGCACCCACGCGACCTCACCATGCCTACCTCTACGAGGAGGAAGAGGAGCAGACAGCACCAAGAGATGGGGTCTAGCCCAGCATGCGGTTCTGTTTGCGTGATTGGCGAGCATGGGACCGAGAGTTCATGGACGCTTTTCCTTTTCATCAATATATCCCGAGCTCCGATGTGGCGGCAAGTCTTATGATCGAAACAAGGGACGTGGATCCCACCGTGATAGTAACCGTGCGGCAAGCAAATTTCACTTTGCCGATGTTTGATGGTTCACCGAAGACTACGGCCAAGTCTTGGGTGGAGAAACTAGACCTCTATTTTCAGCTTAACCGGATGCCGAGAGGGAGGCCATCAAGATGGCCGCATTACATCTAGAGGGTGAGGCCCGTGACCGGGTGGTTTCCATGGGTTGACAACACCGGGGCACTCCGGCAGAGTGACCACATATGCTTTGAGTTCACCAGGGAGAGTGGTGGAACGTTTTGACCCGGGAAGGACCCGGATCAGCCTTTCCTCGAGCCGACCAAGCTCGAAACGGACGGGGAGTGCGAGAGGCATACATCTCGGACTTCTTGAGGGTTTCGGTGATGGTACCGACTTATCTGCGAGCTCGGATGATCACGATGTTTGTGAGAGGGCACGTCGGGAACCACTTTCGTGGTCTAGTCAGGTCGAACAAACCAGGCTACACTTACAGACGCTTTATCGGTAGGGGCCCGTGACCCTACAAGATGTCTTGCCTAGGACCCGGCCACCTTATCCCCGGGAGACAGAGCTTTCCGGCCCCCAAGGGTAAGGACACGAGGGTCCCGCCTCCCAAGGCGAATCCGGGACGAGGACAATATGATGATGAGGCCCGAGGAGAGAGAGCGAGACGGAAGCGATTATGCTCACCTGCCGGGAGCGGTGGGCACCGGGGACACGAGTGCACGGCGGGGGAAGGCACATTTCATAGAGGTCTTCTCCGAGAGCGATGGAGAAGAGGATGAGATGGATGATGAGGAGGCAGGGGAGGATGTTATGCGAGGCAGCGAGTACCTACCTCCTCCACCACCGCATGCGGGTGGGGCATCATTTCGCACCTACGGGGGAGCTCTAGCAGACATTACGAGGAGTCCCCGAGTATCGACATTGCGCGTACGTGGGACAGTGCAGCGGACGAGTGTTTCGGTCTCTAGTAGACGAGTGGGGGCCACCCACAACTTCATCGATGCGGATGGTCGCACGGAGAGGCATACCCACGGAGGGCTTTGATGGGTTTTTCGGTTTTGGTTCCAGGGAGATCGGACCATGGCTTGTGCTCGATATGTACCCGAGTTATCGGTGACGATGGGCACCTATACATTGACCGATCACTTCTTTCGTGGTGGACATTCGGACACCAACGTGATATTGGGAGTTCAGGTGGCTTATTACTGCGGGGAAGGTCACAACATATTGGAAGGCCTTGGAAATGGAGTGGGATGATCCCAAGACGGGGAGGCATGAGAAGATCCGAGGGACGTGAACACATCCGCCCCGGACAGGTATCGGCACACGGCATGGAGGCGACATTCCGCGAGAGGAGATATAGAGTGGGCGGTCGAGTTGCGGGCTTCGAGAGATAGTAGATACGGGAAGGGCGGTGCACGATCTACGGACTCTTCTCGACGGTGTATGCGGTGGTTTTCGGAGACATTCCACCAGGAGCTGACCACCGGATCGGGGGTTTGAGCACACGATCAGAGTTGGAGCGAGGGGTATACAGCAGAGTGATCACCACCCGATATAGGCATCCCAAAGCCTATCGGGATGAGATAGAGCGGGCCATTCGAGAGTTGCTGGCCCTCGGGCACATTCGACGAGCACCAGTCCTTTTGCGCTTCTTCGATGAGTCTGTGAAGAAGAAGGACGGCACATGTGCGCATGTGCATTGATTACGAGCTCTGAACAAGAAGACCCACGAAAAACAGTACCCATTCCCGGGATCGATGAGTTGATGGATGAGTTGAGAGGGAGCACGGTTCTTCTCCAAAGATTGATTTGAGGTCCGGTACCATCGGATACGCATGAGGGAACAGGTGACATTCCCAAGACTGCGCTTTGGGTGTCATTATGGGCACTTTGAGTTTCCTGGTCATGCCAGTTTGACGACCAATGCACTGCCACTTTCCGGTCTTGCATGAACCATATCTTTAGGGATCATCTCGAGGAAGTTCGTGCTTTGGTTTTCTTTGATGATATTCTCATATACGACGAGTGACTGGGAGGAGCACCTCGGCCATCAGTGAGACAGTCTTGCGCATTTCTGGAGGAGCAGCAGTTCTTTGCCAAAGCTCTCCAAGTGTGAGTTTGGATTGACGGAAGATGTTGTATTTGGGACACATCATAGGAGTGGATGGGGTGAGAGTCCACGACGAGAAGATCCGGGCTATCAGTGGAGTGGCCGAGCCGCGGAATGTGACGGAGCTTAGAGGGTTCATTGGTATCCGTGCCTACTGGAAGTTCGTCGAGGGCTTCTCACGGCTTGCCGCACCCCTCACGAGGCGACGAGGAAGGGGCATTCGGTTGGACGGATACCGCCCCGGCCGAGCTTTTGATAAGCTCAAGGAGGTGATGAGTAGTTTTCTCGGTCATTTGGCATTGCCGATTTTCACTCGACCCTTTGTCCTAGAGTGCGATGCATCGGGGAAGGGATTGGAGGCCGGTTTGATGCGGGAGGGTCATCCGATTGCGTTCGAGAGCCGAAGCTCCTTCCACACGAGAGGCTTTATCCCATCTATGACAAGGAGATGTTGGCCATCATGCATGCATTGGCCAAATTCCGGCGGTACTTGGTAGGTGGCGGGGTTGGTGGGTGAGGACAGATCATAATAGCACTGAAAGTACTTTCTGGGGAGCGTACGATTCTGAGAGGCGACGAAGTGGATCGAGCAAGATCCGAGCTTACGACTTTGACATTGAGTATGTCAAAGGGAAAAGAAATAACGTGGTAGCGGACGCCCTTTCCGTAGACCAGCCCACGTTATCCCTCATGAGCTTGGACGGCGATTGGAAGGCTCGACTACCGGTTGAGTATTCCAAGGATAGATTTGCATGTGAGGTCTTTCGGATGGACGTGTAGCGTATAGCGGATACGAGGGTGGCCGATGAGGTCATCTATTACGAGTGATAGGATCTTCTTGACGGGGATCTCGGCTCAAGGAGAAGATACTCCATGCTTCTCATGATTCACCATTGGCGGGCCATCGGGGGTTCACCAAGATGTACGGTGGCCATCCTAGGAGAGATTTGCATGGAAGGGCCTCAAGGAGGGACGTACTCCGGACATGTTCGGGAGTGTGAGGTTTGCCGGCGGAACAAAGGCGAGATGAACCATCCCCGCGAGGGTTGTTAGCGGTCGCTTCCCATCCCGAGAGGGGAAGTGGGAGAGTGTTTCGATGGACTTCATCACGGGTTTGCCCACAGTGCGAGGGGCAAGGACTGCATCTTCGTAGTACGGCTGACCGGCTAACGAAGTATGCTCATTTCTTCGCCATTTCGGCGCAGTATACGACGGCGCAGCGGTGGCGAGCTGTTTTTTCGGAGATTTTCAGATTACATGGTCCGCCCAAGACCATCGTTAGTGACGAGACGGCCGTTTTATGGGTGGTTTTTGGCGAGAGCTCTTTCGACTAGTAGGGACTGAGTTAACACCGAGCACTAGCTATCATCCCCGGGACGGATGGGCGGACGAGAGATAGTTAACAAGTGGGTGGAAGGCTACTTGCGTAACTACGTCGATGGGCGACGAAGAGCATGGTTGAAATGGCTACATACGGCGAAATCTTGCTACAACACAACCCACCACATGACTATTGGCATGACTCCCTTTCTATGCGTTGTATGGATACCATTCCTTATCTTTTTGTGGACGTGATGTTTGATAGTCGGCAAGGCTCCCACGAGCCAGATGTATGGATCCAAGAGAGCCAAGATATCCTCAGGGCTCTCAAGGACAACATAGCCACCGCACAAAATCAGCAGAAATTGTATGCGAGATAGGGGGCCGAGTGGAGAGACACTTTGGTAGGATCTGGTCTACCTACGGGTTCTGACCATACCGCCGGTCTTCACTCAAACAGAGGGAGGAGAGAGCTTAAGCCTCGCTTTTATGGACCGTACGGGGTGATTCGTAGGATCGGACTGAAGTTGCATATGAGTTGGAGGGCTGCCCCAAGGCGGCCGCCGGATTCATGTAACATTTTCCATGTATCATGCACAAGAAGGCGCTGGGCCGGCACGTGACGGTCCGCGGGGAGCTACCACCAACGAGATGATGAGGGGGCACTTGGTATTACGCGCGGAGGCCAGCTATTGACACACGGGGAGAGGGACGTTGCGGAGCGAGAAGATCGAGAGAGTTCTTGGTGAGATGGAAGAATACGCCGGATGAGGATGCCACTTGGGAAGATGAGAAGATCTTGCCAAAAGCATCCTCACTTCGGTTTGCTTGAGGACAAGCAACGTTTTGCCGAAGCTAGCATATTCCCAATTAGCCTTGCTAATTGGAATATTGCATTTTCGCTTTATTTTTCCGCTTTAGCTAGAAATAATAAATAAAGTGAGAAATAAGAGGGGTCACCTCACTTTAGTCACCTCACTTTATAATAAAGTGTTCTTTTCTCCTAGTAGATTGACGTTGTAACTTAGAGAGGGGGGCCTTGGGGGTCCACTTGAGTATGATGGGGGAGGCATCAGAGCCTGGCAAGCTAACGCGGGTCAAAGAAGAGTAAAGGGAGCAGTTAAGTTTTGGAGGGAGTTTTGACATTATAAAAGGAGAGGTTCTCACCTCATTTGGATCATCCATGATTTGATATTCTTCTTGATAGCTAGACTTTGTCCGTTTCCCGGCGACGCCGATTGCTTTAGTCGGTCTGGCAAAGATCGTTTAGTGCACGAGTGTCTCCCGGTCGGAGATCTCACCCTTAGCCTCGGGGGGACTTCGAGTGCCTCGCCCCGGTAAGGTTATTTCGGTTTCACCCTTAGCTTCGGGGGACTTCGAGTGCCCGCCCCTAGTAAGGTTTGTCCCGAGTACACTTTTTCGGGCTCAAAGAGCAAAGCGACGAGCAGCTTCCGAAGCAAATCCGAGGAGGAGAAAGCCCTCTTGTGGGTCCGCAGTTCGGAGAGGAGAGGACGCCGTCTCATCGGGAGAGAGGACGCCGTCTCATCGGGAGAGAGGACGCTGTCCATTCAAGAGGGTGAGGACGCCGTCCCAAGAAGGACGCGGTCCCGGATCTAGCAAGGGAGAAACGCCGTTCAGGAGGAGGGAGAACGCCGGCTCAGCCTAGAGTGAGGACAGCCGTCTATGTTCGAAGGAAAGGGTTGCGGATCCGAAGGGCCCATTGTTAGATCCAACCTTGAGAAAGGGTAGATGCGGCGAGATACTTGCGAGATCTAGTCTTGTATGTTGCGGATCTGGAGGTTTAGCCCTAGATCCAGACTTGGGGAGTTGCGAGATCCGAGGAGATATTGGCAAGATCTAGTCCGGATACGAAGGGATAACATCGGATCCCGACCCCTAGAGGCCGTAGATCCGAAGAGATATTGTCGAGATCCGGCATAGATCCGAAGGTTTGGTAGCAGATCCCGGTAGTAGGAGGACGCAGATCGGGGAGAGAATGAGCGGACGCGGTTTGGGCTCGATCCGGCAGGCTCGACGTTCGAGCGAATCCACTTGGTAGGGACGCATGATCCGATGAGCGAGCTTGGGTGAGGTAGGCTCAACGAGCGTTTTCCTAGCATTCGGGAGCCGATCTCTGTCCGTCTCGGAGGTTTGGGTCGAGCGGTGCTCACCTACGTGCACGCGCCGTCACTAGCCGAGCCGGCGTCTTTTCCTGTGGGAGAGGGTTTTTGCCGGTGGGAGATCGCATTTACTCATCGTCTTCGCCCTAGTACCGTGCGGTCGTCTTCGACGTCGGAAGCTTAGGACATGCCTTGTTGCGGCCATTATCCGGTGAGAGGGTCATCACTTGCCTAGGGCAAGGATAGGTGCACTTACTCGATTTACTTGTACTCCTCTCTATGTACCTCGATTAATAAAATGGCTCGGTTTCGAGTATTCTATGTGTCATGATTCGGTGATACGGTTCGACATTATATTTTCTTTATCCGTCGCATATTTACATTTCATTCTTTATCGGTTATTTCCCTTTGGGGATATTACGGTGGTATCGGGAGCTTATTTCCGGCTCAGCTCGTGGTGCTAGCGAGTCTATGACGTCCAGGGGGTCACCCCCGTCTCTTCTGGGAAGTGATTCCGATTCGGAGGCGAACGCGGCGGAATCCAATGGAGGCCATGTTTGCAAAGTTTGATCGAGAAGATGGATGCATTCATGCAGGGATGTAGCAAGAAGATTGCGAGGGGACGAGAAGGAACCCCCTAGGGTTTTCCGTGTAGGGGAAGGATCGGGCGTGTCTAGCTAGCATACCGGATGCTATTCCCATTATGACAGAGCACAGAGGGTCGAATTCGCACCCACGCGACCTACCATGCCTACCTTTCCCGTGAGAGGAAGAGGAGCAACAGCACCACGAGATGGGGGTCTAGCCCAGCATGCGGTTCGTTTGCAGGATCATGAGCATGGGACCGAGAGTTCATGGACGCTTTTCCTTTTAATCAATATATCCAGCTCCGATGTGGCGGCAAGTCTCATGATCGAAACAAGGGACGTGGGCTCCCACCGTGATAGTAACCGTGCGGCAAGCAAATTTCACTTTGCCGATGTTTGATGGTTCATCAGAAGACTACGGCCAAGTCTTGGGTGGAGAAACTAGACCTCTATTTTCAGCTTAACCGGATGCCGAGAGGGAGGCCATCAAGATGGCCGCATTACATCTAGAGGGTGAGGCCCGAAGCCGGTGGTTTCCATGGGTTGACAACACCGGGACACTCCGGCAGTGACCACATATGCTCGAGTTCACCCAGGGAGAGTGGTGGAACGTTTTGACCCGGGAAGGACCCGGGATCGCCTTTCCTCGAGCTGACCAAGCTCAGACGGACGGGGAGTGCAGAGGCATACATCTCAGACTTCTTGAGGGTTTCGAGTGATGGTACCGACTTATCTGCGTCTCGGTTGATCACGATGTTTGTGGAGGGCACATCGGAACCACTTTCGTGGTCTAGTCTCGCCGAACAAGCGGCTACACTACGAGATCGCTATCGGTAGGGGCCCGTGACCTACAAGATGTCTTGCCTAGGACTCGGCCACCTTATCCCCGTGAGACAGGGCTTTCCAGCCTAAGGGTAAGGACACGAGGGATCCCGCCTCCCAAGGCGAATCCAGGGACGAGGACGTATGATGATGAGGCCAGGAGAGAGTGCGAGACGGAAGCGATTATGCTTCACTGCCGGGAGCCGTGGGCACGAGGACACAAGTGCACGAGCGGGGGAAGGCACATTTCATAGAGGTCTTCTCCGAGGGCGATGGAGAAGAGGATGAGATGGATGATGAGGAGACGGGGAGAATGCTATGCGGGCCCGCAGAGTACCTCACCACCTCCACCACGTGCGGGGTGAGGGCATCATTCGCACCTACGGGGGAGCTCTAGCGACATTACGAGGAGTCCCCCAGAGTATCGACATTGCGCGTACGAGGACGGTGCGCGGACGGCAGTGTTTGAGTCTCTAGTCGACAGGTGGGGCTACCCACAACTTCATCGATGCCTCGGATGGTTGCATGGAGAGGGCATGTACCGCGGAGAGCTTTGATGGGTTTTCGGTTTTGGTTCCGAGAGATCGGACCATGGCTTGTGCTCGATATGTACCCAGAGTTATCGGTACGATGGGCACCTATACGTGACCGATCACTTCTTTGTGGTGGACATTCGGGACACCAATGTGATATTGGGAGTTCGGTGGCTTATTACTGCGGGGAAGGTCACAGCAGTTGGAAGGCCTTGGAAATGGAGTGGGATGATCCCAAGACGGGGAGGCATGAGAAGATCCGAGGGACGGAGCACATATCCGCCCCGGACGAGTATCGGCACACGGCATGGAGGCGACATTCCGCGAGGGGAGATATGAGTGGGCGGTCGAGTTGCGAGCTTCGAGAGAGTGATAGATACGGAAGGGCAGTGCACCCGATCTACGGACTCTTCTCGACTGGGTATGCGGTGGTTTTTCGGAGACATTCCACCGGGACGACCACCGGATCGAGGGGTTTGAGCACACGATCGAGTTGGAGCGAGGGGATACGGCACGGTGATCACCACCCCGCATAGGCATCCCAAAGGCCTATCGAGATGAGATAGAGCGGGCCATTCGGGAGTTCTTGGCCCTCGGGCACATTCGACGAGCACAGTCCTTTCGCTTCTTCGAGTGAGTCTTGGTGAAGAAGAAGGACGGCACGACTGCGCGATGTGCATTGATTACGAGGGCTTTCGAACAAAGAAGACCTACGAGAAAACGGGTACCCCATTCCCGGGATCGATGAGTTGATGGATGAGTTGAGAGGAGCACGGTTCTTCTCCAAGATTGATTTGAGGTCCGGGTACCATCGGATACGCATGAGGGAACGGGACATTCCCAAGACTGCTTTGAGGTGTCATTATGGGCACTTTGAGTTCCTGGTCATGCCAGTTTGGGCACGACCAATGCACAGCCACTTTCCGGTCTTTGCATGAACCATATCTTCGGGATCATCCGAGGAAGTTCGTGTCTGGTTTTCTTTGATGATATTCTCATATACAGCGAGGACACTGGGAGGAGCACCTCCAGGCACATTGAGACGGTCTTGCGCATTTTCGAGGAGCGGCAGTTCTTTGCCAAAGCTCTCCAAGTGTGAGTTTGGATTGACGGAGATGTTGTATTTGGGACACATCATAGGAGTGGATGGGGTGAGAGTCCACGACGAGAAGATCCCAGGAGCTATCGAGGGGGACCGCCGAGCCGCGGAATGTGACGGAGCTTAGAGGGTTCATTGGTATCCGTGCTTACTACGGGAAGTTCGTCAAGGGCTTCCTCACGGCTTGCCGCACCCCTCACGGAGGCCGACGAGGAAGGGGGCATTCGGTTGGACGGATACCGCCCAGCGAGCTTTTGATAAGCTCAAGGAGGTGATGAGGAGTTGTCCGGTGCTGGCATTGCCCGATTTCACTCGACCCTTTGTCCCGGAGTGCGATGCATCGGGGAGAAGGGATTGGAGCGAGTTTTGATGCGGGAGGGTCATCCGATTGCGTTCGAGAGCCGAGCTCCTTCCACATGAGAGACTTTGTCCCATCTATGACAAGGAGATGTTGGCCATCATGCATGCATTGGCCAAATTCAGGCGATGCCTGGTAGGTGGCGATTCGTGGTCGAGGACGGATCCATAACAGCTAAAGTACTTTACGGGAGCAGAAGCGAGTCTGCGGGAGGAGAGGGCGAGAGGTGGATCGGCCGAAGATCCGAGCTTACGACTTTGACATAGAGTATGTCAAAGGGAAGAACAACGTGCAGCGGATGCCCTTTCCCGTAGACCGGCCCACGTTATCCCTCATGAGCTTGGGCGAGTTGGAAGGCTCGACTGCGGTTGAGTATTCCAAGGATAGATTTGCATGTGAGGTGCTTTGGATGGACGGATGTAGCGGATAGCAGATACTGAGGGTGGCCGATGGGGTCATCTATTACGAGGATAGGATCTTCTTGGTCGAGGGATCTCAGCTCAAGGAGAAGATACTCCATGCCTCTCATGATTCACCATTGGGCGGGCCATCGGGGTCCTGCAAGATGTACGGGGCCATCGGGAGAGATTTGCATGGAAGGGCCTCAAGGAGGGCCGTACTCCAAAGCATGTTCGGGAGTGTGAGGTTTGCCGGCAGAACAAAGGGGGAGATGAGACCATCCCCGCGGGTTGTTTGCGGTCGCTTCCCATCCCGGAGGGGAAGTGGGAGATTGTTTCGATGGACTTCATCACGGGTTGCCCACGGTGCGGGGGCAAGGGCTCCATCTTCGTAGTAGTCGACGACGGCTAACGAAGCATGCTCATTTTTCGCCATTTCGGCACATTATACGAGCGGCGCACGGTGGCGAGCTGCTCGGAAGATTTTCAGATTACATGGTCAAGACCATCGTTAGTGACGAGGATCGGCCGTTTTATGGGTGGTTTTTGGCGAGGAGCTCTTTCGACTAGTAGGGGCCCGGAGTTAACACCGAGCACTAGCTATCATCCCCGGACGGATGGGCGAACGGAGATAGTTAACAAGTGGGCTGGAAGGCTACTTGCGTAACTACGTCGGTGGGCGGCAGAGAGCATGGTTGAAATGGCTACATGCAGGCGAGTCTTTCGCTACAACACAACCCACCACATGACTATTGGCATGACCCCTTTTCTATGCGTTGTATGGATACCATTCCTTATCTTTTGTGGACGTGATGTTTGGTGTCGGCGGGGCTCCCACGAGCCACCATGGATCCAAGAGAGCTAAGACTCCATCTCCCGACTCTCAAGGACAACATAGCCACCGCACAAAATCGTGCGAAAGTGTATGCGAGATAGGGGCCGAGTGGAGAGACACTTTGAGGTAGATCCGGGTCTACCTACGGTTACTGACCATACCGCCGGTCTTCACTCAAACGAAGGGGCAAAGAAGCTTAAGCCTCGCTTTCTATGGACCGTACGGGGGTGATTCGTAGGATCGGACGGGTTACATGAGTTGGAGCCGCCTCAGCCGGCCGGATTCATAACATTTTCCATGTATCATGCGGAAGAAGGCACCGGGCCAGCACGTGACGATCAGGAGCTACCACCGACGGATGATGAGGGGCACTTGGTATTGCCGACGGGAGGCCATTGTGACACGAGAGGCGGTGCGGAGCGAGAGGACTGAAGAGTTCTTGGTGAGATGGAAGAATGCGCCGGAGAGAGGATGCCACTTGGGAAGATGAGAAGATCTCATGACATCTCACTTCGGCTTGCTTGAGGACAAGCAACGTTTTGCGGAAATTTGTAATATTTCCCAATTAGCCTTGCTAATTGGAATATTGCATTTTTGCTTTATTTTGCCGCTTTAGCTAGAAATAATAAATAAAGTGAGAAATAAGAGGGGTCACCTCACTTTAGTCACCTCACTTTATAATAAAGTGTTATTTTTCCTAGTGGATTGACGTTGTAACTTAGAGAGGGGGCCTTGGGGGTCCACATGAGTATGATGGGGGAGGCATCAGGCTGACCCAAGGTAAACTGCGCAGGTCAAAGGAGAGTTAAGTTTTGGAGGGAGTTTGACATTATAAAAGGAGAGGTTCTCACCTCATTTGGATCATTGAAGATTTGATATTATTATTGATAAGCCTAGACAATGTACCTTGACCTGCCGATTGTTTAGTCGGTGCGCGACAGCATTTAGTGCACGGTGTCTCCCGGTCGGAGATCTCACCTTAGCCTCGGGGGCTTCGAGTGCACGCCTCGGTAAGGTTTTACGGTTTCACCCTTGGCTTCGGGACTTCGAGTGCCCGCCCTAGTAAGGTTTGTTCTGAGTACACTTTTCAGTTCCAGTAGCAAAGCAGCAGCAGTTTCTGAAGCAAATCTGAGGAGGAGAAAGCCCTCTTGTGGCTGCGCAGTTCAGTGAGGAGAGGACGTTGTCTCATCAGGAGAGAGGACGTTGTTCTATTCAGGAGGGTGAGGACGCTGTCCCAGGAAGGACGCAGTCCAGATCTGGCAAGGGAGAACGCTGTTCAGGAAGAGAAGAACGTTGTCTAGCCTGGGAGTGTGGACGATGTCTATTTCTGAAGGAAGGGGTTGCAGATCTGAAGGCCCATTGTTAGATCCAACCTTGAAAAGGGTAGATCTGAGCAGATACTTGCAGATCTAGTCTTATATGTTGCAGATCTGGAGGTTTAGCCCTAGATCCAGCTTGGGGAGTTGCAGATCTGAGGAGATATTGGCAGATCTAGTCCAGATCTGAAGGGATAACATCAGATCCAGTCCTAGAGGCTGTAGATCTGAAGAGATATTGTCAGATCCAGCATAGATCTGAAGGTTTGGTAGCAGATCTGATAGTGGAGGACGCAGATCAGGAAGGGACGGACGCAGATCTGGTTTGGAGGCTTCAGATCCAGCAGATCTGAGCATTCAGGAGCAGATCCACTTGGTAGGACGCTGATCTGATGAGCAGGCTTGGGTGTGGTAGGCTCAACAGCGTTTTCTAGCCTTCAGGAGCTGATCTATCTGTCTGGAGGTTTGGGTGACTGGTGCTCCATCTGTTTCTGCGCTGTCACTAGCAGAGACAACGTTTTTCATTGGAGAGGGTTTGCAGTGGGAGATCAGTTATTTATCAGTCTTCAGCCCTAGTACCAGCGCAGTTCATCTTCAGCATTCAGAGCAGCTAGGACGCTGTCCTTGTTGCAGCCATTATCTGTTGAGAGGGTCTCCACTTGCCTAGGGCAAGGATAGGTGCACTTACTCTGATTTACTTGTACTCCTCTCTATGTACTTTCTGATTAATAAAATTTTACTTGTACTCCTCTCTATGTACCTTCTGATTAATAAAATGGCTCAGTTTCTGGTATTCTATGTGTCATGATTCAGTGATCTGGTTCAGCGTTATATTTTCTTTATCTTCTTGGCATATTTCTGTTTATTACTGGTTATTTCCCTTTGGGGATATTACACTCCTACACATATCTTTCCATTTAGACACTTGCTGGACAAATATGCCCCTCTCATGAAATTGATCATGGGGTACTTCACATGTGAGGGCAGGTACTCAAGGTTATACCAGTATCATATGAGACTCTTGATGCATTTCACCAGTGTAAAAACCCTAAGTTTACCTCATTACCTCTACAAGAGCATGGTAAAGATGGCATAGAAGGTCAAGAGAATGGGAGAGAATCATCATGCTAGTTTTTTTCACCATGGCTTGGTGAAGCTCCTAGTTTTCCATTAGTTATCACAAATCAATTTGTCATGGGATGGTTTTGTATATTCAAAATATATTTTGTCTTCTCTAGCTCAATCTAGCAGTCACTCTACACCCTTGGCTTCACCTACATATCAAGAGGTTGCTTCCTCAAGAAAACCTACCAAAATAGTTCCTAGGGCAGAGGTGACACAAAATTATGTCAAAGGTAAGAAGCTTGTGTTTGCTCCAGATATTGTTGAAAGGGCCAAGCCTACATCAGGTGAACAAGGATCATCATCACACCATGAGGCACCATTGCAATATGAGGATCCATTCCATCTTGACACTAACATCGCAGACTTGGAGGTGAATGAAGAGAAAAAAACACTGGAGCAGATCATCATGGAGAAGGATGATGAGATCATAGAACTTAAGGATAGTTTTTCAAAGGTCAACTTCTTGGTTTCATTCTTGCAGCAAGAGAATATGCAATTAAAGGTAAATCAACTACTCTTAAATAAGCCCAAGGTTGATTTGAGCAAAGATGATGTAAAAGGTAATGCGGTATTTTAGATTGATGAATCAGTTGATTAGGAAGAGCAGGTTAGAAGAAATATACCAAGGACAAGAGGCCTCAAGAGGGCACTAGAACAGCAAAAAGAAGCATCTCCACCAAAAACTCAAATGACAGTTGATGAGCTTATCTTGGTAGAAATTGAAAAAGACAAGGTAGGATGGCTTGATAGAGTGAATTTCCACATGGAAATTCTTCTCAAGAAGGAAAATAGGAATAAAAACCTGCAAAGACACATGGCCATGCATTACTATACAAGAAATCATGTCTCCCACGTAAGAATCAAGCAATTTAATAAAAAGCTCAAGGAAACCCTAATGAGGCAAAAAGAGAAGGATAAGTTGGATTTTCTTGTTGAAGCCTCCCTCATAGCATGACACGTGATCACAACCCTTCATGGTACAATTTTGGTGAAATTTTGAAGAAGTTTTGGAATTTTTTGGTTTTTTGAGACTTTTGGCTAATTTGGAAATTGCAATATAGACAAAAGCGCAGCGCCTTGTATTCTGCCATCCAAATGCCAAAAATTCAACTTTTTGGATATATAATGACCTATACATCACATATATCCACTTGGGATGTCTTGTCAGCAATATGGTGAAGAGAAAATTCGGAAAAAGGGGTCAAAAACACACTTTATGCCACTATTTTGGAATAGGCATTGCGTGTTTGGTAGTAGATGTGGGAAAATCCATTTTTCTCCCTCATGGGGTGTCCATTTGGCTTGATTGAGGTGTCTAGTGACAACAAGACATCCTCATATTTCCAGAACATCTTTCAGAAGTGGATTTGGATCATGGGAAGGCCTCCAAAAGCCTCTCATATGGCAGGTGCTCCGATTTATCATAAGTGCAATGCACTTTATTAGTCAGGCGCTGCGCTTTTCCCTGTGTGTATTTTTTCGAAGTTTTTCTCAGTGACTCTTGGTATGATGATGAAACTACTCTAGTTTATTGTTGATGTGATGTAATTAAGGGTGAATGGGCTTTTTATGGTCTCTTTGATGTAATTTTTGACCTTATTTATGAGGAGCAGCTTAGTCAACTCTATTTGGAGGGTTTGTTCAAACCTCCCTAGACATTAGGGTTTTGTTGAGAGATATTTGTAAGTTGTTCCTACACTGAGGGATTCAACCCCTGATAGAGAGGAAGTTGTTTTTCAGTCTACATGTATGGACTTTTCAATCATTTTAATGGTTGGACATCAGAGGGTGAAAGTCTTGTAGTACTTCATCACTTTATAGAGGAAATCAAAGGACATTTGTAGCTATTATTCAGGAATTCTCATGTTGTGAGTTTGTGATAATGTTTTCTCTTTGTTATAGTTTTATATGAATGATATACCTATATACTTACCATACCTATGATCTTCAGTGATTTTCCTAAGAGATTATAAGCAGAATTCTTTTCATTAAAGCTTTGTTTTGTTAGGAATATCATTTTGTGTAATTTTCCTTCTTGATAAATGAATTCATGGTACACATTCTCATTATGATCTCTTGCTCTTTCAAACCCTACACTACATAGACAAACTCTTAACCAAACACAAAAGCATATCTATCTTGCTCCTTTATATCTCTTGCAGTTGTAACCTTTGATACTTTGACCTAGTTCCCTGATTTTCATCACTCATCTAACAAAAAAACCCTAAAACTTTCAAAACCATAGAGTTGAGCTATCTAGCCTAAAATCCATTCTTGTACTAGTCAAACACTTGGTTGTGTTTTTTATAAAGAGAACCCTCTCTGGTTTGGTAGGGCTAGATTCCAAACTAAAATCTTGGTTTGAGGTTACCTCCGTCGATATCCTTTCAGCCTTGGGACATTGTGGAGGCTAACATTTCTGGCATCGTTGTCGGGATGTTATCACCCTGTAATTCAGAAGGTTGAGGACAGAACCACGGAGGGAAGCATCAAACCGCTTTGGAATCTAGGACCTAGCCATCCTAGATTCAGAGAGGGCTCTCTCTGTTAGATATAGCTTTGTTTATAGGGGAATTTTAGGCCAGCTATTAGTGCATAGGGGTTTGTTTGAAGATTTGGTTGAGGCAGCAGAAGGGGGCCATTGGGCTATGGAGTCAAATAGGTGAAAACATATTCAAATGGATGAATCACTGAGGTCAGGTGCAACCAGGCAAGCTAGCTATGTCAATGGATCTTTACATCTTGTGAAATGGAAAAGCGGAGGAGATGAAGGTTCAACTGGAATGCAGAGCAAGCCATCTCTAAATTCTACATTCTGATCTCAGAGGAAAACATAATGTACTATTTCAAGACTAAGCAGGGTACCCCATGGTAAATCCTACACAAAAATTTATATCCACGGTAAAGAAAATAAAATAGTATGTGAAACAAGGGAATAACAAATTACATGGGAGAGGTACTTCACCACAGATCATAACACAAGAATCTGGAAAACAACATAATCGTTTATTCATCCAAAGAGAGTGCTTGCAAACAGTTGAGTCTATTACAATGGTTTTTCCCTTTTGGGCCTCCCTCATACCTGCTAATGCATGCAGCATTTATACAAAACTTAAGTCGTTAATATTTCTACTGCAATGATTACATTCAAACAAAAACTAGACAAGTGGAAACATGCAGGCGGTGATAAGACAAGCTCGACCTCCAACAATGGCTTTAGAAGTCCATTTATTAATTGTGCAATGATCAGGATTTGGCTGGTGTGATGCCGAAGAGGCTAGGAAGGCTCTGACACCTTGGCTCTTCATCTTCAGAAAATTGCTGTGGACTTATTAAATTTATGAGGTGTTGGCATTTTCGTGGATCGGTGGTCATGCTACTGCCTCTTCGTTTTATGCTTTTATATCACAAATGCCCTTTTTTCCCGACTTGACCCCACTGGCATGTTCTTTTTGAATGAGTCTTCAATCCTGGTAGCTTTGGCGGATTTTAAAACATAAACCCTTTGTTCCTTTAACGTTTGGCAGAAATTTCCTTCTTTTGGGTAAATGGTGGAAAACCCTTTGAATGTGTAGTCGAGTCCTGCTGTTGTGCTTAACCCTTGTTCTTCACAAAACAACGTATTTGACCCAATGCACCCAGATCTGAAATCCTTTAGATTTCAGCGATATAACCACATCGCATACATGCCAACATCGCACTTCGCATGACGCAAGACTTAACTTTACCTTTGCACTTCGCCTTTAAAACTTTCTATGTGTGATTGCAATCGAGCCCCACCACATCGCATATTGCACTTCGGTGATTATAACTCAAACCTTTAGCACTTAACTCTTAAAACTTGCAATGTGTGGTATTCGGGCCAGGGCCACGTCATCTGCCATGTCACTTTGCCACGTCACTGCCATGTCATCATAAATTAACTGTGGTCTGTGGGGTCTGGGCCACGTCATCTGCCACGTTACCTTTCCACGTCACCTTGCCACATCACTGCCACATCATACCCACATCAATGTTACATCATCTTGCCACATTCATCGCCCCACTTCACATTTCGCATTTTTTGTGGCTTATCGCAACAGTTTAACTTGCAATTTCTTAACATATAAATGTAAAACTCGCTGATATGCGATATGCAATGTAATCTTCGCCGTTGATCTGTGCCCAAATCCAACGATCCTCACTTCTCCTTTGTTGTGGTTTTCCGACTTTGCTTCTTTGGTTGTAGCCGTTCATTTCTTTCTAGTTGTTCGTAGAATACTTGACTTGTTCACGATTTGTCCCGTGTTCACGACTTGACCCGCTTAGCTTTCACGACTCAACCCAAATGTGCACGTATTGACCCAACACATTCACAACTCTGCCCAGCACGTTCATGACTTTGCCTTTGTTGTTTTTCTACCTTAACTGCTTCTCTGCTGCATTTTCTTCCTTTGATTCTTTCTTGCCGTGTCACCTTGCCATGTCATCGCATATCGCACTTCGGTGAATTGAACATTTACCTCCACACTTATTCTTTAAAATTTGAGATTTGAGATTTGTGATTGGGTCCCACTGCATCGTGTATCGCACTTCGGTGATTTTAACACTTAACTCTGTGTTTATCCTTTGAAAATTGCGATGTGCGACATGCTATGGTTACATCGCAAGTTAAAAATTTTAACTTGCGGGCGCTAGGTGCGCTATCCTCCTGAGCTTGCGACGTGCGATATGTGATCGCATCGCATCACAACTTAAAACTTTAAAGTTGTGGGCGCTTAAAGGTAAGTTATAAAATGTGTGAAGTGTGAATTGTGACGCGTTAAACGATGGAAAGTGCGAAAAGGCGGAAGGTAAGGAAAATGTGAAATGCAAAGATTTGCATGCGGATTTTGGTAATGTATAAAGGTTGGATGGGTCCCAAGAAATTGCATCGGCGGAGTTTTATGTTTCGGCGATGAGTTAAGAAGAAAAGGTTAAAACTTGCGGGTGCAAAGTGTGGGCAAGAGGTAAGGTTTATGGCATACGACTGTTCGATGGGCGGGCGGAGCTGCAGTAAGTGGTAAGTCATAAATGATATGGCTGCTAGTGGGTGGGCAAAGCTATAACAATATAATTTCGGTCTTTAATATAAATTAATTAATCCCAAAGGTTATGTATGTGGGTCTTGGGGTTTAAATGGGATTAAGAGCATTGGAGCTCATAATTTGGGAAAATGAAAGGTAAGAAGAGGGTAGATGGAATGAATGAGTGCAGTATGGATTTTTCTCACCATCACACTTAATCAACAACACTTTCCTCTTTCAACTAAACTAAAGGCAGATAGATTCATTTGATGCTCTTGATAGTCAAGATTTTCCTTTTTTCCTTAAAATAAAAGATAGCCATGGAATATTATTTTCAGTATGAAAGACCTGAGAAAATAATTAGTCACCTTGTGATATTGTGAAATACAGGAGTCTAACAGTGGCTCCAGTTGGGGATGGCAGCTCCTTCAGGAGGTGTCAAGAACACCGTATACAAGTGGCCTGATCCATTGGGCTGATCCCAAATCTGCAACTTAATCTACTACAAAACCTCTGTGGTTGACAATCTTGAAGTTGAAATCAACACTCTCTGCAAATTGAAGTTTGGAATACACTTGTACTGAAAAATGGAAAGAAATCTGAAACTAAAACTAGAAATATTCTCATATTACTGAGCTTTATTTGCAAACCTACCTACCCTACTCTACTGAAACTGTTGTTGTTCTAAATGATACAATAATGCCAGTGCAACCAGTCAAGTAGCAACAAAAATATATGGACAACTTGACTGCTTGCCAGGAGAATCAACAGTGTAACTTGATTATGTGTCCTCATAACCAAAGTTATAATATGTAATGGCAACTGCTGATGTATTTGATCATTATAGAGAATACATGTTTCAAAACTTGAGCTAAAAAGAACCTCCATATAATCTACTATACGATCAATAAAAGCATGATGTATGATTTTTTCTTTTAGGCCTTCAATGAGTAGTTGATCAGTTGTATCCCTAATATTAAAACTTGAAACCTCATCTTCAGTTTGGTACTTGAAAGCACAATCATCCTCAATATGTAAGTCAACAGGTAGTACAATTTCCTCTTTCTTAGGGGAAGGAAGATTTTCCAATAATTCTTTAGGATCTCGGAAATTATAGGAATAAATTTGAGAGTTCAAAAGTTCAATACCAGTTTCATATCATTCAACAACTATCTCTAGAAAACATGTTTTAGCTTCAGGACTAAATTTGCTTGATTTCAAAATAAGAAAGACAGCCTGTAGGAAATCTACATCAAGCTAAAATTTTGATAACTGATTCCTAAATGCATTTAAAACTTCACTAGATAGAAGGTATGCCACAAACCTTGTCATCCTGTTCAGTAGGAACTTTGACCAGCATGTTGTGGAGTCGCCATGAATGCTCAAAAGCTGGGTTCCTTGAATCATGGAGTTGTCAGGTGAATAATGCAGCCTTCTTGTGTCTGGTCACTATCCACCATCAGTTATCAGATCTGAACTTTGATCTATTTTCTGAGGAAGATAAATTTTGTCCCCAGCGGAGTTGCCATTATGTTGTCACCCTGTAATTCTAAAGGCTGAAGACAGAACCACGGGGGGAAACATCAAACCGCTTTGGAATCCAGGACCTAGCCTTCCTAGATTCAGAGAGGGATCTCTCTGTTAGATATAGCTTTGTTTATAGGGGAATTTTAGGCTAGCTATTAGTGCATAGGGGTTTGTTTGAAGATTTGGTTGAGGCAGCAGAAGGGGGAAATTGGGCTATGGAGTCAAATAGGTGAAAACAAATTCAAATGGATGAATAACTGAGGTCAGGTGAAACCAGGCAAGCTAGCCATGTCAATGGTTCTTTACAGCTTGTGAAATGGAAAAAAGGAGGAGATGAAGGTTCAACTGGAATGCATAGCAAACCGTATCTAAATTCTACATTCCGGTCTCAGAGGAAAACATAAAGCACTATTTCAATACTGAGCAAGGTACCCCATGGTAAATCCTACACAAAAATTTCTATCCACAGTCAAGAAAATAAAACAGTTTGTGAAACAGGAGAATAACAAATTACATGGGAGAAGTACTTCACCACAAATGATAACACAAGAATATGGAAAACAACATAATCCTTTATTCATCCAAAGAGAGTGCTTACAAACAGCTGAGTCTATTACAATGGTTTTTCCCTTCTGGGCCTCCCTCATGCTGCTAATGCATGCAGTATTTATACAAAACTTAAGTCGGTTAATCTGTCTACTGCAGTGATTACATTCAAACAGAAACTGGACAAGTGGAAACATGCAGGTGGTGATAAGACAAGCTCGGCCTCCAACAGTGGCTTTAGCAGTTCGTTTATTAATTGTACAATGATCAGGATCTGGCTAGTGTGATGCCGAAGAGGCGAGGAAGGCTCTGACACCTTGGCTCTTCATCTTTAGAAAACTGTAGTGGAATTATTAAATTTATGAGGTGCTGTCGTTTTCGTGGATCGGTGGTCATGATGTTGCCTCTTTGTTTTATGATTTTATATCACAAATGCCCTTTTTTCCCGATTTGACCCCACTGGCACATTCTTTTTGAATGAGTCTTCAATCCTAGTAGCTTTGGCGGATTTTAAAACATAAGCCCTTTGTTCTTTTAACGTTTGGCAGAAATTCCTTTCTCTCGGGTAAATGGTGGCAAAACCCTTTGAATGTGTAGCCGAGTCCTGTTGTCGTGCTTAGCCCCTGTTCTTCACAAAACAACGTATTTGACCCAATGCACCGAAATCTGAAATCCTTTACATTTCAGCGATATAACCACATCACATGCATGCCAACATCGCACTTCGCATGGTGCAAAACTTAAATTTACCTTTGCACTTAACCTTTAAAACTTGCGATGTGCGATTGCGATCGGGCCCCACTGCATTGCATATCGCACTTTAGCGATTATAACTTGAACCCTTAGCACTTATTTCTTCAAAATTGCGATGTGCGGTATGCAAGCCAGGGCCACGTCATCTGCCACGTCAGCTTGCCACATCACTGCCATGTCATCATAAATTAACTGCAGTCTGTGGGGTTTGGGCCACGTCATCTGTCACGTCACCTTACCACGTCACCTTTCCACGTCATATCCACATCGCTGCTACGTCATCTTGCCATGTTCATCGCCCGCACTTCGCATTTCACATTTTCTGTGACTTATCGCATCACAACTTAAACAGTTTAACTTGTGATTTCTTAACATATAAATGTAAAACTCGTCGATATGCCCAAATCCAATGGTCCTCACTACTCCTTTGTTGTATTTTTCCGACTTTGCTTCTTTGGTTGTGCCCGTTCATTTCTTTCTAGTTGTTCGTAGAATACTTGACTCGTTCACGACTTGCCCCGCATTCACCACTTGACCTTCTTAGCTTTCACGACTCAACCCAAACATGCACGTCTTGACCCAACACGTTCACGACTCTGAACAACACATTCACGACTCTGCCTTTGTTGTTTTTCTGCCTTAACTGCTTCTCTATTGCCTTTGCTTCCTTTGATTCTTTCTTTCCACTTCACCTTGCCATGTCATCGCATATCGCACTTCGGAAAATTTAACATTTACCTCCACACTTATTCTTTAAACTTTGTGATTTGCGATTTGCGATTGGGTCCCACCGCATCGCATATTGCACTTTAGTGATTTTAACACTTACCTCCGCGCTTATCCTTTGAAACTTTGACGTGAGACATGCGATATGTGATCACATCATATCCAACTTAAAACTTTAAAGTTGCAGGCGCTTAAAGGTAAGTTATAAAATGTGCGAAGTGCAACGCACTAAATGCTGGAAAGTGCAAAAAGGCAGAAGGTAAGGCAAATGCGAAATACAAAGGTTTTCATGCAGATTTTGGTAATGTATAAAGGTTGGATGGGTACCACCAAATCGCATCGGCAGAGCTTTATGTTTCATGATGAGTTAAGAAGAAAATGTTTAAACTTGTAGGGTGCGAAGTGCGGGCAAGAGGTAAGGTTTATGGCATACGGTTGTTCGATGTTCGGGAAGAGCTGCGGTAATTGGTAATTCATAAATGATATGGCTGCTAGTGGGTGGGCAGAGCTATAACAATAGAATTTCGATATTTAATATAAAGTAATAAGTCCCAAAGGTTATGTATGTGGGTCTTGGGGTTTAAATGGGATTCAGAGCATTGGAGTTCAAAATTTGGGAAAATGGAAGGTAAGAAGAGGGTAGATGGAATGAATGAGGGAAGTATGGATTTTGCTCACCATCACACTTAATGAGCAACACTTTCCTCTTTCAACTAAACTAAAGGTAGATAAATTCATTTGATGCTCTTGATAGTCAAGATTTCCCTTTTTTCCTGAAAATAAATGATAGCCATGGAATATTATTTTTAGCATGAAAGACCTGAGAAAATAATTAGTCACCTTGAGATACTATGAAATACAAGAGTATAACACAGAGAGCGAAGTGATAAATCTTCCCTGGGTGTATTATTACATTTTCATCGAATTCTAGGCTTGTGGGTGATAGGACCTAATGTTCGAGAAGGCCGATTCAAGTTGCAGAGAGACAAAGTGCAGAAACAAGTCAACACTGACTCCTAAAAGGCATACACGATCGAATCCTGATCCACACCCAGCATCTCCCATTGAAGATCCAGAAAGACTCATAAGAAAAAAATACCTCAGCATTCATAGATTCAATCAAGTTCATCTACTTTGGTAAGGTCTACATCTCTACCTTCATAATTTCTTTCACTTGAAGATATTCCTTTAGATCCAAATCTGAAACATCTTTGACCGAAATTGTATTTGATCCTTTAAGGTTATCTGAAATAACATCTCTGTCTGAAATTGTAATATCCCAAATTGGGATTAATAGTAATAAAAGTGAAAATAGACAAAAAAAACTACGGCAATAGAAAATACATCATCAAAACATGCAAACTGGAGCCAAAAACAACTTCTTAACCATTTTATTAAAATATTGGAGATGAAAAATAAGTACAACAGTGCTAAAAAAGATAGCACTATAGCCAGCTAAGCTGATTGTAATGGTGTTGGCGAAAAGGGAGGTCTTTGGGCAAGACCCAGGTTTAGGCTTAGAGCCAACAAGATTCTGTTGTAGTCTAGGACAACGCTAGCATTTTCATCCTGCTCAAGAGAGCGAGTCTCACTCGAGGCGTGTCGTGACCTTACTAGGATTAGAAACTAGACCATTAACACTAAAGAGAGAGATTACTAACAGCAAGTCATTCATCACTTCATATAGGGCACATTCATCATATATCAACTAAGAGACAAGTTATCGTTCATCCATACACATTCTGAGCATCGAATTAAAATTTTAAAATGGCCAAACATACAATAATAAAAAACTATCAATTATTCCATATCACACAACACAACATCGGTTTGGATCTATTAACTTCGCTCAAAACATTACAAACATACTCCGCAGAGTTCAATACATCTCAATCCAGTATATATGGCTCCGCAGAACTCTTCCTAGACTTTGATCCTCTATCCACCTCTAACCTGCCTCAGAGTCACTCCTTCCTTGCTTATCTGCTCCTACCAACTGACACTATCAGTCTTTGCCTCTTTTTCGCCCAGATGTTCCCTTGTGCTCTGCTGCCTTTCGTCTCTTTTCCGCCATTGGCTCTGTTTCTGGGAGTTTTTATGCTTGTTCATTGTCTCTCGTTCCTACCATTTGTGCCGTCACCTGCCTATGCTCTGCCAAATGTCTTCAAGTTTTCCGCAACCGCAACAGATCCTTGCCTATCTTGATTGTGTTCCACCACCTCCTCCTTTCGCTTCTATCCTTCCGCAACTCCAAACTGTATTGTCCAAAACAAAGGCCCCAACAAGCCCCGACCACGTGCTATTGACTCATTCCAAGTCAATATTTTCCTTCTGTAATGGTCCCTGGTTGTCTGTCAGCTTCTGGTGTTGGCAGAGTTCCCTCCACTGTCTCCATTTTTGTCTTCTATTGTTCTAGTTGGCCTTCCTTTAACAAAGGCCCCAACTTTGGAACCTTGTTCATCGCCTCTGTCTTGAGCTGTGTGAACTCAGTGATTTCCTATTGCCATACTTTTATTACGAGCTCCGTCTCGGTGACCAATTTGTCAGCATGAGTTGCGTCCATCACTTGTGGCAAGTTGTGGAACATCTCTTTGAGTTTGGGTTCGGCCTCGGACGCCAGTTGTTGAATTGATTCTGCCTTATGTTTCATTGGGTGTCGTAGGGCCCTGAGAAGTTGTTTTTTTGTCTCCAAGCTCTCTTCGATCGTTTGATATTGTGTCAAAAGTGCATCGGCTTGGAATAGAGCTAAGTGTGGTTGACCGAGTCTGTTGTTCCCTTTATCTCGAGAACGATCTTTTGTAGTTTCTCTGAGAAGGGATAGGCCTTCATTGTAAGTGAGTTGGAGCACTCATGAAGTTGCTCCAGTAGATTATATGCCTGTATGACCATCGTTCCCAGTGTCTCCTTCATATCATGCATCTGTTTCTGCCTCTCTGTTACCTTTTTTGCATACACCGTAGAAGGGTTCGGTAGCACTGGTTTCACTGCAAGTGCTTCTGTCAGTTCCTAATTTGCTTGGCCCAGGGTGGCACATGCCATTCTCACATGAAGTGATCGTTCAACTATCGAGAATGATGAAATGTCTGTTGTCGCGTTGTTGTCTATTCTGGTGATTGTTGACCATAGGTCTTTGAAGTTCTTCGTGACTTGATCAAGCTATTGCTGAAGGCCATCCCTCTCGTGTTGGAGTTGATTGCGCTCATTAGTAAGCGTGATAACTTGTTTTTGATGTTGTTCATATCTTTGTAGGAGGTCATTGTGTAGATTATTTTCCTACCGTGCGACTATCTGTATGAAACTGAAGAGTTGCACGGGTCCCCAATTCTGCATGTCACCATTGCTCGTCATTTTCGGGCTTGGATTCTGATCCCTGAGTGGTTTCCCACTAGAAATATATCATTCTGAGTGTCCTTGGGGAGATGTGGGTTGACTTTGTGGTGTTGTTTGAGATTCGGGAATGTGATGACTGGTGGATGGTGGTTTGGGTATGAACTGCTGTAGTAATAACATGGACTGTTGGAATGGGTTCAGTGAGGTTTCGATAAGCGATGTATCTGTTAGCCACCTATATTTTTCAAACTATATCAGTTGGTGGCTAAATGTTCTTGGTAGCCTTCAAGAAACAAATTCAGGACTAAAATTGTTGGTACTTGAAGTCTGTTGGTAAAAGCCTAGACTACTGGCTGGTTCTACCTGCTTTTCCTCCTATTTGCCTCTGATGATCCAAGAAAATCCAAATCAAATATTGCTGCATCCTCCTCCCGTTTCCTCTCCCCTTCTTCCACCTTTCCTTCGTTTCCTCAACCATACTTTCATCCATAAAAACCCCCATCAAACCCTCTCATTTCCCTTTTTTCACCCATTAATCTCATTTCCTGAAGTCAAAAACCCACTTTTTGACCTATCGGAACCTTTCTCCTATTGTAAAAATCATTAAAAAAACCATAGAAAAACATGTGTTTCTATGCGTTAGGCTTTAGCCCCTCAGGCTAAGCCCCTTTTCTGTTTCCGCCTTCATATGCCCCAGCGCCGGAACCATCTGCTAAGACCGCCAGGCGCTTAACCCTCAGAAACAATTTATCACCCGAAAACATTGAAAACCTTTGTAAAACGCAAAGTCGGGTTTATTTTATTTTTTCCACCAAAGAAATTATATTAAAACTCGGCCGTCGATCTGTCCCTCGGATCGACGGCGCGGAGTGTATCCCGTCATCTGGTGGACCCCCCCCTTTCGCCGCGCTGTTTTTCATTTTCCGCCTGTTTCATGCCCGCACCACCTTTCGTCCGGAAGCGGTTTTAGACCGTCGGCCAGCGATTCCACGCGCTGGCCGACACGTGTTCTCCACCTCACCCCCAAAACCTTCGTGCCATGTCTTTCTCCCACGCGTTAAACCTCGTCCTATGGCCCCGCAGCGGGATTCATCCCCGCCGTCGGATCTGGGCCCTCCCATCCGACGGTCCCCGATCACCTTTCCTGCTCGACCTTTAACGAATTCGCTCGCCCGTTAAATCTTCCCCAGTGCATTCAAGAGCCGATCCCCACCGTCGATCTCCGCAGATCGACAGCTCTCATTTATTCTCCCGATTCCGTTGTACAGTCCACCTTCCTCCCCGTTGACTGTTCGACTTGTTCCCAACCGTTGATCGCAATGCGATCAACGGTCCCGATCTCTCCATTCTCCTGCACGCCCTCCGATGCAGTCTATCCATATAACGCAGGATTTCCTCATTTTTCTTGTTTTTTGCAGGTTTTTAAGGTTTTTCTTCGTATTCTATGAAAATCTAAGGGATGAGGGTGACGACTCCAATCCTTCCGATTTATCCAGGGAATCGATCATACGGAGAAGAACAAAGATATCTACAAAGTTTCATGAGCTTTGGTTGCCGCACGTCCCTGTAAAGCTTGAAGAATGCCGTCGATATCAGAGCAGAGAAAGAGTATCGGATTGAAGACAGAGTGAACCAGAGCAGTGGTTTTGTGAGAAGATTGGCGGGGATTACGGCTAAGACGGTTATCAAAAGCCTAATCCCCGGCTCAGAACACGGATTAAAGCAAAACCTAAAAGTGTTCGGCAGACAGATCGCCTCCACCGCCATACTTCGAGGCGAATTGATTCCTCAACCACCACAGTGCCACCTATTGCCTCAGAAAGCTCAATCAGAGGATGAATTTATTAAACAGGATCAGATATTATGCCTGGAACAACCAAAGAAGTTATTGCTGCACCGGGTTTCAACGATAGAATGTTTGCAGAGTAACCCTAACAGTACGCAGAGCCTCAAAAGTCAATATAAGCTCTCTTCGAGCTTACTTCTTAAGTATAAACACATTAATGCTATGTAACACCTGTAGAATTTCTTCATCGAACCTCACGGGGTCAGGAAGACATTAATTCGGCATTGATTGTGTTTCAGATCTTTTAATCAGATCTCACCTCCTCATCCTTCTATAAATACTTCAATAGAAGATGAGTGAGGGGTTGATTTTAGTTGGTTGTCAATGTAATTGCTGCAGTATTGTAGCTGTTTCTGAGTGGAAAGCTCTTGACTGTAAATAGTGGTTTCATGGGCTCTTGGAGCTCTGCTTGTAACAGATAGGTTAGGTTGTGAAGAGAGATGGATTAAAACATTGGATTTGAAGATTGTAACCGGTTTGAAGCAATCAATACAAGCAGATTTATGGGATCCTGGTCTATGCTGATGGTGATGTTATTCTCACTGTAACTTGTCATTTTATTTCTGTTTTCAATTCGTTCCATTTTCCACTGTAAAGAACAGTTTAAACAGTGTTAGAGTTTGCTGTATATCAGTGATCTTCTTTGGCTGAGCAATCTTTATTTAAATGTTTTCTTCTAATAGTGTTATTTAGAAATGATTTAATTCAGTCTACGCACAAAGATGCTGGCGTTCCCTCATCTTTTCGTCACTGTTGAATGTTTTTTTTAAATGTTACTTTCACGTATGTTGTGTAAGGAATGAATTGAGGAAATAAAAGGTTAGCCCTGAGTCCCTTTCTTGTTTGCTCAACTATTTTTCTGTTTCCCTTAGGATGTGTCAAAAGCTGACTAGTTTCAAAGTACTTATCAGATCTTGGGCCATTCTTTGTTATCTTGGTAATTTTCTTGAAAGTAACTAAGTAAAGAAGGACTAAGATGAGGAGAAAGGTGAGCCCTGCCCGCTAGTTCCTGCTCCAAAGGTTGCCTTTAAGTTTCCATTTGTTTTTTAATCTGTGTTCTATTAGAAGTGTATCAAAGGTTGGCTAGTTTCAAAGTACTTACCAGATCCTAGTTTGCTTCTATGTTTTTCTTAAGTGCCTGGTCAAAGGCTGGCTAGTTTCAAAGTACTTACCAGATCCTGGGCTGCTCTTTGTTCTGCATCTGTTAAATTCCCTTTCTTTTTGTACCACCCCATTCCATAAATCAAACTTCAAAAGAGATCCTTAGGCCTAGATGACTTGCCCTATAGATTAGTCTTGAACCTGGATGCTTCAATTAAATTCTCTTATGACTCCATAGCCCAATGGATTGAAAACTTGCCACCATCTTTCTTTAGAATTAAAGCTTATTTGGTTCACTTGCAACTTCTCACCTTTGAACCTATTTGCATATAGATCTTTCCGTCTCAGACAGCAACTATGTTCAGCCATCTGAGAAAACCAGACAAAACACTTGGCCTTCATAACTAGCCTAATATCATCACCCTAAACTTCAAAGACAATATCCATCTTTGTACATATTGGAGAGATCCCTCTCCGGATTCAGGAGGGCTAGATCCTAGAATCCCAAAGTTGGTTGAAACGATGTTAACTCTGTGATCGGACTTTGCCAATCTTGCTTGTTACAGAGACCTAACATTTCTGGCGACTCCACTGGGGAGGACTTTAACTCAAAATCTCTGGTTCCATGACAATTGTTCTACTTTGCAGCTGAGCCACCAGGAACTAAAATTTCTGGCGACTCCGCTGGGAACCCTTACCCAGAACCCTCATATAAACATCTTGAGAGTAAAAAGCAGCCTTTCCAAGCACTACCAAAGAATGGTAATCATGATAAAACTTGTTTTGATCAGTGACAAACTAGGTCAATCCTAGGGTTCTTTTAAGTTTTTATCTAACCTTGGAAAATCAGCTAGCTTAGCCATAAGGATAGACTGTCTTTGTTTCATAACCGTAGCTAAGTTTTGAGGCAAAGTTAGGACATTCTTTTAAACCACAATATAAACAATTAAGAAAATACCAAAAAACATTTCAGATTGGTAGTAAAACACTAGTTTTGATATCTTGTCTACGTCTTTGATGTGTTTTACCCTATACTCTTAGACAGAGTCTGGAAAGGGCCAGGTAGCCTCTGGATCTCATCCTCTTTTGGGGGTGACATATCTGGTGAATGCCCTCCCAGTCAATCTCTGGTTAGAGTTGGTTGTGTTTCGAGACATCTCTGAAAAGGAATGTCTCATAGACACTGTGGTGGACAGTGTACTCCTTGGAGAATACTTTGAACCGTCCACCTGGCGACTTCACCATCCTGAACAGACCTGAAGGCTCCACTGGAGAGAACCCTTATCATTTTAAAATTATTCATGTTCACTTAAAGGACTGCAGGATTCGAATTGAGAAAACAGACTAGTTAACCGTCTAAAGATTGTCATATCTGGTTGAACTTTTCTTGTTCAGATTGGGTCTATTCACATAAACATTGTGGCTCCTAAAAAGATTCATACTAGAGCCCATCCTGACCCAGATCCTCCTGAAATAGTTGATAACCCTGAAAGAATTCTCAGGAAGTCTCCTAGAATACAATCCTCAACTATCTTCAGACCACCCCTGAGAGCCAATTCAGTCCCTGAAAACCTTTCAACTCTTCATGAATCACAAATTGACTTATTAAACCCATTCAGAACTAGGTCATTTGGTGATTTAGATCAGTTAGATTCTGACCCTACCCGTTCATCTCCCGAAACCAGCGAGACTCTTGGGAATAGAGAATCAACACCCCCAGATTTACATTTCTTACATAATCTAGGTGTCCCTCATCCAAGGTCAGCTCAAAAATCTACTGTTGTTCCATCCCCTTCTTCTCATTTTTCACCCACTGTTCAAACCACTCCCCTTCAACCCACTCATCCTCTTGTAAATCCACCCCCACCGCATATCATGGCAGCATGGTATGCTCCCTTAGTCCTTCCTGTACCATTAGTCAATCTTCCACAGGACTATCAGTCCAAAATTCCATTATATGATGCTAATAATACCATAACAACATCTCAACATGTGGACAAGATGAATGACTACTTTGACAGAAATGAAATTGATAATGAATTTGTCAAAATCAGATTGTTTGCTCAAAGTTTGGGGGGAGATGTGAGAAAATGGTTTAAAGGTTTAACCCCCCATAGTATTAACGACCTTCAAGCCTTCCATCAAACATTCTTAAACAAATGGGAAGTAAGGAAAAACCCTCTCCAAGTCCTTGCCGACTATAACAATCTCCATAGGAACTCTGGGGAAAGTGTACAAGCTTATTGTACCAGATTCAATAGTGTGTATAACGCACTTTCCCCTAAACTGAAACCTCCTTAGGGATCAGCCTTAAACAAATTTCCGGAAGGGTTTGATCCAGACATGACATATTCGCTCAGAGAAAGAGTCTTTGCAACCCTTGAAGATATGCAAAGAGGTGCTCTTTCTGTGGAGGTGAACCTTATGGAGAAAAGGGCAAGGATGAAAGCTGAAAAGAGAGTATCTTTTAGAGAGGAATCCACCCCTTCTACTTCGAGCTCGAAGATGGAAAGAATGATGGAAGAAATGATGAAGAAAATGAGCATTCTAGAGAGAGCACAAGCAAGTCTAAATCAAAATGCTCCTCAAAACAGAAACCAAGACCAGAATCAGAATCCTAGAAGGAATCAGCCTCCAAACAGAACCAGGGAGGATGATCAGCAGATCATCCCTCCCTTCCATCAGAACTTTTTAAGTGAGGTTGAACAAACAGATCAAATAACAGAGGAAGATGATATAAACTTGTTTGGGGTAGATGATGATGACTTTGAGGTTCATTATGATAATAAACAAGGTCTTTATACACCTTATGATGACAGAAGAAATGATGCTGAGAACAGCTATCAAAACATGGAGAATGCTGTCATAGAACCTTTAAGGGAATATGAACTCAGAAGTAAATCTAATCAACGAACCCCCAAAAATGAAACCTCTGACAAACCTTCTCAAAACAGCACTGCAACCAAGTCTAAAACGATCAAACCAAAGGACAAAACGGTGGTGGTCGATTCTGGTAGTGGTAAAGAGAAAGGCACTCAAAATATCGAAAAACAGAGCGCCAACGATAGTAGTACTAGCACATCGGTTAGTACTCCTGCGAAAACAACTGTTTTGACTGTAGATAAACCAAATCAGCAAGCGGTTATTGCTGATAAAGTGGCAACAAACAGGGCTAAAGTCAATACTTTGAAGAATCAAAACCTTTTCAGCCTAGAACAGGAAATCTCAAAGATTAAAATCTCTGTCCCTTTGACTGAGTTAGCTGCCCAACATGTATATAGGTCCAAAATTTTGAAGGCTTTAAACTTAGAAGATAATGAAGATACTCTCAATCTTAATGATGACCAACCAGAGCTTATTTTTGGTCCAAAGATTGAAGGAAAGTTCCAAGAAGGCCCTGTCCCTCCCTTTTATGTAAGCTTAAACATTCATGACAAAATTCTGCATAATGCTATGCATGATTCAGGTGCTTCCCATAATCTAATGCCAAAAGCTGTAATGGAGAGCCTGGGTCTTGAAATTACCAGACCCTATAAAGACCTGTACTCTTTTGACTCGAGCAGAGTTAAGTGTCTAGGATTGATTAAGGATCTCTGTGTTAATCTAGCCCAAATTCCAGCTAAATGTTTAGTCATGGATATTGTTGTGGCTGATGTCCCCCCAAAGTATGGAATGCTTTTATCACGATCTTGGGGGGCTAAGTTACAGGGGACCATGCAAATGGACATGACCTATGCAACTATCCCTGTCTTTAACCAAACTAGGAAGCTTTACAGGGAATCCCACATGCAGTACACAGTAACAAGCCAGGATCGGCCTCAAAACTCCCCTCTCTATGCTATAAACACGAGCCTTGATTCTTTTATCATGTTCAATGATCAAGCTCTCACAGAACAAATTGTTTCAATAGAATCGATGGTTGAAATAGAGGAGGAGGAACACAACGTGCAAATGCCGAAACGGTCTATTGTGTCTGAAGATCCTAGCAAACTTAACACAGACCTGGAACTCCAAGTTATCAATCCTTTGAGCTCAAAACTTGATAGTCAGAAAGACAGTCCTCAACCCAACGAAGCACTTGAGAAATCAAATGATACAACGTCCATTCATCAAATGGAAGGCCTCTCTGGACTATGTATTTTGATGGGTCATGCACCAAAACAAACGCTGGTGCAGGTGTCTGGATCACTAACACTGAAAACAATCATACCGAATGTATCTCATGAAAATTAAACTTTCAGTGTTCCAACAACATAGCAGAATATGAATCCCTTCTCTTAGGCTTGCATCTTTTGAAAAAATTAGGTGCCAAGAGAATCGATGTTTATGGAGATTCTGAATTAATCATTAGGAAAGTTAATGGGGAGTATAATGCAAATCACCCAAGACTTAGGGCCTACAGGAATGATGTTGTTGATCTTTTGAAAACATTTGAGGAGTCCTCTTTATCTTTTGTCCCAAGAAAAAGAAATATTGCAGCCCACAATTTAGCCTTTGCTGCTAGAACCTTCCCAATGCTGTATGATGACACCTCTCAGATAAAATTCAGACCAGCTATCCCAGATAATAAGAAATATTGGCAGGTATTTGATGGAGATAAACAAATAGAAGACTTCATGCAATTCAGAAATGAGTTTGAACCCCATAGTTCAGATTCAGACTATGATACAGACTGCAATGAAGAAAATTTTCTTGGCGAAGAAGAACCATCTCCACAGCTGGTAGATATAAGCCTTCAGACTATCACATCTACACACCAAACAAAATTAAGTCCAAAACCTGAAATAGAAGAAATGGAAACTCTGCATTCTGAAGATGATAGTCTGCCCAAGGGTTTGGCCCCTCTAGAAGAACTATTTGATTTTGATGATGTGGCCAACAAACCGAAGCTGGAACCTGTAGAAACCGAATTGGAGGAATGTAATATAGGCAGTAAGGAAAAACCGAGATTGATCAAACTGTCTAAAACTTTACTAGCTCACATTAAACTCAAATACTTAGAGCTGTTTAAAGAATTTTCTGATGTTTTTGCATGGAGTTACGAAGATCTTAAATCCTATGACACTGAAATAATACAGCACAAAATCCCTCTTAAAGAAAACCAGAAACCATTCAAACAAAAACTGCGCAGAATCAACCCTGTCCAGTTGCCATTGGTTAAGAGGGAAATCATGAAGATGCACGATGCTGGTATTATTGTCCCTATTAGATATTCTGAGTGGGTATCTAATCTGGTGTCTGTTAGGAAAAAGACTGGAGAAATCAGACTTTGTATAGACTTCAGGAATTTAAACAAAGCTTCATTGAAAGACAACTACCCTTTGCCCAAGATGGATCATATTTTACAAAGGGTGGTAGGGTCTAAAAGAATTTCTTTGCTAGATGGCTATTCAGGGTATAATCAAGTCCTAGTCCACCCTGATGATCAATTAAAGACAACTTTTACTACACCATGGGGCACTTTCATGTATGTGAAAATGCCTTTTGGTTTAATGAATGTTGGAGCAACCTTTCAGAGAGCCATGGACATAGCATTCTCGGAAGAATTAGGCTTCTTCATCATTATCTATCTTGATGATGTAACTGTGTTTTCAAAAACAGATGAAGAACACTTAGAACATTTGAGAAAAGTTTTCAAGAAGTGCAGAAAGTTTGGGATATCATTGAACCCTAAGAAAACTTTATTCGGTCTCCAAGAAGGTAAACTTCTTGGACACATTATTTCAGAAGAGGGTATAAAGATTGATCCCATGAGGATTGAGGCCATATTGAAAATCTCTCATCCTCGAAATATCAAAGAGTTGCAGTCTTTCATAGGAAAGATTAACTTTTTGAGAAGGTTCATCCCCAACTTGGCTGAGCTCCTTAGAAAGATCACAAACATGTTGAAAAAGGAGCAAGGGGTAAAATGGACCTCAGAAGCAAAGACATCCTTTGAACTGGTGAAACAAGCGTTAACCAAAACACCGGTTCTCATAAGTCCTGATTTCTCAAAAGATTTTTATATCTTCTCATTTGCATCAGAACATACTATCGCTGCTGTCCTTTTACAGAAAAATTCACAAGGACAAGAGCAGCCTATTGCATTCTTTAGCAAGGCATTAAGGGATGCCCCTTTGAGGTATAACATTATGGAAAAATAGGCTTTTGCTTTGGTAAAAGCTTTAAAGGACTTCAGGGTATACATCCTTCATTCACACATCATTGCCTTTGTCCCAAATTCAGTTGTGAAAGACATCCTAACCCAGGATCCAGATGGTAAGAGAGGTAAGTGGATTGCTGTTATTCTTGAATATGATTTAGAGATTAAACCCACCAAGCTCATCAAAGGTCAGGTTCTAGCCAGGTTAATGGCTGAATCAAATTGTGAAGTTCTTGATATTAATATGATTAATGCTTTGGATAACCGAGAAGATTTCCCAACTCCCATTGTTGAAGATTATTTTGAGAATTCTCCCTGGTATACTGATATTGTTTATGTTTTGCTTAATTTAAATACCCCTCCTGGTTTATCCAAAACAAAGGCAAGATTCCTTAAGTTAAAAGCTGTAAACTATTGCATTATTGATAAATGTCTTTATTGGAAAAATGCTAGTGGTATATTGCTTAAATGTTTGCCTGAGTTTGATGCAGAAAAGATTAAGCAGGAATTCCATGAAGGAGAGTGTGGAGGCCATTTGTACTGGAAGTCAACAGCCAACAAGATTTTGAGGGCTGGTTTCTATTGGCCTACTCTGTTTCCTGATGTACATAAACTGACAACCACTTGCCATAAATGCCAATTGTTCGAAGGCAAGAGAAAATTACTACCCCTTCCTCTGCATCCAATTACTGTTGAAGCCCCTTTTCAACAGTGGGGACTTGACTTCATAGGAGAAATCCACCCACCATCCTCTGCCCAACATAGGTGGATCCTTACCACCACAGACTACTTCACTAAGTGGATAGAAGCCATTCCATGTAGATAGGCCAATGATTCAGTTATCATCAAATTCATAGAAACCAACATCCTCTCCAGATTTGGCTGTCCTACAAAAATCATCACAGATAATGCAGCAGCATTTGGATCAAAGAGAATGGTAGAGTTCTGTCACAAATACCAGATAACATTGGGACACTCCACAGCCTATTACCCTCAAGGTAATGGACTTGCAGAATCTTCCAACAAAAGCTTAGTGAACATAATAAAGAAATTGTTGGAGGACAACAAGAAGTCTTGGCACATAAAGCTGGTCCATGCACTGTGGGCTGACAGATTGACATTAAAGAAATCCATTGGTATGTCACCCTTCCAGCTTGTGTATGGTACAGATGCAATTTTTCCTAACAGCCTTGGCGTACCAGTTATGAAGTTAATCCAAGAATTGCAGACTGAAGAGAATGACATAATCAGAAGAATAAATCAGACCATTCATCTTCAGCAAACCAGAGAGGAAGTGTACAACAAAGCATTACAGAAACAAGACAATATCAAAAAGATATTTGACAGAAGAACAAAGGCCAGCAACTTCGAAGCTGGGGACAAAGTCTTAAGGTGGGACTCAAAGAGGGAAGACAAGGGAAAGCATGGTAAATTTGACAATCTGTGGCTTGGCCCTTACTCCATTCATTCAGTAGCTGGAAACAATGCATTCTTCTTACAAGAGATGAATGGAACAGAATTGTTTGGGGGTCCTGTCAATGGCAGGATGCTTAAGCATTATCTTTCTTAAATTATTTCATAATTGAAGCCTTTTTACCTTTTCCATTGTAAATACTCCATCCATCATTGCATTTAAAGTTATAAAAAATCAAAAAGATACAAAAATAAAGAAAAAATGAAAAGAGGGCAGGAATGAAAACAAGAGAGGCAACGCCCCATGCCAAACAGAGAAATAAATCTGAAAGTGTGCAAGCCTAAATGCCACTCCTTGAAACACCCTTCTAATTGGTCAAACTGTTTAATCTTGGCTAATTAGCTTTCAATTTTCTGCTGATAGGATAGCGAATTTGATTTGCCAAACTGTTTAATCTTGGCTTATCAGTAGATAGAGTAGGGTAGAAATGAAGGTTCAAACAAACCCAAAATCTGAACCAAAGCCTCCAAAGAACTGACTCAAAACTACTCCAATTTCTGAGTCAGAAAGAAAGGACCTGGTTCTAATTCTCTCAAAACTTGAACCAGAAGAGAAGCAAAGATATCTCACCAAAAGGAAAAAGCAAGAACAGAGCTATGAAAATAAGAAAAGGCCATAACAATAAACTTTCAGATCTTAAGCCTTCTATTGTAGTTTTTAATTTTCTGCAAATAATAATCTATGTGCAGCTTGTCTTTATGCCATAGATCATAGCAATTCAAACAGCTCAATCTTGACTTAGCTATTTTTAAATTTCTGTTGTAGAATTTAGAGAATGAAAGTTTGTTGGACTGTTTAATTCCAACAGACAGTAGATTAGGTAGAGAAAATATCTGAGCTCAACTGTTTAATCTGAGTTCTGGGAGAAATAAGGAGTAGAAATAGATTAGATTTCCTGTTTTCAAAAGAATAAAATGTTGTGTATAGAGTTTGCCAATCCAAGTGCACTCTGATGAAGAAAAAATGTTAGATCAGTAGGATTGGGGTAGGTAGAAAGTTGTATTGATGGAATTCATCTCTCTTTCATGACTGACATTATTTTGTCTAGAAGAAAAGCATGAGCAAGCAATGGTTCAGACACCAGTCAGCATCCCAGAGAAATCAAGTCTGAATTCTTGATGCCTTCAAGAAGGCACCATCCCCAAGTGGAGCCACTATTAGCCACCTATATTTTTCAAACTATATCAGTTGGTGGCTAAATGTTCTTGGTAGCCTTCAAGAAACAAATTCAGGACTAAAATTGTTGGTACTTGAAGTCTGTTGGTAAAAGCCTAGACTACTGGCTGGTTCTACCTGCTTTTCCTCCTATTTGCCTCTGATGATCCAAGAAAATCCAAATCAAATATTGCTGCATCCTCCTCCTGTTTCCTCTCCCCTTCTTCCACCTTTCCTTCGTTTCCTCAACCATACTTTCATCCATAAAAACCCCCATCAAACCCTCTCATTTCCCTTTTTTCACCCATTAATCTCATTTCCTGAAGTCAAAAACCCACTTTTTGACCTATCGGAACCTTTCTCCTATTGCAAAAATCATTAAAAAACCCATAGAAAAACATGTGTTTCTATGCGTTAGGCTTTAGCCCCTCAGGCTAAGCCCCTTTTCTGTTTCCGCCTTCATATGCCCCAGCGCCGAAACCTTCTACTAAGGCCGCCAGGCGCTTAACCCTCGAAAATAATTTATTGCCCGAAAAACATTGAAAACCCTTTGTAAAAGGAAAATCGGGTTTATATTATCTTTCCACCAAAGAAAATCAAATTAAAACTCCACCGTCGATCTGTCCCACGGATCAACGATGCGGAGTGTACCCCCTTACCTGGTGGACCCCCCCCCCTTCACCGCGCTGGTTTTTATTTTTCCGCCTGTTTCACGCCCGCACCACCTTGCGTCCGGAGGTGGTTTTGTGCCGTCGGCCAGCGATTCCACGCGCCGACTGACACGTGTTCTCCACCCCACTCCGAAAACCACCCTGCCGTGTCCATCTCCCGCGCGTTAAACATGGTCCCATGGCCCCGCAGCGGGATTCACCCCTGCCGTCGGATTTGGGCCCTCCCATCCGACGGTCCCCGATCATCTTTCCCGCTCGTCCTTTAACCAATTTGCTCGCCCGTTAATTTTGCCCCGGCGCGTTTAAAATCCAATCCCCGCCGTCGATCTCTGTAGATCAACGGTCTGCATCTCCTCTCCCGATTCGATTATACGGTCCGCTTTCCTCTTCATTGACCGTTTGATTTTCTCCCAACCGTTGATCGCAATACGATCAACGGCCCCGATCTCTCCGTCCGCCCGCACGCCCTTCGATGCAGTCTATCCATATGAACGCAGGATTTCCTCATTTTTCTTGTTTTTTGCAGGTTTTCAAAGGTTTTTTCTTCGTATTCTACGAAATCTGAAGGATGAGAGTGACGACTCCAATCCTCCCGATCTATCCAAGGAATTGATCATACGGAGAAGAACAGAGATATTTACAAAGCTTCATGAACTTTGGTTGCCGCATGTCCCTGCAAAGCTTGAAGAAGGCAGCCAATATCAGAGCAGAGAAAGAGTAGCAGATTAAAGGTAGAATGAACCAGAGTAGTGGTTTTGTGAGAAGATTGGCGGGGATTACGGCTAAGACAGTTATCAAAAGCCTAATCCCCGGCTCAGAACACGGATTAAAGCAAAACCTAAAAGTGTTCGGCAGACATATCGCCTCCACCGCCATACTTCGAGGCGAATTGATTCCTCAACCACCACAGTGCCACCTATTGCCTCGAGAAGCTCAAACAGAGGATGAATTTATTAAACAGGATCAGATATTATGCCTCGAACAACCAAAGAAGTTATTACTGCACCAGATTTCAACGACAGAATGTTTGCAGAGTAACCCTAACAGTACGCAGAGCCTCAAAGGTCAATATAAGCTCTCTTCGAGCTTACTTCTTAAGTAGAAACACGCTTATGCTATGTAACACTGTAGAATTTCTTCCTTGAACCTCACGAGATCGGGAAGACATTTAATTCGACGATTGTGTTTCGGATCTTTTATCAGATCTCACCTCCTCATTCTTCTATAAATACTTCAATAGAAGATGAGTGAGGGGTTGATTTTAGTTGGTTGTCAATGTAATTGCTGCGGTATTGTAAGCATTTAGGAGTGGAAAGCTCATATTTGTAAATAGTGGTTCATGGGCTCTTAGACTGCTTATATGAATAGGTTAGGTTGTGAATGAAAGATGAATTGAAACATTGGATCTGAAGATTGTAACTGGTTTGGAGCATCAATACAAGCTGATTTATGGGATCCTGATCTATGTTGACGGTGATGTTATTCTCCTTGTAAACTTGTCATTTTATTTCTGTTTTCATCTTGTTTCATTTTCCACTATAAAGAACAGTTTAAACAGTGTTAGGACCTACTGTATATCAGTAACCTTCTCTGGCTGAGAAATCTTTATTTAAATATTTTCTTCTAATAGTGTTATTTAGAAATGATTTAATTCAGTCTAAGCACAGAGATGTTGGCGTTCCCTCATCTTTTCGTCACTGCTGAATGTTGTTTTTAAATGTTACTTTCATATATGTTGTGTAAGGAATGAATTGAGGAAATCAAAGGTTAGCCTTGAGTCCCTTTCTTGTTTGCTCAACTATTTGTCTGTTTCCCTTAGGATGTGCCAAAAGTTGACTAGTTTCAAAGTACTTATTAGATCTTGGGCCATTCTGTGTTATCTTGGTGATTGTCTTGGAAGTAACCGAGTAAAGAAGAACTAAGATGAGGAGAAAGGTGAGCCCTGCCCGCTAGTTTCTGCTCTAAAGGTTGCCTTCGAGTTTCCCTTGTTTTTTAATGTGTTCGTAGAAGTGTATCAAAAGTTTGACTAGTTTCAAGTACTTACGGGGATCCTGTTTGCTTCTATGTTTTCTTAAGTGCACAGTGGTGGCTAGTTTCAAGTACTTACCGGATCTGTTTGCTCTTTGTTCTGCATCTGTTGAATTCCCTTTCTTTTGTATCACTCCATTCCATAAATCAAATTTCAAAGAGATCCTTAGGCCTAGATGACTTGCCCCATAGATTTCTCTTGAACTTGGATGCTTCAATTAAATTCTCTTATGACTCCATAGCCCAATGGATTGAAAACTTGCTATCATCTTTCTTTAGAATCAAAGTTTATTTTGCTCACTTGCAACTTCTCACCTTTGAACCTATTTGCATATAGATCTTTCCGTCTCAGACAGCAACTATGTTCAACCATCTGAGAAAACCAAACAAAACACTTGGCCTTCATAACTAGCCTAATACCATCACCCTAAACTTCAAAGACAATATCCATCTTTGTACATATTGGAGAGATCCCTCTCCGGATTCAGGAGGGCTAGATCCTAGAATCCCAAAGTTGGTTGAAACGATGTTAACTCTGTAATCGGACTTTGCCAATCTTGCTTGTTACAGAGAACTAACATTTCTGGCGACTCCGTTGGGGACAGTTTAACTCAAAATCTCTGGTTCCATGACAATTGTTCTACTTTGCAGCTGAGCCACCAGGAACTAACATTTCTGGCGACTCCACTGGGTAACATGACTTGAGTTTGCATCTTTTTTCCCTTTATTTTCATATAACACCTTGAGAGTAAAAAGCAGCCTTTTCAAGCACTACCAAAAAAAAAAAAAATGGTAATCATGATAAAACTTGTTTGAATCAGTGACAAACTAGGTCGATCCTAGGGTTCTTTTAAGTTTTTATCTAACCTTGGAAAATCAGCTAGCTTAGCCATAAGGATTGACTGTCTTTGTTTCATAACCGTAGCTAAGTTTTGAGGCAAATTTAGGACATTCTTTTAAACCACAATATAAACAATTCAGAAAATACCAAAAATATTTCAGATTGGCAAGTAAAACACTAAGTTTTGATATCTTGTATACGTCTTTCATGTGTTTTACCCTATACTCCTAGACAGAGTCTGGAAAGGGCCAGGTAGCCTCTGGATCTCATCCTCTTTTGGGGGTGACATATATGGTGAATGCCCTCCCAGTCAATCTCTGGTTAGAGTTGGTTGTGTTTCGAGACATCTCTGAAAAGGAATGTCTCATAGACACTGTGGTGGACAATGTGCTCCGTGAAGAATACTTTGAACCTTCCACCTGGCGACTCCACCATCCTGAACAGACCTGAAGACTCCACTGGAGAGAACCCTTATCATTTTAAAAATATTCATGTTCACTTAAAGGACTGCAGGATTCAAATTGAGAAAACAGATTAGTTAACCATCTAAAGATTGTCATATCTGGTTGAACTTTTCTTTTTTAGATTGGGTCTATTCACATAAACATTGTGGCTCCTAAAAAGATTCATACTAGAGCCCATCCTGACCCAGATCCTCCAGAAATAGTTGATAACCCAGAAAGAATTCTCAGGAAGTCTCCTAGGATACAATCTTCAACTGTTTTCAGACCACCCCTAAGAGCTAATTCAGTTCCTGAAAACCTTTCAGCTCTTCCTAAATCACAAATTGACTTTTTGAACCCATTTAGAACTAGGTCATTTGGCGATTTAGACCAGCTAGACTCTGAGCCTTCAATTTCATCTCCCGAAACAAGTGAACCCATTGGAGATAGAGAGTCAACACCTCCTGATTTGCATTTTCTATATAATCTAGGTGTCTCTCATCCAAGATCAGCTCAGAAATCTACTGCCGTTCCATCCACTTCTCTCCATCTTTCATCTACTACTCAAACCACTCCACTTCAACCCACTCATCCTCTTGTAAATCCACCCCCACCGCATATCATGGCAGCATGGTATGCTCCCTTAGCCCTTCCTGTACCATTAGTCAATCTTCCACAAGACTATCAGTCCAAAATTCCATTATATGATGCTAATAATACCATAACAACATCTCAACATGTGGACAAGATGAATGACTACTTTGACAGAAATGAAATTGATAATGAATCTGTCAAAATCAGATTGTTTGCTCAAAGTTTGGGGGGAGATGTGAGAAAATGGTTTAAAGGTTTAACCCCTCATAGTATTAACGACCTTCAAGCCTTCCATCAAACATTTTTAAACAAATGGGAAGTAAGAAAAAACCCTCTCCAAGTCCTTGCTGACTATAACAATCTCCATAGGAACCCTGGGGAAAGTGTACAAGCTTATTGTACCAGATTCAACAGTGTGTATAATGCACTTTCCCCTGAACTGAAACCTCCTCAGGGATCAGCCTTAAACAAATTTCCGGAAGGGTTTGATCCAGACATGACATATTCGCTCAGAGAAAGAGTCTTTGCAACCCTTGAAGATATGCAAAGAGGTGCTCTTTCTGTGGAGGTGAACCTTATGGAGAAAAGAGCAAGGATGAAAGCTGAAAAGAAAGTATCTTTTAGAGAGGAATCCACCCCTTCCACTTCAAGCTCAAAGATGGAAAGAATGATGGAAGAAATGATGAAGAAAATGAGCATTCTAGAGAGAGCACAAGCAAGTCTAAATCAAAATGCTCCTCAAAACAGAAATCAAAACCAGAATCAGAATCTTAGAAGAAATCAGCCTCCTAACAGACCCAGGGAAGATGATCAGCAGATCATTCCTCCCTTTCATCAGAACTTTTTAAGTGAGGTTGAACAAACAGATCAGATAACAGAGGAAGATGATATAAACTTATTTGGGGTAGATGATGATGACTTTGAGGTTCATTATGATAATAAACAAGGTCTGTATACGCCTTATGATGACAGAAGAGATGATAATCAGAATGACTGTCAAAACATGGAGAATGCTGTCATAGAACCTTTAAGGGAATATGAACTCAGAAGTAAATCTAATCAACAAACCCCCAACAATAAAACCTCTGACAAACCTTCTCAAAACAGCACTGCAACCAAGTCTAAAACAATCAAACAAAAGGACAAAACAGTGGCTGTTGATTCTGGTAATGGTAAAGAGAAAGACACTCAAAATATCGAAAAACAGAGTGCAAACGTTAGTAGTACTAGCACCTCGGTTAGTACTCCTGGAAAAACAACTGTTTCAACTGTAGATAAACCGGATCAGCAAACTGTCATTGCTGATAAAGCAGCAGCAAACAAGGCCGCAACCAATGTTTTAAAGAGTCAAAACCTTTTCAGCCTAGAACAGGAAATCTCAAAGATCAAAATCTCTGTTCCTTTGACTGAGTTAGCTGCCCAACATGTGTATAGGTCCAAAATTTTGAAGGCTTTGAACTTAGAAGATAATGAAGATACTCTCAATCTTAGTGATGACCAACCAGGGCTTATTTTTGGTCCAAAGATTGAAGGAAAGTTCCAAGAAGGTCCTGTCCCTCCCTTTTATGTAAGCCTAAACATTCATGACAAAATTCTGCATAATGCTATGCATGACTCAGGCGCTTCCCATAATTTAATGCCAAAAGCTGTAATGGAAAGCCTGGGTCTTGAAATTACCAGACCTTACAAAGATCTGTACTCCTTTGACTCAAGCAGAGTTAAGTGTCTAGGATTGATTAAAGATCTCTGTGTTAATTTAGCCCAAATTCCAACCAAATGTTTAGTCATGGATGTTGTTGTGGCTGATGTCCCCCCAAAGTATGGAATGCTTTTATCACGATCTTGGGGGGCCAAGTTACAGGGGACCATGCAAATGGACATGACCTATGCAACTATCCCTGTCTTCAATCAGACTAGGAAGCTTTATAGGGAATCCCACATGCAGTACACAGTAACAAGTCAGGATCGGCCTCAAAACTCCCCTCTCTATGCCATAAACACGAGCCTTGATTCTTTTATCATGTTTAATCATGAGACACTCACAGAACAAGTCATGTCAACAGAATTAAGGGCTGAAACCGAGGAGGAGGACGATGTTGAAATGCCAAAACGGTCTATTGTGTCTGGAGATCCTAGCAAACTTAACACAGACCTGGAACTCCAAGTTATCGATCCTTTGAGCTCAAAACTTGACGGTCAGAAAGACAGTCCTCAACCCAATGAAAAAATTGAGGAATCAAGAAATACAAAGCCCTTACACCAAATTGAAAATCTGCCTCTCTGGACTATGTATTTTGATGGGTCATGCACCAAAACAAATGCTGGTGCGGGTGTCTGGATCACTAACATTGAAAACAATCATACAGAATTCATCTCATGCAAATTAAACTTTCAGTGTTCCAACAACATAGCAGAATATGAATCCCTTCTCTTAGGCTTGCATCTTTTGAAAAAATTAGGAGCCAAACGAATCGATGTTTATGGGGATTCTGAATTAATCATTAGGCAAGTCAATGGGGAGTATATGAGTTTGAACCCCATAGTTCAGATTCAGACTATGATACAGACTGCAGTGAAGAAAATTTTCTTGGTGAAGAAGAACCATCTCCACAGCTGGTAGATATAAACCTTCAGACTATCATATCTGGAAACCAAACAAAATTGAGTGCAAATTCTGAAACAGAAGAAATGGAAACTCTGCATTCTAATAATGATAGTCTGCCCAAGGGTTTGGCCCCTCTAGAAGAACTGTTTGATTTTGATGATGTGGCCAACAAACCGAAACTGGAACCTGTAGAAACTGAAGTGGAGGAATGTAATATAGGCAGCGAGGAAAAACCGAGATTGATCAAACTGTCTAAAACTTTACCAGCTCTCATTAAACTCAAATACTTGGAGCTGTTTAAAGAATTTTCTGATGTTTTTGCATGGAGTTACGAAGATCTTAAATCCTATGACACTGAAATAATACAGCACAAAATCCCTCTTAAAGAAAACCAAAAACCATTCAAACAAAAACTGCGCAGAATCAACCCTGTCCAGTTGCCATTGGTTAAGAAAGAAATCATGAAGATGCACGATGCTGGTATTATTGTCCCTATTAGATATTCTGAGTGGGTATCTAATCTGGTGTCAGTTAGGAAAAAGACTGGAGAAATCAGGCTTTGTATAGACTTCAGGAATTTAAACAAAGCTTCATTGAAAGACAACTACCCTTTGCCCAAAATGGATCATATTTTGCAAAGAGTGGTGGGTTCTAAAAGAATTTCTTTGTTGGATGGCTATTTAGGGTATAATCAAGTCCTAGTCCACCCTGATGATCAATTAAAGACAACTTTTACAACACCATGGGGCACTTTCATGTATGTGAAAATGCCTTTTGGTTTAATGAATGCTGGAGCAACCTTTCAGAGAGCCATGGACATAGCATTCTCGGAAGAATTGGGCTTCTTCATCATTATCTATCTTGATGATGTGACTGTGTTTTCAAAAATAGATGAAGAACACTTAGAACATTTGAGGAAAGTTTTCGATAAGTGCAGAAGGTTTGGGATATCTTTGAACCCCAAGAAGACATTATTTGGTCTCCAAGAAGGTAAGCTTCTTGGACACATCATTTCAGAAGAGGGCATAAAGATAGATCCCATGAGGATTGAGGCTATATTGCAAATCTCTCATCCTCGAAACATCAAAGAGTTGCAGTCTTTCATTGGAAAGATAAACTTTTTGAGAAGGTTCATCCCCAACTTAGCTGAGCTCCTTAGGAATATCACAAACATGTTGAAAAGGGAGCAAGGGGTAAAATGGACCTCGGAAGCAAAGACAACCTTTGAGCTGGTGAAACAAGCGTTAACCAAAACACCGGTTCTCATAAGTCCTGATTTTTCAAAAGATTTTTATATCTTCTCATTTGCATCAGAACATACTATAGCCGCTGTCCTTTTACAGAAAAATCCACAAGGACAAGAGCATCCCATTGCATTCTTTAGCAAGGCATTGAGGGATGCCCCTTTGAGGTATAACATTATGGAAAAACAGGCTTTTGCTTTGGTAAAAGCTTTAAAGGACTTCAGGGTATACATCCTTCACTCACACATCATTGCCTTTGTCCCAAATTCGGTTGTAAAAGACATTCTAACCCAGGATCCAGATGGTAAAAGAGGTAAGTGGATTGCTGTTATTCTTGAATATGATTTAGAGATTAAACCCACTAAGCTCATCAAAGGTCAAGGTCTAGCTAGGTTAATGGCTGAATCAAATTGTGAAGTTCTTGATATTAATATGATTAATGCTTTGGATGACCAAGAAGAATTCTCAACTCCCATTGTTGAAGATCATTTTGCGAATTCTCCTTGGTACACTGATACTGTTTATGTTTTGCTTAATTTAAATACACCTCCTGGTTTATCCAAAACAAAGGTGAGATTCCTGAAGTTAAAAGCTGTAAACTATTGCATTATTGATAAATGTCTTTATTGGAAAAATGTTAGTGGTATATTGCTTAAATGTTTGCCTGAGTTTGATGCAGAAAAGATTAAGCAGGAATTTCATGAAGGAGAGTGTGGAGGCCATTTGTACTGGAAGTCAACAACCAACAAAATTTTGAGGGCTGGTTTCTATTGGCCTACTCTTTTTCCTGATGTACACAAAATGATAACCACTTGCCATAAATGCCAATTGTTCGAGGGCAAGAGAAAATTACTACCCCTTCCTCTGCATCCAATTACTGTTGAAGCCCCTTTTCAACAGTGGGGACTTGACTTCATAGGAGAAATCCACCCACCATCCTCTGCCCAACACAGGTGGATCCTTACTGCCACAGACTATTTCACTAAGTGGATAGAAGCCATTCCTTGTAGACGAGCCAATGACTCAGTTATCATTAAATTCATAGAAACCAACATCCTCTCCAGATTTGGCTGTCCTACTAAGATCATTACAGATAATGCAGCAGCATTTGGATCAAAGAGAATGGTAGAATTCTGTCACAAGTACCAGATAATGTTGGGGCACTCCACAGCCTATTACCCTCAAGGTAATGGACTTGCAGAGTCTTCCAACAAAAGCTTAGTGAACATAATAAAGAAACTGTTGGAAGACAACAAGAAGTCTTGGCACACAAAGCTGAACCATGCACTTTGGGCTGACAGATTAACATTGAAGAAGTCCATTGGTATGTCACCCTTCCAGCTTATGTATGGTACAGATGCAATTTTTCCTAACAGCCTTGGTGTACCAGTTATGAAGTTAATTCAAGAATTACAGACTGAAGAGAATGACATAATCAGAAGAATAAATCAGACCATTCATCTTCAGCAAACCAGAGAGGAAGTGTACAACAAAGCATTGCAGAAGCAAGATAATATCAAGAAGATATTTGATAGAAGGACAAAGGCCAGCAATTTCAAGATTGGGGACAAAGTTTTAAAGTGGGACTCAAAGAGGGAGGACAAGGGAAAGCATGGTAAATTTGACAATCTGTGGCTTGGCCCTTATTCCATTCATTCAGTTGCTGGGAACAATGCATTCTTCTTACAAAAGCTGAATGGAACAGAATTGTTTGGGGGTCCTGTCAATGGCAGGATGCTTAAGCATTACCTTTCTTAAATTATTTCATGTTTGAAGCCTTTTTACCTTTTTTCCGCTGTAAATATTCCATCCACCATTGCATTTAGAGTTATGAAAAATCAAAAAATACAAAAACAAAGAAAGAAAGAAAAGAGGGCAGAAATGAAAACAAGAAAGGCAAAGCCCCATGCCAAAAAAGAGAAATGAATCTGAAAGTGTGCAAGCTTAAATGCCACTCCTTGAAACACACTTCTAATTGGTCAAACTGTTTAATCTTGACTAATTAGCTTTCAATTTTCTGCTGATAGGGTAGCAAATTTGATTTGCCGAACTGTTTAGTCTTGGCTTATCAGTAGATATATTAGGGTAGAAATGAAGGTTCAAACAAACACAAAATCTGAACCAAAGTTCCCAACAAAAAGATGACTCAAAACTACTCCAATTTCTGAGTCAAAGAAAAAGACCTGGTTCTAATTCGCTCAAAACTTGAACCAGAGGAAACATAAAGATAGCTCACTGAAAAGAAAAAACAGAGCTGTGAATATGAGAGAAGGCCATAATGAGAAATTTTCAGATCTTAAGCCTTCTGTTTTGATTTAAAATTTTCTGCAAATAATAATCTATGTGCAGCTTGTCTTTATGCCATAGATCATAGCAAGTCAAACAGCTCAATCTTGACTTGACTATTTTTAAATTTCTGTTGTAGAATTTAGTGAATGAAAGTTTGTTGGACTGTTTAATCCCAACAGACAGTAGACTAGGTAGAGAAACATCTGAGCTCAACTATTTAATCTGAGTTCAGGGAGAAATAAGGAGTAGAAATAGATTAGATTTCCTGTTTTCAAAAGAATAAAATGTTGTGTAAAGAGTTTGCCAATCCAAGTGCACTCTGATGAAGAAAAAATGTTAGATCAGTAGGATTGGGGTAGGTAGAAGTTGTATTGATGAAATCCATTTTTTTTCATAAACTGATGTTATTTTGTCCAAGGAAAAGCAAGAGCAAGCAATAGTTCAAGCACCAGTCAGCATCCCAGAGAAGTCAAGTCTGAATTCTTGATGCCTTCAAGAAGGCACCATCCCCAAGTGGAGCCACTGTTAGCCACCCATATTTTTTCAATTATATCAGCTGGTGGCTAAATTTTCTTTGCAGCCTTCAAGAAACAAATTCAGGCCTAAAATTGTTGGTACTTGAAGTCTGTTGGTAAGATCCTAAACTACTGGTTGGTTCTACATACTTTTCCCCCTCTCTGCCTCTGATATTCCATGAAAATCCTAGTCAAGTATTGCTGCATCCTCCTCCTTTTTTCCTCTCCCCTTCTTCCATCTTTCCTTCATTTCTTCAAGTTTCCTCTCATCCATAAAAACCCCACCAAACCCTGTTATATTCCTTACCCCTTCAATAAATCTCATTTCCTAAGGTTGAAAACCTATTTTTTAGCCTATCGGAACCTTCTTTCTTCTTCAAAAATCATTGAAAAACATATAAAAACGCCTATTTTTTATGCGCCGGTGCTTCAGCCCCCTCGGGCTAAGCCCCTGCTCATCTTTCTCCACATATTCGAGCGCTGGAACCAACGGTCTAGCCTTTAGGCGCTTAATTAGAAAACAACCCTTCTCCGCCACTTTTTTCCTTTGCAAAACCAAAAACCCACATTTCTAAAGTTTCACCTTGGAAATTTTAAATCACGTGTTTTCATTCCATGATCAACCAGAGCCGTTGATCTGCTCCCCAGATCCGACGGAGCGGAACGAGTCCCCACCTGGTGGACCCCCCTTCCCGCGCTATTTCATGTTTCCGCCGGTTTCATCCCGCACCGCTTTCTGCGTAAAGTTGGTTTTTCCCGTCGGCCAGCGATTCCACACGCTGGCTGACACGTGTCCTTCACCCCGATTCCAAAACCACTGTCCTTTCACGTCTCCCGCACATTATCTATTGGACCAAAGCCTCGCAGCGGGATTCGCCTCTGCCGTCGGATTTGGCCTCTCCAATCTGACGGTTGCTAATCGCCTTCTCCGCTCGACTTTTAACGGATTTCCCCGCCCGTTGAATCTTCCCCCGGCGCGGCCAAAAGTCAATCTCCGCCGTCGATCTCCGCGGATCGACGGTTCTCATTCGTCCTCCCGATTCCATGGTACAAGTTCACTTTTCTCCGCTGACTTTCAGAAGCGCCCCCGACCGTTGATCGCAGTACGATCAACGGCTCAGATTGCTCCATTTTTCCACACGCCCTCCGATGCAGTCTACCCATATAACGCAGGATTTTCTCATTTTTCTTGTATTTTGCAGGTTTTAAGGTTCATTCATCATGTTTTAATGAAAATATGAAGAATGAGGGTGACGACTCCCGTCCTTCTGATTAATCCAGAGAATCGACCACAGGGTGAAGAATAAAGATATCAACAAGGTTTCATGAGCCTTGGTTGCTACGTGTCCCTGTGAAGCCTGAAGAATGCAGTCAACATCGACGCAGGGAAGAGAATCAGATTTTGAAGACAGAATGAACCAGAGCAGCAGTTTTATGGATAGATTGGCGGGGATTACGGCTAAGACGGTTATCAAAAGCCTAATCCCCGGCTTCGAACACAGATTAAAGCAAAATCTAAAAGTGTTCATCAGACGTTGCCTCCACCGCCATACTTTGAGGCAAATTGATTCCTCAACCACAGCATTGCCACCTATTGCCTTAGAATGCTCAATCAGAGGATGAATTTATTGAACAAGATCAGATATTATGCCTCGGAACAACCAAAGAAGTTATTACTGCGCCAGATTTAATGACAGGATGCTTGCAGAGTAACCCTAATAGTACGCAGAGCCTCAAATGTCAACAAAAGCTCCTTTCGAGCTTACTTCATAAGTATAAGCGCATAAATGCAGTAGAACACCTGTATAAATTCTTCATCGAGCCTCCCAGGCCAGGAAGACATTAATTCTGCATTAATTGTATTTGAGATCTTTTTATTAGATCTCACCTCCTCATCCTTCTATAAATACTCCAGAAGAAGATGAGTGAGGGGTTGGATTAGTTGGTTGTCAATGTAATTGCTGAAGCGCTGTAGCTATTTCTGAGTGGAAAACTCTTGACTGTAAATAGTGGTTTCATGGGCCCTTGGAGCTCTGCTTGTAATAGATAGGTTAGGTTGTGAAGAGAGGTGAATTAAAACATTGGATTTAAAGATTGTAACTGGTTTGAAGCAATCAATACAAGCTGATTTATGGGATCCTGGTCTATGCTGATGGTGATGTTATTCTCACTGTAACTTGTCATTTTATTTCTGTTTTCAATTTGTTTCATTTTCCACTATAAAGAACAGTTTAAACAGTGTTAGAGTTTGCTGCATATCAGTGACCTTCTCTGGCTAAAAAATATTTATCCCAATGTTTTCTTCTAATTTTGTTATTTAGAAATGATTTAATTCAGTCTAAGCACAGAGATGTTGGCATTCCCTCATCTTTTCGTCACTGCTGAATGTTATTTTTAAATGTTACTTTCATATATGTTGTGTAAGGAATGAATTGAGGAAATCAAAGGTTAGCCCTGAGTCCCTTTCTTGTTTGCTCAACTATTTGACTGTTTCCCTTAGGATGTGCCAAAAGCTGACTAGTTTCGAAGTACTTATCAGATCTTAGGCCATTCTGTGTTATCTTGGTGATTGTCTTGGAAGTAACTAAGTAAAGAAGAACTAGGAGAGGATCAGGGTGAGTCCCAGCCCACTAGCTTCTGCTCCAAAGGTTGCCTTCAAGTTTCCCTTTGTTTTTAAATCCGTGTTCTATCAGAAGTATATCAAAGGCTGGCTAGTTTCAAAGTACTTACCAGATCCTAGTTTGCTTCTATGTTTTTCTTAAGTGCCTGGTCAAAGGCTGGCTAGTTTCAAAGTACTTACCAGATCCTGGGCTGCTCTTTGTTCTGCATCTGTTAATTCCCTTTCTTTTGTATCACCCCATTCCATAAATCAAACTCCAAAGAGATCCTTAGGCCTAGATGACTTGCCCCATAGATTACTCTTGAACCTGGATGTTTCAATTAAATTCTCTTATGACTCCATAGCCCAATGGATTGAAAACTTGCCATCATCTCTCTTTAGAATCAAAGTTACTCTGCTTGCTTGCAACTTCTCACCTTTGAACCTATTTGCATATAGATCTTTCCGCCTCAGACAACAACTATGTTCAACCTTCCAAGAAAACCAAACAAAACCCTTGGCCTTCACAACTAGCCTAATATCATCACCCCAAACTTCAAAGACAATATCCATCTTTGTATATATTGGAGAGATCCCTCTCCGGATTCAGGAGGGCTAGATCCTAGAATCCCAAAGTTGGTTGAAATGATGTTAACTCTATGATCGGACTTTGCCAATCTTGCTTGTTACAGAGACCTAACAGACGGTCATTTATTAGTTGGGGGGGGGGGAGTAAAAAAATTTTCATAACCGAATAACAACATAATCAAATCAAAATAATGATTTTCCAATGTCATCATTAGAACCCATGCCGATAGTACATCCCACAATTTTCACCTTATTTCGCATAATTATTAAAACACATTGGGACAAGAAGTAAGTACACTCTGACAAGCTATTCATTCCTTTCTAAATCTTGCGAAATAATTACCATCACCATTTATCATTATTACCATAATCCATTCTGATTTTCCTTGTTTTTCAAAATACTATCCATCATATTTTACCATTACCCCATTCTATTTTCTACCATGCTATCACCGCTAAGGGTTAACTACTGATAATCCCTCCCAATGGTCTTCTATTGTTCTGAAGTGCTGCTACAGAGCTTCTATAGTTGGGCAAATTGGTTGTGAGACATGAACCTGAAAATACAACTCTAGTTCCTTTCGTAATGAAACTGTATGGCAGGATTTTCGAAACGCAAACTGGGATGTATATTTCGACAAGTTATAGGGATTTGATGAAACAATTACAATAGATTTTTCAGCAAATATGGACAGGAATCATTCCAAAGTGAGGGGCTTAGGAATTATTGTCATAGAGGAGGTCATTTCAGTGGTCAACATACTACCACAACAAGGGAAGAAATGGTTTTCACGAAAAACTACCCTGCCAGCTTTCACGAAAAACTCCCTTGCCAGAATTTCCAGAATTGTTTCTGCAAGCTAGAGAGAGGGCAGTTCAAAACGGAAGAGGATACGATAAGAAATTCTTGCCACATCCATGGGATGAGGTGGAATACTTTGTTATGAAATATGCAACATGTGAGGGGCGATTTACCGCTCACTTCAAATATCATTTTAAGCTCCTAGCTTATCTCTAATATCGACATGCACAAGTTCACTCCCTGGATATGCCTTTCTTTCTTTTGAAAAATCTCTATTATATGGCACAATCTACCTGGCACTCACGACAGGTATTGGTGGTTCTTAAATCATGGGTTGGTTAGTTTACTGGTAATGCATGTACTGGCTCAATTTCATGTTCCCTCGGCAAAAAAATTTGAGCTGAAAGAGGAAGAGGTAGAAGTTGTGATAGTTGCGGGAGAGGAAGATGAGCCAGAAGAAATGGAGGAAGAAGAACCAGCATCCCCTATTGGTTTAGCAGAAGAAGATGATGGATAGGAAATGGAGGAAGAAGAAACAACATCTCCTGTTGGTTCATCAAAAGAAGAGGAACGAAAAGAAATGGAGGAAGAAGAAGCCACAAATGATGTTGTTACACAAGAACCAACATATCTTGTTGGTCCATTAGAGGAAGATGAATATTTGAGAATGGAGGTAGAAGAAGCCACAACCAATGCTTTTACACAAGAACCAACATCACCTGCTGGTTCGACAGAAGAAGAAGCAATGAATATAGAAGGTGGTACAATCGAGGCTGTTACAAAAGAACCAGCCTTGCCTGTGGGTCCAATTGATGTGGGAACAATAGAAACAAAGGATAGAGGCAATGTTTTTCCACGGGAATCAACATCCACTAACGAGGCATAAAGATAATCAACAATAGTTAGAGGACTGGGAAGTGATGTTGTTACACAAGAACCAACACCACTTGTCTAAGTAGATTTGGATCTTGAAGCAGGTAGTGGTGCTGCACAAGAGCCACTACTAGTTCAGATGAGCCACGAATTTATGGAAGACGCTGGCTCTATAGTAGACACTCTATGTAGATTTGAATGCAATGATGTACACAAGAGCCACTACTAGTTCAGATGAGCCACGAATTTATGGAAGACGCTGGCTCTATAGTAGACACTATTCCACAAGAACCAGTGTTGACAACAAGACAAGAAGGTGATAAAGAAGAAGGCTTGATCCAAACAAAAAATAAATATGGTGAATAGAAAGAGCCTCAGGCAGCAGGCATGGTTAGAATAGAAAAAGATGATAATGTCTTTCATTCTCTATTTCTTGCCAACCTACCAAGAGGGGCAAAGAAGTTTCATTCTCCTCGGCGCCTAATGAAAGAAATAACTGTCCCTCCAGTCTTATAATTTTTCGAGACGACTTGGGATACAATTGTTGGTACAACCATTTGTGAACCAACGCCTGTTGATTCACAGCCAAAGTCCCATGAAGAGTTCGATGTGGAAACACAAGAACCTATGGCGACATAAGGACAAATGATGGACGATGCCACTCCACCAGTGGAAATTTCCCAGACTGAAGCTAACATGTAGGGGTTGAAAGCAATGCCTGAGCCTTTATAAGAAAACCTTGCATCAAAACAAGAGCAGAGGGTGGATGTCAAAGTTTTCGCCCAAGTGGGTATAGGAATTCCTGAACTAGAAAAAGAAAATGAAGAGACTGCTCCCGAGGAGAGGAAAATTTAGGGAGGATTTGCTAAAAAAGGAGCTAGTTGAGATTTTTGATGACATTAACCCACCAATTCCTGAACCTGTTGTGGTACTAGAAGAAGAAGTTGATGTTAAGCAATAATTTTTAGAGAAGTGTGTGAGAATAAGAACACCTCTCAAGGAAATATACCGAATTCAATTGAAGGAAACTATGCAGTTGAAAATGGAAATTCATAGGCTAAGGAAGCGGGTATCACAACAAAAGAAGAAGGTAAGAAAACAAAAGGATAAGGTTGTGAAGCCCAAGGTTGAGTTTGTCTTGTCAGTAGTACAAATAGAGGACGTTCCCATAAATTTTGCTAGTACACAAACCGATCCTATAGAATATATGTTTGAAGCTTGGGAATTTTTCTTATTTGTCAAAATCAAGAAATGGAAAACTACCATGGCCTGTCTCCAGCAAGGGACCATTATATTGAAAGACCACAAATAGGATATAAAGAGTGTCCGCGAGCATGGAACCTAGAAAATTACTGGGTATATAGATCATCTAGATAGAGAAAGGCAGAAGCAAGAGAAGTAGGGGAAGAATATTGAGAGGTTAGAGGAGTAGGTGCTAGTGTTAAAAGTTGATAAGGAGTAAATGTTTACCTTGACACAACAGGTAATGGATTTCCAACATCTTGCTCCTAGTTATGCCTTTTTTCTCCATGAAAAATTCCTTTTCTTTTTCCTGGAGAGGAGTCATAGTGATATTAGTCATGAAATCAAAGATCTGATACAGTTTCTTCGCATCCTAAGAATTCATGATGTTGTGAATTAGAATTTGATGTGTGAATTATATATGCATGAATATTTCTTAAGTGATGACAAGACCTTCAACCCCAGTCCCATTTGTGAGAGATGTCCATTTGAGAGCTTTTACCTCCTACACCATTAATCAGGTTAAGTGGAAAAAGGCTTTTGATACATTTTAAGAGAACCAAGGTACAAGGCAACTTATGCTAAGAAGAGAGAATGGTCAGTCCATGAAAATATATTAAAAACATGCCACCTTTTTACAAATTAAGGGATACAAGGAACAAATTTTTGCCACACAAAAATGGTGTGCTAATCTATGTACCAAATAGGTGGTTACTTTCGAAGATGATGCTCGTGATGGTTGCAAAAGGAGACGGATGTTGTCATCATCATCCGTAAGAAACCGAGAGCCTTTTGGGGCACCTAAATTTGCATGAGCATTAGATTGGTTTCCATGATACATTTCATGCATCCATACTTGTGGGGTCTGGTGGACGGGACTGAGGATTCAATTCCCCATCGTTTGGTTACCAGCAGACCACTATACTCTGGCATACAATGTGGGAAATGAATGGTGGAAGGAAATTCTTCTGAAAAATGGATATAAACCCCTAGCGACAAATATGGCACATAAATATGACCTCACTGAACTTCATGCTGAGCACAGTCATTCCAACCCAGATCTGCGGAGGTGACATGCTACATGAGGACATGCAGAAAGATCAATTGTGGGGAGATGTTACGAGCCATACCTGCACATTTTTTCCTTCCAATTTTCTCCATTTTCTTTACCCATTTTTGTCATTAAGATTTGATTCATGTTATAAAGTGCATAGGTAAACCCCTCTACATGTCTTATTGGAATATTTAGTCAATGAGGTCGAGTCACGAGGACTATTACATAAAGAAATTTACTAATTTAGTTATTTTTGCAGATTTGGTGGACAGATGACCATACTTGCAATTTCAGAAACAACTCCGAGTTGGCAGTTCTATTTTGGGTAGTGCGGCAACAACACAATGAATCTAGATCATTTCTTTGCTTTCTTTTGCATCTAGCTTTTCTATTATAATACTGTATAATTGTAGGCAGTAGTTGCTGGGATTTCAGGAACTGTCATTGTAAAAATTTGTATAAGAAGGGATCTGAAGCTATGAATTGGGGGTTGGATATGCACATAATTGAGATTTGTAACAGAACATTATCATTAAGTTAATGCAAGTTATCTTCTTGTTCTTCTTGTGAGCTTGTGAGTACATCGTAGCCGTGATCAGAGAGTTGGGCCCACTCTCCTGTTCAAGTGTTGCATGATTTCTGTGTGTTCATTAGTTCTATTTCTATTTTTTATATTTTGTAATTTCTGTGACATTAAACATAATCACTGAGATCTTTATTACTATGAATGTATTTGTAATGTTCCTTTTTCAGGAATAGCTGCAGATTGGGAATAATATGAGTTCTTACCAATGTGTAGCTACATCAATATGTCTGATACAGATCTGAAAACACTTAAAATTAAGTAAAATACACAGCAGAAAAGTTATACAGCGTTTCACAAGGAAAAAGGTGGGGAAAAGTGATGATTTTGGCCCTAAAACATGTGTATTAGGATATTTGCATAACAATAATATTGTAAAGTGGTTGGATATGATAGCTATTGTTACGAGGGGCTCTCATGTCAAATTTCAGCAAAAAAAAAGAAGTTTTTCTAAGTTAAACAGTTCCTCCTTTCCTAACTAGGCTAGAAAACCCTGATTTCCCAAGACTAGATTTATGCAGAAATTTACCGAAGCATGTGAGCGTGGTTTTCTGAAGGGTATGAATGAAATAAGGTCTGAAAATTCAAAAATAAGCTTAGGGACATAACTCATACACTTTACAGGAAAACAATGAAAGAATACAGAAGAAATACTCAAGAAAGAGGTGCTACAACCATGTAAAAATACTGCATAACAGTGACAGCATAATTTTTAGGGCTGAAGTAGAAGTTTATTAATTATTTAGATCTAGATAATATCATTCCATAAAACTATATATCTAATACAGATCCATGCACAAGAAGAGTCGATCTATACATTCCCCTTGGGGTTTTGCTCAAATCATGAAGCACTAGAAGTAGATCTGAGATCTAAGAATGCAGCTCTGCAGAATGATTCAGAATATCACTGAATCATGAACATGTAGAATATCATATCTAAAATAGAACATATATTGGTTGGCCAATCTATGGATCACCACAGTGAAGGATGAATCCAATCACCGGAGATCTCTCCTCCAAATGCAATCAGAACACCTTGTAGCTGTAAATATGCAAATAACGATGTCTTAGGGACAAAAATAGTGTTGTAGCTTCTAAAGATGAAATTTCCTAGTGCCATGATGTAGATCTGAAGTATAATCAACAAATGAACACTTTCAGGAGGTTAAATGACACACTCAATGAAAAGAGCCACTGTTATCATCTAGATCTGAGCAGATCTAGATCTCCACTTGCTGAAACTCACAAGATAGCTAAAACCTCAATCATGAGTAGCGCTGTAATGTAAGGTGAAACTTGGCCAAGCCTGATAGTGGAGAAGTTTAGCACAATTCTCCTCCAATAGCTGCTCAAGGAAGGAGGTGGGATTCCTAAACAGGAATGCCCAACAAGGGATGTCTAAGTAGATAGACCTTCATAAATAATGTCTTCAACAACCTTTTCCTTGTTTCCCTCCTCTTCCTTTTATAATATAGGAGTCTTGCCAAACCCTAAACCACCTTGAATCATTTAACCCTTTTCACATTACAACCTCCTTCTAGAACTGCATTTTCCCTCAAAGAGGTTTAATGCATCTAGACTGCGCTATTTGACTTGGTCAAATAGGATCCCCTCTTGTGATTTAGACCCTTTCATACCTACAAGATATAATTTAAATAGCCCAGATATGTCTCTATTCACATAGGCATTGATTTATTCTTAGTTTTTAGGAGTTTTACATGTCCTCCCTCACCATTTATTCATTAATCATGAAATACAAAAATAAATAAGGAAAAATTAATGTTCCAATTAGCTGAAGCTAATTTAGGAACATTACAGTCTCCCCCTCCCAAATGTTGCTTGTCCTCAAGCAACTGCAAGGGTGCTGCAAAATCTCCCCCCTTCTTCTTGTGGCCTCCTCCTTCAACAGTATCCACACCATTGCTTCAATTTTTCTGCAATAATTCCATCTCCCAATGGTTCCTCCTAAGTGTGCAAAGTGGCCTTTGGTAGATAAACCAAATAGCTCTCATCATGAAGTAAAGGAAGGTCTATATGGAAACCTTCTTGCTGATCCATGGCCTTATCAAGATAGAAGTGATGGTCATAATGGGGAATTTCACCATCAATGAAGGCCTTCCACCTCCATGCTATCATCCAAATGAAATGAATTACCTTCTAGCATGGTAACTCATAGTGAAGCTCCTCCCAAATGCCCATGAGATGCATGCTCCAAGTGATACATACAATCATATGGTTCACATCATAAAGAGACAAGTAATGTGCTATAGTGGCCATCTGGTCTCCCATTCTCCCCCTAGAACATGTAGTGCAAAGAATGTGTGAAATTCTTTTCCCCAAGGAAACCTTTCAAAAATGTGTCTCTCCTCCAACCATGTTCGCAAGTATAAGAACATCTTCAGCATGTGGAATCATGACTAAGATCATGCTAGCTACCATATATGATAAAGGATAAGGAAGATGCCTCCTCATGTGCAACCAACGCAGTTTTACCCTCAACTGCCATGGAATAGAAGATGACAAGTGTTTCCTCCAACACTTGCTTTCTGCCCTATCCTTCTTACATGCTTGGAGAAGGTGCTTTATGATTGGTGTAAAAGAGTCACACCATGGAAAGTGTATCTCCCCTCCAATATCCTCCAATGGATGATCAACATCAATAAAGTTCATGGCCTCAAGTGGCCCATGAAGTCCATAATAAATAGTGCTCCCTCTTGGAGCAAAGCCCTGCAAATGAGTGTTATAAAAATACAAGTATACATCATGAGATTCAGCAATATAATATTTGTCATACACTTGTTTAAAATCAGCAAGGTTTCTCATGGATGAGCCTCCTTTCACACTCAATGAATAAGGAGGTGTAGATGATAATTATTCCCAAGAGCTATGTTCCTCCTCATATAACAAATGGTCCATCCACTTCTTCATATGAGAGTGCACCTCCTCTTTGAAATTCTCCCACATGAATCCATCCAAGATAGTATGATATGCTCCAATGAAAGTAGTGGGTTTGTAAAGAAGGATCTCATAGGTTGCATTCAGCAGTTTCTCCTTGAACTTGGAGCCTTTAACCAAATAAATCTAATCATGGAAATAGATGACTCCTCCAACTACCTTATACATCCCATCCATTACCTTCCCATCAAGAACCTCACATGTGAAAGGGTCCTCGTTGTACTCCATCAAAAGTTGGGAATCTTAGTAAGGATCTAGGCTCGCCAAGAATGATAATGCTGTAGATGCCTGAAATGCAACCCATATCATGTCATGACTCTCCTCTTTGACATACTTGATGCCAAGGTCCCATGTTGGAGTCCCATAAACTTTCTTTTGCTGCCTTCCTTGTAGCTGATCTTCCTCAAGACAAGATTGAAGCATGTGGAAGTCAACTCCCCTTTGGAAAGTTATTTTCCTCCAATACTTCCTCAATTTGGCCCATGTATGCAAGAGTATTAAGATCCTCTTGTCATGTTCATAAATCTCTTTTGTAAGTGAGAAGACCATGGGTTGCCCCAAAGATATGGTTTTGCCATGTATCCTCATATCCATACCATCATATATTTATGATCTTTCATTTCTCAGCGCAGATTAATGAATGGAAGATAACAATGTCCTATTCAGAAAATTTCTTACCTCTTTTCTGAATTCATGAAAGATTCTCTGTGCTGTGCTTGCTTCTCCCAAGGCCCCTTCATTAGCCAAGTATGCAAATGCTGGCCATAGTTGAGAGAACACTTTACTTTTCCTCCAATCAGGAGGTCTTCCTAGTGGGATGCCTCCTTGCAAATAGGCATCAAGGCATAGAGAAGAATGTGAATGTAGGTCGATAGATTTTCCCCTACCATTGCTGCATGGATCCTCTTGCCTTCTTTGGTCTTCCAACCCTTGAAACAGAGAAGGGTATATTCTCTTCTTCTTGAGATGCTCTTCCTCCTCTCTTTATCATTCTATCTTCAAGACTTCATCATTTGACAATGATGATGCATGCTGCTCTTGTGTTGCATCAAGATCTCCATGTGTGAGATATTTTGGAACTCCTTGCAAGAATGCAAGAGTTTCTTCCCTTGGAGCAAGTGCTCCAACTTCATCTTCATGAAGTGCTTGAGGTGTCATTGTCATGACTATGTTATCTCCTGCCTTCTCCTTCTCCTCTTAAATAATTGAAATTTCCTCATCATCAACAAGATACCTTAGATCTTGGTCATCTAGTGAAGGAGGAATCTCCATGCTTCCTTCTTGAGAAGAGTTCCCTTCATTCAAAGGAGAGATTGCCCTAGGCAAGGCATCAAACAAAATCACACCTTATTTCTTCCTCTCCATGAAGAAATTACTGACAGAACCTTGAAGCTTAGGTGATATGGCTGAGTGCACATTTCTATGAGATGAGGATTCAGAATGTTCCTCATGTATAGATCTTGTAGATCTGATTGGAAGATCTTTCTGCGCTTGAAACTCTTTAGGAGTTTCACTACTTCTTCTTTCTTCTTCTTGTTCAACCTCCTTGGAGAGGTTCTTCTTAGATCTAAAATATGATGAGAATAAACACATATTATTCATCATTTTGACCTTGCTCATTTCTAGAATACCACTAAAAATTTCCCTTCTCAAGGATATCAAGATTCTATTCCAGAGATTGACTACAGGGGCATTTACTGGATATGTCACATTTGAAAAAAGGATGAGATCCAGAGGCTACCTAGCCATCTACAGACAATTTATATAGATATTTAAATACTCCTCCTTCAGGGATTCAGTATTTTTTCTTGAAGCCACAAGCTGAGCCAAAGATCTTGCTCTAATACCACTGTAATGTTCATTTTTCAGGAACGGCTGCAGATTGGGAATAATATGAGTTATTCCCAATGTTGAGCTATAGAAATATGTCTTATACAGATCTGAAAACACTTAAAATTCAATAAAATACATAGCAGAAAAGTTATACATCGTTTTACAAGGCAAAAGGTGGGGAAAAGTGATGATTTTGGCACTAAAATGTGTGTATTAGGATATTTTCGTAACAATAATATGGGAAAGTGGTTGTATATTATAGCTAGGGTTATGAGGGACTCCCATGTCAAATTTTAGCAAAAACAAAGAATTTTTTCTAAGTTAAACAATTCCTCCTTTCCTAACTAGGCTAGAAAACCCTGATTTCCCAAGACTACATTTATGCAGAAATTTACTGCAACATGTGAGCGTGGTTTTCTGAGGGGTATGAATGAAATAAGGTCTAAAAATTCACAAATAAGCTCAGGGGCATAATTCATACACTTTACAAGAGAAAAATGAAAGAATATAGAAGAAATCCTCAAGAAATAGGTGCTACAACCATGTAAAAAGACTGCATAACAGTGACAGTGTAATTTTCAGGGCTGAAGTAGTATTTTATTAATTATTTAGATCTATATTAGATGATTACATAAAAATATAGATCTAATATAGATCCATGTACAAGAAGAGCCGATCTATACATTCCCCTTGGGGTTATACTCAAATCATGAAGCACTGGAAGTAGATATGAGATCTAAGAATGCAGATCTGCAGAATGATTCAGAAAATCACTGAATCGTGAACATGTAGAATATCAGATCTGAAACAGAACATAGATTGGTTGGCCAATCTATGGATCACCATAGTGAAGGATGAATCCAATCATCGAAGATCTCTCCTCCAAAATGAAATCAAAACACCCTGCAGTTGTAGATCTGCAAATAAAATTGTCTTAGGGACAAAAAAAATGCTATAGCTTCTAAAGATGAAATGGCCTAGTGCCAGGATGTAGATATAAAGTATAATCAGCAAATGAACACTTTCGGGAGGTTAAATTACACACTCACTGAAAAGAGCCATTGTTATCATCTAGATCTGAGCAGATCTAGATCTCCACTTGCTCCAACTCACAAGATATATAAACCCTCAATCATTAGTAGCACTGTAATGTAAGGTGAAACTTGGCCCAAGTTTGATAGTGGAGAAGTTTAACACAATTCTCCTCCAAGAGATGTTCAAGGAAGGAGGTGGGATTTCTAAACAGGAATGCCCAACAAGGGATGTCTAAGCAGACAAACCTTTAGAAATAATGTCTTCAACAACCTTTTCCTTGTTTCCCTCCTCTTCCTTTTATAAGATAGGAGTCTAGACAAATCTTAAACCACCTTGAATCATTTAACACTTTTCACATTACAACCTCCTTCTAGAACTGCGTTGTCCCTCAAAGAGGTTCAATGCATCTAGACTGTGTTGTTTGACTTGGTCAAATAGGATCCTCTCTTGTGATTTAGACCCTTTCATACCTGCAAGATATAATTTAAATAGCCCATATATGTCTCTATTCACATAGGCATTGATTTATTCTTAGTTTTCAGGAGTTTTACATGTCCTCCTTCACCATTTATTCATTAATCATGAAATACAAAAATAAATAAGGCAAAATTAATGTTCCAATTAGCTGAAGCTAATTTAGCAACATTACAGTATTGCAGGATTTACAATTTATTAATGTTATTATTTTATTGCTGTTACTGTGATTGTTGCTTTTGTTAATTTATCAATTCCACGTTTGACACAGAATTATGCTATTGTCATCTGCATATATTTGTAGTAGATTAGCCTTACGATAACTAACACACCCGGATTGATAAATAATATGGGAAAGGGTTTGAATAATCTTTCACACTTGGACATCAACAGGATGCACGTTGAGCGTACCTCACCAACATCCCCATCTGGGCGTCGTGGATTCCAAAATATAGGGCAAGGAAGTGGAGGAGGAGTTGGTTGAGGAAGAGGGAAACTCATCTGCTACAATTTTGGAGATGTGGGTCATTATGCACGCAAATGTCCAAACCTAACACAATAGTCTTGCAGGTATTGTAGAAAATTTGATCATGTTATTGAATATTGCCCTGTTTTAATTTCCAAAATGCAGGAAAAGAAAACGTAGATTCCTACTCAAAACATTTAGATGGTAAGAGCTGAGATGTGCGAAGAAGAACCAAGTATGATTGTTGCCACTAGGAGTGCTGCAGACACTGAGGATGATAAACACATGAAGCCGAATGCTAATATTTTCATCCAGAAAGCACCCAAAATGAAGGATGTGTTCATCTTACAATGACCCCACCAGATTTTCCATTATATCAGCTGGTGGCTAAATGTTCTTTGCAGCCTTCAAGAAACAAATCCAGTCCTGAAATTGTTGGTGCTTGAAGTCTTTGGGTAAAATCATTAACTGCTGGTTAGATCTCCATGCATTTCTCTCTTCCAGCCTCTGATATTTCACGAAAATCCAAGTCAAACTCTGCTGTATCCTCCTTCCTTTCCCCTCCCTTGTTTCCATCTTACCTTCGTTCTTCAATTTCCTTTTATTCATAAAAACCCCACAAAACCAAGTGTCATTCCTTACCCCTTCACTAATCTCATTTCCTAAGGTCAAAAATCCAATTTTCAGCCTTATCGGAATTATATTTCCTCTTGCAATTCTTTAAAAAACCATAGAAAACACATGTTTCTATGCGATAGGCTTAGACCCCTCAGGCTAAGCCCCTGCCTTTTTCTTCCTCCTTATGCCCTGACGCCAGAACCACGTGCTAAGTCACACGGGCGCTTAAACTCTTGGAATTTATTTTCTGCCCGAAAAACATTGAAAAACCTTCGTAAAACGCAAAAATCGGGTTTATTTTATTTTTCATAAAGTTTTCCGCCAAAGAAATTATGTTAAAACTCGGCCATCGATCTGCCCCACAGATCAACGGTGCGGAGCACGCCTTCACCTGGTGGACCCCCTTTTCGCGCTGTTTTCCGTTTCTGCCGGTTTCATCCCGCACCGCTTTCCGCGTCAAAGTGGTTTTCTCCCGTCGACCAGCGATTCCACACGCTGGCCGACGCGTGTCCTCCACCTCGTTTCCAAAACCGCCGCGCCACTACGTCGCCCGCGCATTATCCTTCGGACCATGGCCCTGCAGCGGGATCCATCTCCACCGTTGGATTTGGGCCCTCCCATCTGACGGTCGCTAATCGCCCCATCCGCTCGGCCTTTAACGGACTCGCCCACCCATTAACTTTCCCCGGCGCGTTAAAAAAAAAAACGATCTCCGCCGTCGATATCTGCAGATCGAAGGCTCTCATGCAAAATCCCGATTCCATCGTACAGTCCTCCTTTTTCTCCGCTGACTTTCCGAAACGCTCCCGACCGTCGATCGCAATACGATCAACGGCTCCGATTGCTCCATTTTCCCGCACGCCCTCCAAAGCAGATTGACCTATAAACTGGATTTTTTACGTGTTTTTTGTATTTTGCAGGGAAGAAGTCATTTGTTTGTGTTTTAAACAGGGTTTCTCAGACCTGGAGGGTGACGATCCTTTATGTCTCGATTTCTCCGGGGAAATCACCTACAAAGCCATTTTTCACGTCTCATCAGTGTTTCCAATGGCATTGATGCCTTTTTCTACCTGCACAACCCTGCACAGCAAGGAATACCGTCAAAATCGACGCAGAGAAAGAGTATCGGATTTTGAAGACAAAATGAACCAGAGCAGCAGATTAGTGAACAAATTGGCGGGGATTACAGCTAAGACAGTTATCAAAAGCCTAATCCCCGACTCAGAACACAGATTAAAGGAAAACCTAAAAGTGTTCATCAGACACATCGCCTCCACCACCATACTTTGAGGCGAATTGATTCCTCAACCACCGTAGTGCCACCTATTGCCTCAAAATGCTCAGTCAGAGGCCAAATTCATTGAACAGGATCAGATATTATGCCTCGGAACAACCAAAGAAGTTATTTCTGCCCTAAATTTAATGACAGAACGTTTGCAGAGTAACCCTAATAGTACGCAGAGCCTCAAAGGTCAACAAAAGCTCCTTTCGAGCTCACTTCATAAGTATAAACACATTAATTCAGTGGAACACCTGTATAATTTCTTCATCGAGCCTCCCAGGGCCAGGAAGACATTAATTCTGCATTAATTGTATTTGAGATCTTTCCATTAGATCTCACCTCCTCATCCTTCTATAAATACTCCAGAAAAGATGAGTGAGGGCTTGGATTAGTTGGTTGTTAATGTAATTGCTGAAACATTCTATGTAACTGAGCTGAAAACTCTTGACTGTAGATAGTGGTTTCATCGGCTCTTGAAGCTCTGCTTGTAGCTGATAGGTTAGGTTGTGAAGAGAGATGGATTAAAACATTGGACCTGAAGATTTTAACCGGTTTGAAGAATCAATACAAGCTGTTTTATGGGATCCTGGTCTATGCTGATGGTGATGTTATTCTCACTGTGAACTTGTCATTTTATTTCTGTTTTCAATTCGTTTAATTTTCCACTGTAAAGAACAGTTTGAATAGTGTTAGGACTTACTGCATACCAGTAACCTTCTCTGGCTGAGAAATCTTTATTTCAATGTTTTCCTCTAATTGTGTTATTTAGAAATGATTTAATTCAGTCTAAGTAAAGAGATGATGGCATTCCCTCATCTTTTCGTCACAACTGAATGTTATTTTTAGATGTTACTTTCAATATATGTTGTGTAAGGAATGAATTGAGGAAATCAAAGGTTAGCCCTGAGTCCCTTTCTTGTTTTCTCAACTATTAGATTGTTTCCCTTAGGATGTGTTAAAAGATGACTAGTTTCGAAGTACTTATCAGATCTTAGGCCATTCTATGTTATCTTTGTGATTGTCTTGGATGTAACTAAGTAAAGGAGAGCTAGGATAGGATTAGGGTGAGCCCAGCCCACTAGTTTCTACTCCAAAGGTTGCCTTCAAGTTTCCCTTCGTTTTTATTTGTATTCTATTAGAAGTGTATCAAAGGCTGGGTAGTTTCAAAGTACTTACCAGATCCTAGTTTGCTTCTATGTTTTTCTTAAGTGCTTGGTCAAAGGCTGGCTAGTTTCAAAGTACTTACCAGATCCTGGGCTGCTCTTTGTTCTGCATCTGTCATTCCCTTTCTTATTGTACCACTCCATTCCATAAATCAAGCCTTAAAGAGATCCTTAGGCATAGATGACTTGCCCCATAGATCACTCTTGAACCTGAATGTTTCAATTAAACCCTCTTATGACTCCATAGCCCAATGGATTGAAAACTTGCCATCATCTTTCTTTATAATCAAAGCTTACTCTGTTTGCTTGCAACTTCTCACCTTTGAACCTATTTTCATATAGATCTTTCCGCTTCAGATAGAAAATATGTTTAACCTTCCGAGAAAACCAAACAAAACCCTTGGCCTTCATAACTAGCCTAATATCATCATCCTAAACTTCAAAGACAATATCCATTTTGTACATATTGGAGAGATCCCTCTCCGGATTCAGGAGGGCTAGATCCTAGAATCCCAAAGTTGGTTGAAATGATGTTAACTCTGTGATTGGACTCTCCCAATCTTGCTAATAAATTACAGAGACCTAACATTTCTGGCGACTCCACTGGGGATATCGAACCCAGAATCATTTTCATTTAAAGATAATCATACGACGTCAGATATTTGGTTCATAGAGCATCTGCTTTATTAATCAGAGTAAAAAGTAGCCTTTTCAAGCACTACCAAGAAATGGTAATCATGATGGAGCTTGTTTGAATCAGTGACAAACTAGGTCAACCCTAGGATTCTTTTAAGTTTTATCTAACCTTGGAAAATCAGCTAGCTTAGCCATAAGGATAGACTGTCTTTGTTTCATAACCGTAGCTAAGTTTTGAGGCAAAGTTAGGACATTCTTCTAAACCATAAATAAAACAATTCAAAAAATACCAAAAAACATTTCAGATTGGTAGTAAAACACCAGTTTTTGATATCTTGTTTACGTCTTGATGGGTTTTACTCTATACTCTTAAGACAGAGTCTGGAAAGGGCCAGGTAGCCTCCGGGTCTCATCCTCTTTTAGGGGTGACATATCTGGTGAATGCCCTCCCAGTCAATCTCTGGTTAGAGTTTGTTGTGTTTTGAGATATCCTTGAAAAGGAATGTTTCACAAACACTGTGGTTGGCAGTGTACTCCTTTGAAAACACTCTGGACTTTCCACCTGGCGACTCCACAATCCTGAACAGACCTTAAGACTTCACTGGGAAGAACCCTCATCATTACAATACCCTTTTAAACCTGGTTAAAAGGCTGTGGGATTAAAAATAAGAAAACAGATTAGTTGACCTTTCAAAGATTGTCATATCTGGTTGAACTTTTCTTGTTTACTTGGGTCTAAAAACTTAGCATAGTGGCTCCTAAAAATATTCACACTAGAGCCCATCCTGACCCTGATCCACCTGAGATAGTTGACAACCCGGAAAGAATCCTTAGGAAGTCTCCTAAGATACAATCTTCAACTGTTTTCAGATCACCCCTAAGAGCTAGTTCAGTCCCTGAAAACCTTTCAGCTCTTCAAAAATCACAAACGGACTTCTTAAACCCCTTTAGGACTAGGTCATTTGGTGATTTAGATCAGTTAGATTCTGAGTCTTCACATTCATCCCCGGAAAAAGGTGAACCTCTTGGGGATAGAGAATCAACACCTCCTGATTTACATTTTCTACATAATCTAGGTGTCTCTCATCCAAGATCATCTCAACAGTCTACCCCTGGTCCATCCACTTCTACTCACCCTACATCCACTGTTCAAACCACTTCACCTCAGCCCACTTTCCCTTCTGTAAATCCACCTCCACCTCCTGCCATGGCAACATGGTATGCTCCCTTAGTCCTTCTTGTACCATTAGCCAATCTTCCACAGGACTATCAGTCCAAAATTCCATTATATGATGCTAGTAATACTATAACAACATCTCAACATGTGGACAAGATGAATGACTACTTTGACAGAAATGAAATTGATAATGATTCTGTCAAGTTGAGACTATTTGCTCAAAGTTTGGGGGGAGAAGTGAGAAAATGGTTTAAAGGTTTAACCCCCCATAGTATTAACGATCTCCAAGCCTTCCATCAAACATTCTTAAACAAATGGGAAGTGAGAAAGAATCCTCTCCAAGTCCTTGCTGACTATAACAATCTCCATAGGAACCTTGGGGAAAGTGTACAATCTTATTGTACCAGATTTAACAGCGTCTATAATGCACTTTCCCCTGAACTAAAACCTCCTCAGGGCTCAGCTTTAAACAAATTTCCTGAAGGGTTTGATCCAGACATGACATATTCACTCAGAGAAAGAGTTTTTACAACCCTTGAAGATATGCAAAGAGGTGCTCTTTCTGTGGAAGTTAACCTTATGGAGAAGAGAGCGAGGATGAAAGCTGAAAAGAGAGTATCTTTTAGAGAGGAATCTACCCCTTCCACTTCAAGCTCAAAGATGGAAAGAATGATGGAAGAAATGATGAAGAAAATGAGCATTCTAGAGAGAGCGCAAGCAAGTTTAAATCAAAACACTCCTCAAAACAGAAACCAAATCCATAATCAGAATATTAGAAGAAATCAGCCTCCAAACAGACCCCGGGAAGATGATCAACATATCACCCCTCCCTTTCATCAAAACTTTTTAAGTGAGGTTGAGCAAGCAGAACAAATAACAGAGGAGGATGATATAAACTTATTTGGGGTAGATGATGATGACTTTGAGGTTCATTATGATAATAAACAAGGTATTTATACACCTTACGACGACAAAAGAAATGATAATGAAAATTATTATCAGAACATGGAAAACGCGGTCATAGAACCTTTAAAGGAATATGAACTCAGAAGCAAATCTAATCAACAAACCCCCAACAATAAAACCTCTGACAAACCTTCTCAAAACAACACTGCAACCCAGTCTAAAACCATCAAACAAAAAGACAAAATAGTAGTTGTTAATTCTGGTAGTGGTAAAGAGAAAGACACTCAAAATATTGAAAAACGGAGTGCAAACATTAGCAGTACTAACACCCCGGCTAGTACTCCTGGTAAAAAAACTGTTCCAACTGTAGATAAAACAAATTAGCAAGTTGTTATTGCTGATAAAGTGGCAGTAAACAAGGCTGAAATCAATGTTTTAAAGAGTCAAAACCTTTTTAGCCTAGAACAAGAAATCTCAAAGATCAAAATTTCTGTTCCTTTGACTGAGTTAGCTGCCCAACATGTATATAGGTCCAAAATTTTGAAAGCTTTGAACTTAGAAGATAATGAAGATTCACTCAATCTTAATGATGACCAACTAGAGCTTATTTTTGGTCCAAAGATTGAAGGAAAGTTTCAAGAAGGTCCTGTCCCTCCCTTTTACGTAAGCTTAAACATTCATGATAAAATTCTGCACAATGTTATGCATGACTCAGGTGCTTCCCATAATTTAATGCCAAAAGCTGTAATGGAAAGACCGGGTCTTGAAATTACCAGACCTTACAAAGACTTGTACTCCTTTGACTCAAGCAGAGTTAAATGTCTAGGATTGATAAAAGATCTCTGTGTTAACTTAGCCCAGATTCCAGCCAAATGTTTGGTCATGGATGTTGTCGTGGCTGATGTACCCCCAAAGTATGGAATGCTTTTATCAAGATCTTGGGGGGCTAAGTTACAGGGAACCATGCAAATGGACATGACCTATGCGACTATCCCTGTTTTTAATCAGACTAGAAGACTTTACAGGGAAATCCACATGCAGTACACAGTGACAAGTCAAGACCAGCCTCAAAACTCTCCTTTGTACGCTGTAAGCACAAGCCTCGATTCTTTTATCATGTTTAATGATGAAGCACTTACAGAACAAATCATTTCAACAGAATCAATGGCTGAAATGGAGGAAGAGGACCACAACGCTGAACTGCCGAAACAGTCTAGTGTGTCTAAAAACCCTAGCAAACTAAACACAGGTCTTGAACTGCAAGTCATCAATCCATTAAACTTAAAACTTGACAGTCGAGAAGATGATCCTCAACCCGATGAAAAACTGGAGGGATCAAATTATATAAAGGAGATACACCAAAACAATAAAACTAAAAATGTTCCTCTCTGGACGATGTATTTTGATGGGTCATGCACTAAAACAAATGCTGGTGCGGGTGTCTGGATCACTAACACTGAAAACAATCATACAGAATGTATTTCATGTAAATTAAACTTTCAGTGTTCCAACAACATAGCGGAGTATGAATCCCTGCTCTTAGGCTTACATTTACTGAAAAATTTAGGTGCCAAGAGAATCAATGTATATGGCGATTCCGAATTAATCATTAGGCAAGTTAATGGGGAGTATAATTCAAATCACCCCAGACTTAGGGCCTACAGAAATTATGTCATGGATCTTTTGAAAACATTTGAGGAGTCTAACCTGACTTTTGTCCCGAGGAAAAGAAATATTGCAGCCCACAATTTAGCCTTTGCTGCTAGAACCTGCCCAATACTATATGATGACACGTCTCAGATAAAATTCAGACCAACTATCCCAGATAATAAGAAATATTGGCAGGTGTTTGATGGAGATAAACAAATAGAAGACTTCATGCAATTCAGAAATGAATTTGACCGCCCCCTCAGTTCAGTTAGGATTCGATTAGAGGCTAGGTGAAGAAAATTTTCATGAGAAGAAGAAACGTCATCACGAGCCTATAGGCTTGTTAACCTTGGGCTATCAAACTTAGGGCAAAACTGAGAATTGACCCTTAAAATACAGAAAGCAGGAAGGAATGGGAAACTGCGTTAAGGATAAGTGGTTGCCCAGGGCTTGGTGGTGGCCCCTCTAGAAGAAGCTGATTGATTTTGATGATGTAACGATAAACCAAGCGGGGCTATGAGAGGCCCAAGTAGAGGAGTGTAATATAGGCGGTGAGAAAAAACCAATGATCAAATTGTCCATGCTTGTGACTCACATTAAACTCAAATACATAAGTACATTCGAAGATTTTGATGTTTATGGAGTTACGAAGATCTTAAATCTATGACACGAAATAGTACGGCACAAAAATTCCTCTTAAAAAAACCAAAAACCCCTTCGACGAAGCTAAGTAGAATAAACCCTGTCCAGTTGCCATTGGTTAAGAAGGAAATCATGAAGATGCACGATGCTGGCATTATTGTCCCTATTAGATATTCTGAGTGGGTATCTAATCTGGTGTCCGTTAGGAAGAAGACTGGATAAATCAGGCTTTGTATAGACTTTAGAGACTTAAACAAAGCTTCGTTAAAAGACAACTACCCTTTACCAAAAATGGATCACATTTTACAAAGGGTGGTGGGGTCTAAAAGGATTTCGTTGCTTGATGGCTATTCGGGGTATAACCAAGTCTTAGTCCACCCTGATGATCAATTAAAGACATCGTTTACTACACCATGGGGCACTTTCATGTATGTGAAAATGCCTTTTGGTCTAATGAATGCTGGAGCAACCTTTCAGAGAGCCATGGACATAGCATTCTCGGAAGAATTGGGCTTCTTCATCATTATCTATCTTGATGATGTAACTGTGTTTTCAAAAACGGATGAAGAACACTTAGAACATTTGAGGAAAGTTTTCGAGAAGTGCAGAAGGTTTGGGATATCTTTGAACCCCAAGAAGACTTTATTTGGTCTCCAAGAAGGTAAGCTTCTTGGACATATCATTTCGGAGCAGGGCATAAAGATAGATCCCATGAGGATTGAGGCCATATTGCAAATCTCCCATCCTCGGAATATCAAAGAGTTGCAGTCTTTCATTGGCAAGATTAACTTTTGGAAAAGTTCATCCCTACTTGGGCGAGCTCCTTAGAAATATCTGACTTGTGTTGAGAAAGGAGCGAGGATAAAATGGACCTTGGAAGCAAAGACATCCTTGGTGGTGAAACAAAGCACTAACCAAAACACCAGGTTCTCATAATACTAGATTTTTTTCAAAAGATTTTTATGTCTTCTCATTGCATCGAACATCATTGCTGCTTTGTCCTTTTCACAGAAAATCACAGAGACAAAAGCATTTCATGCATTCTTCCCCCAGCAAGGTGGGGGATGCCCCTTTGAAGTATAATATTATGGAAAAGCAAGCTTTTTCTTTGGTTAAAGCATTGAAAGACTTCAGAGTATACATCCTTCACTCACACATCATTGCCTTTGTCCCTAATTCGGTTGTTAAAGACATTCTAACACAGGACCCGGATGGTAAGAGAGGTAAGTGGATTGTTGTTATTCTCGAATATGATTTAGAGATAAAACCCACTAAACTCATCAAAGGCCAAGGTCTAGCTAGATTAATGGCTGAATCCAATTTTGAAGTTCTTGATATTAATATGATTAATGCTTTGGACAGCCAAGAAGAATCCTCAACTCCCATTATTGAAAACCATTTTCTGAATTCTCCTTGGTATGCTGATATCGTTTATGTTTTGCTTAATTTAAACACGCCTCCTGGTTTATCGAAAACGAAGACAAGGTTCTTAAAGCTGAAAGCAGTAAACTATTGCATTGTAGATAGGTGTCTTTATTGGAAAAATTCTAGTGGTATATTGCTTAAATGTTTGCCTGAGTTTGATGCAGAGAAGATTAAACAGGAATTTCATGAAGGAGAGTGTGGAGGCCATTTTTATTGGAAGTCAACAGCCAACAAAATTTTGAGGGCTGGTTTCTTTTGGCCCACCCTTTTTCCTGATGTTCACAAAATGACAACTACTTGCCATAAATGCCAATTGTTTGAGGGAAAGAGAAAATTATTACCCCTTCCTCTGCATCCAATCACTGTTGAAGCTCCTTTTCAATAGTGGGGACTTGACTTCATAGGTGAAATCCATCCCTCATCTTCTGCCCAGCATAGATGGATCCTTACTGCCACAGACTATTTCACTAAGTGGATAGAAGCCATTCCTTGTAGGCAAGCCAATGATTCAGTTATTATAAAGTTCATAGAAACTAATATCCTTTCCAGATTTGGCTGTCCTACCAAGATCATCACAGATAATGCAGCAGCGTTTGGATCAAAGAAAATGGTTGACTTCTGTCATAAATACCAGATAACACTAGGGCATTCCACAGCCTATTACCCTCAAGGTAATGGACTTGCAGAATCTTCCAACAAAAGCTTAGTGAATATAATAAAGAAACTATTGGAGGACAACAAGAAGTCTTGGCACACAAAGCTGATCCATGCACTTTGGGCTGACAGATTAACATTGAAGAAATCCATTGGTATGTCACCCTTCCAGCTTGTGTATGGTACAGATGCAATTTTTCCTAACAGCCTTGGTGTACCAGTTATGAAGTTAATTCAAGAGCTCCAGACTGAAGAAAATGACATAATCAGAAGAATAAATCAGACCATTCATCTTCAGCAAACCAGAGAGGAAGTGTACAACAAAGCATTACAGAAGCAAGACAATATTAAGAAGATATTTGACAGAAGAACAAAGGCCAGCAATTTCAAGATTGGGGACAAAGTTTTAAAATGGGACTCAAAAAGGGAAGATAAGGGAAAGCATGGTAAATTTGATAATCTATGGCTTGGCCCTTACTCTATTCATTCAGTTGCTGGAAACAATGCATTCTTCTTACAAGAGCTGGATGGAACAGATTTGTTTGGGGGTCCTGTCAATGGCAGGATGCTTAAGCATTACTTTTCTTGAATCTTTTCATGTTTTTGAAGCCTTTTTACCTTTTTCCACTGTAAATATTTCATCCATCATTGCATTCAAAGTTATGAAAAATCAAAAAATACAAAAACAAAGAAAGAAAGAAAAGAGGGCAGAAATGAAAACAAGAAAGGCAAGGCCCCATGCCAAAAAGAGAAGTAAAACTGAAAGTGTGCAAGCTTAAATGCCACTCCTTAAAACACACTTCTAGTTAGTCAAACTGTTTAATCTTGACTAATTAGCTTTCAATTTTCTGCTGATAGGGTAGTGAATTTGATTTTCTAAAATGTTTAATCTTGGCTTATCAGTAGATAGAATAGAATAGAAATTAAGGTTCAAACAAACTCAGAATCTGAACCAAAGTTCCCAAGAGAAAGATGACTCAAGACTGTTATCTTCTGAGTCATAAGAAAGAAGACCTGGTTCTAATAAGCTTAAAACTTGAACCAGAAGAAAGGCAAAGATATCTCACCGAAAAGGAAAAATAGAGCTGTGAAAATAAGAGAAGGCCATAATAAGAAATTTTCAGATCTTAAGCCTTCTGTTTTGATTTAAAATTTTCTGCAAATAATAAATGTTCTTTGCAGCCTTCAAGAAACAAATCCAGTCCTGAAATTGTTGGTGCTTGAAGTCTTTGGGTAAAATCATTAACTGCTGGTTAGATCTCCATGCATTTCTCTCTTTCAGCCTCTGATATTTCACGAAAATCCAAGTCAAACTCTGCTGTATCCTCCTTCCTTTCCCCTCCCTTGTTTCCATCTTACCTTCGTTCTTCAATTTCCTTTTATTCATAAAAACCCCACAAAACCAAGTGTCATTCCTTACCCCTTCACTAATCTCATTTCCTAAGGTCAAAAATCCAATTTTCAGCTTATCGGAATTATATTTCCTCTTGCAATTCTTTAAAAAACCATAGAAAACACATGTTTCTATGCGATAGGCTTAGACCCCTCAGGCTAAGCCCCTGCCTTTTTCTTCCTCCTTATGCCCTGACGCCAGAACCACGTGCTAAGTCACACGGGCGCTTAAACTCTTGGAATTTATTTTCTGCCCGAAAAACATTGAAAAACCTTCGTAAAACGCAAAAATCGGGTTTATTTTATTTTTCATAAAGTTTTCCGCCAAAGAAATTATGTTAAAACTCGGCCATCGATCTGCCCCACAGATCAACGGTGCGGAGCACGCCTTCACCTGGTGGACCCCCTTTTCGCGCTGTTTTCCGTTTCTGCCGGTTTCATCCCGCACCGCTTTCCGCGTCAAAGTGGTTTTCTCCCGTCGACCAGCGATTCCACACGCTGGCCGACGCGTGTCCTCCACCTCGTTTCCAAAACCGCCGCGCCACTACGTCGCCCGCGCATTATCCTTCGGACCATGGCCCTGCAGCGGGATCCATCTCCACCGTTGGATTTGGGCCCTCCCATCTGACGGTCGCTAATCGCCCCATCCGCTCGGCCTTTAACGGACTCGCCCACCCATTAACTTTCCCCGGCGCGTTAAAAAAAAAAACGATCTCCGCCGTCGATATCTGCAGATCGAAGGCTCTCATGCAAAATCCCGATTCCATCGTACAGTCCTCCTTTTTCTCCGCTGACTTTCCGAAACGCTCCCGACCGTCGATCGCAATACGATCAACGGCTCCGATTGCTCCATTTTCCCGCACGCCCTCCAAAGCAGATTGACCTATAAACTGGATTTTTTACGTGTTTTTTGTATTTTGCAGGGAAGAAGTCATTTGTTTGTGTTTTAAACAGGGTTTCTCAGACCTGGAGGGTGACGATCCTTTATGTCTCGATTTCTCCGGGGAAATCACCTACAAAGCCATTTTTCACGTCTCATCAGTGTTTCCAATGGCATTGATGCCTTTTTCTACCTGCACAACCCTGCACAGCAAGGAATACCGTCAAAATCGACGCAGAGAAAGAGTATCGGATTTTGAAGACAAAATGAACCAGAGCAGTAGATTAGTGAACAAATTGGCGGGGATTGCGGCTAAGACAGTTATCAAAAGCCTAATCCCCGACTCAGAACACAGATTAAAGGAAAACCTAAAAGTGTTCATCAGACACATCGCCTCCACCGCCATACTTTGAGGTGAATTGATTCCTCAACCACCGCAGTGCCACCTATTGCCTCAAAATGCTCAGTCAGAGGCCGAATTCATTGAACAGGATCAGATATTATGCCTCGGAACAGCCAAAGAAGTTATTTCTGCCCCAAATTTAATGACAGAACGTTTGCAGAGTAACCCTAATAGTACGCAAAGCCTCAAAGGTCAACAAAAGCTCCTTCCGAGCTCACTTCATAAGTATAAACACATTAATGCAGTGGAACACCTGTATAATTTCTTCATCGAGCCTCCCAGGGCCAGAAAGACATTAATTCTGCATTAATTGTATTTGAGATCTTTCCATTAGATCTCACCTCCTCATCCTTCTATAAATACTCCAGAAAAGATGAGTGAGGGGTTGGATTAGTTGGTTGTTAATGTAATTGCTGAAACATTCTATGTAACTGAGCTGAAAACTCTTGACTTTAGATAGTGGTTTCATCGGCTCTTGGAGCTCTGCTTGTAGCTGATAGGTTAGGTTGTGAAGAGAGATGGATTAAAACATTGGACCTGAAGATTGTAACCGGTTTGAAGCATCAATACAAGCTGTTTTATGGGATCCTAGTCTATGCGGATGGTGATGTTATTCTCACTGTGAACTTGTCATTTTATTTTTGTTTTCAATTCGTTTAATTTTCCACTGTAAAGAACAGTTTGAACAGTGTTAGGACTTACTGCATACCAGTAACCTTCTCTGGCTGAGAAATCTTTATTTCAATGTTTTCCTCTAATTGTGTTATTTAGAAATGATTTAATTCAGTCTAAGTACAGAGATTCTGGCGTTCCCTCATCTTTTCGTCACAGCTGAATGTTATTTTTAGATGTTACTTTCAATATATGTTGTGTAAGGAATGAATTGAGGAAATCAAAGGTTAGCCCTGAGTCCCTTTCTTGTTTGCTCAACTATTAGATTGTTTCCCTTAGGATGTGTTAAAAGCTGACTAGTTTCGAAGTACTTATCAGATCTTAGGCCATTCTGTGTTATCTTTGTGATTGTCTTGGATGTAACTAAGTAAAGGAGAGCTAGGAGAGGATTAGGGTGACCCCAGCCCACTAGTTTATACTCCAAAGGTTGCCTTCAAGTTTCCCTTCGTTTTTATTTGTATTCTATTAGAAGTGTATCAAAGGCTGGATAGTTTCAAAGTACTTACCAGATCCTAGTTTGCTTCTATGTTTTTCTTAAGTGCTTGGTCAAAGGCTGGATAGTTTCAAAGTACTTACCAGATCCTGGGCTGCTCTTTGTTCTGCATCTGTCATTTCCCTTTCTTATTGTACCACTCCATTCCATAAATCAAGCCTTAAAGAGATCCTTAGGCATAGATGACTTTCCCCATAGATCACTCTTGAACCTGAATGTTTCGATTCGTCCTGCTGCATAGCTCTCTTGCTTGATAGGTTGAAAACTTTCCATCATTTTCTTTATAGTACGATCTTACTCTTTTTGCTTACAACTTCTCACCTTTGAACCTGTTTGCGCTTAATAGATCTTTCCGCCTCGAACAGCCCTGTGCTGTGTTCCAGCCATCAAGAAAACCAAACAAAACCCTTGTGACGCTACATAACTAGCCTAATGTCATGCCACAAATTCAAAGACAATATCCATCTTTGTACATATTGGAGAGATCCTCTCCGGTTCGAGCTAGATCCTAGAATCCCAAAGTTGGTTGAAATGATGTTAACTACCTTAATCGGGACTTTGCCCGATACCTTTATTCCTGAGAGAGACCTAACACTTTACAATGACAAAATGAAACTCTTGCAGATGTGAAAAATGGTTTCGCAGAAGCGGGTTCCTCGACATCAAGTAAACCTATGGACATGGTCGCAGTATATGAAAATATAAAGCCATTTCTATAGGCTTGTATCAAATTGTTGCTCAATAAGAAGGCAGACGAGAGCCTCCAAGCATCGATAGAAAATTGCATAGAGAAAGAACAATCCTGGATAGAGCATAATAATGTTAACAAGATGTATAAGAATAAAAGAAGGATTGGATGGGAGATGCTCTTGACTGCTCAGATTGGTGCATATGAGATGGATGAGGTCATTTTGGATATGGGATCCGATGCGAACGTCTTACCAAAGAATACTTGGCAACGAATGGGTGAACCTAAGTTGGAATGGTCCATGATCTAGCTACGCATGGCGAATCAACAAAATATTATCCCATTAAGAAGGCTCTGGCGGGTAGTAGTAGATATTGAAGGAGTAAGGGTGCTCTCAGCATTTGAATTTATATAGATTCTGGATGAGACTGACCCCTATCTTGCATTGTTGATTTTATATTTGGCTTTTGATATGCTTTGCGTCATCAATCTTAAGCGTAGAAGTATGGTATTTGATAATAATGGAATCAAGGTTGTGGTCCCCCTAGATCCTGCAGAAGGTGAATGATATACAAAGCTGGTGTGTGTAGATGATGATTTCGATCATATATATAAGTTTATTGTGCTGGACGAATATTGGATCAACCCAATAACCGATGGAAGACTCAACTGGAAGAAGGATAGGTCCTACTTTTCACATTTAAATGAGGAACTGGAGAACTAGAAGAACCAGTTCCATGAAGTATATATGTTGCACTGTAATCGAGTGACAAAAGCTCTTTGGTGCATATCCTCAGAGGTACGAGAATTTCCTTATTATGATGGTCTGAATAATATTAACCTCTTTTTATAAGAACTTGGAAATGTTGTTGTAGAAGCAAAAATATTTCATGCACTTGAGAGAGCGCTGCGCTCAACCCCAACACACTAGTGGGAGGCGCACAAGGGAAACTTGGCTAATTGGGAAGAATTAAACTGCATAATGTGTTTGCGATTTGAACATCCAAAAACTATAATAGGAGAGAGTTATTTATAATAAGGTGATCTGTGCAAACATTTGGCTAAATGGACTGAAGCATGGGGCGCAGAACCAAAGCAAGAATGGGTGCACATATTCATCCACACTCAAGGTAATGAGCCTACGGAGTGGTACTTGGAAACTAAGCTGCAACGAGGAACCAATGAATGGATTGCGCTGACAGAAATTTTTCTCCTGATGTTTAGTTTTGAAAGTGGGTGTTATGAGAAATTATAATCTGCGAATAAAATAGTCTTCCCTGAGTGAGGTGTTCCTTCACTTAGAACAAAAAAATAATGGTAAATTATTTTCTCTCTATAATAAATAGATAAACATAAGATGAAGAGACTTACTTGTGATCCTTCTATCTCGTTATTCTTCTTTCATCGCTTTTGTCGCTCTTGATCCAACTGAACTTGCCAGATCAATACCTGCAATCAAAACCAGAAGACAAAACGATGATACAAATATAAAATGTCTATCTATCATAACCAGATTGAACTAACTAAATCTGAGAATACATGCACATATTCAGAATACATTCAAAAAGTATAATCACATATATGAGAGAAAGAACAAACATCTTTATTAAAGTATTAGGAGGAATAGATTACAACTAGTCGATCAGTTTGTTGTCAACCTGCTTCAACTTCATCCCATCCTCATCACACCAAAAATCAATCCAATAGCATCCCAGTACTTTAGCTCTCCAAGAATTGAGAATCCAACAACAAAGCACTACACAAATTTCTTCCTCCCTTGCACTTAGATGAGTGCTCAATTTATAGGGAAATTGTAGGTAGTTTCTCAATAAATGATATTGAATGGATTTTTAATAATAGATGAGATATGTTTCCAGGTTCAATGGTGATGTATGAACACATGTATTCGAATTATGAAACCTATGAGCTCTTCTAAAGGGCACTAGACATGTAGAGTTTCCAAGAATAGTAATGATTTTGTTGCCAGGAGACCAACACACCCTTAAGTTTCAGGAATTAATTTTTAGAGCACCCTTGCATGGGGGTAAGTTCTTTTCAATGCACTTAGGCCCATTAAGAGGAGCATTGATGAGTCAATGGGTCATTTTAACTATACTTCAAACATTGAATATCTCATGAATTAAAGCCATCAGTGGAATGAATTCTCCAAGGCATGTAGCAACTGAATTAGGGGATGATAGACCTTGTTTGTATTGAATTAGGGGATGATAGATCCTATTCATACTGATCTTATGGATGATGCCCAAATTGACCTATAACAACTACCCCCTAGAGCATGAAGTCAAAATAATGATAATATTTGGTTGAGATGCTTTACGGTGTGATGAGTAGGATCTGAAGTGGATGGTGACTTGCATCAATTTGCAATACATTACATCATGATATATTGTACATCTTGGACATCAATTGTTGAGGGAGGCATACCCATGCTTAACACATAAATTATCATAAAACGTACATAAATCATAAATTCGTCTACAGATATAGACATGCATACAAATATAGGCCCATGATAGGATGACCATATGTATGTAAAGCCATCATACAGATGATGTGGTACAATTCCTGACCCCCTGAAGATCCGGGGTCTTCTATATCGTTTACTCGATCATTCAATTACAAGTCTAACCATGTGAATATGTGATCTGAAGTCAAACATGGGAAGACATCGTCTGATTTCTAGCCAATGATGTAAGTCATTAACAGACACGAGAGCAACCACCGTGGATGTTTATGGCTCTCAAGGTTATGTAGTAACATTTTCAAGGTGTAAGTAGATGATTTGATGTCGAGTGCCAAACAAAATATTTTGGTCGAAGGTTTGTGATGTCAACCTATCGCCAGAAATGAGAAACCTGTCATTGATGTAAGCAAGTTCCAAGGTCCTAGAAATATGTTTCTAAGTAAAATTCCTAAATGATGAGCTGATGTCAATAGGAGGTGACTTGTCGCTGATATGACATGAAATGGGAGTAATGATTTTTGAGACAAAATGTGGCTTGATGAAGCAATGTTCAGGGATGACGGTCATGAAAATGAAGGTTTATGAGTATTGTAGAAGTTGAGGAATTACGGGATGACTTCCCTTGAAAATATCGACGACACTGAATGGATTGGAAGCATTGACCCAAAACCGAAGTGATGGATGGTATGATAAACCATCAAGAAGATTACCCAACCTAGAGCCACAAAGCTGAAGTGAAAGTGTTATGTTCAAGAGCGACCTCTTACCATAAAGTGTTTTGTTCTTTTTCCAAAATTTTCCCCAGTGATTGCTGACCAGTACCTCTTTATTTTTTAACAAGATTGAGGAGGGTAAAATATGCTTGATCTATAACTCAACCCTTCGGTTGAACCCATCACTATTTGATGCTTTAATGAGTCTAACTATAGTGAAACTCGGTCTTGTCATGATTGGAAAAGTCTGTCGCTATTTTATGTTTTAACGAGTCTAACAATAGTGAAAACTCGGTCCTTTTTCATGTTTAGAGATTTTGAAAAAGGGACGAAAATAAAACTCCACGAGTCCTTTTTCATAAATTTTTCGCTCAGGTCCGAAAAAGTTAAAAATGATACTTGAAAAAACCTCTTAGCCATGTTCGACTAAGGTGTTCCTTTTTTCATAGATAATCTATCTTAGTCTAGAAAAGGGTTAAATTTATACTACGCAGATGTCGTTTCATTTCATTTTACGAGCTCGAAAATACAAGTGCTCAACAATATTTTCACATTAACAGCATCTAAAAAGAGCTAAAATAAGACTCTCGGTGGGTTTTTTTTTCACATAGCTCGAAAAAGAGATAAGAGTATGCTCTGACCAACTTTCAATTTAATTTATGAGCAGGAAAAAATGGAAAGAACTCAACATTTTCATGTGTTTTACGAGAATGAAAAGATAGAAAAAGAAGCTTAGGATTTCATGAGTTTAACGAGCCTTGAAAATAATAACCAAAATGGACTCAAGATAGGTTTCATTTTTACCCAAGCTTGAAACAGAGAAAAAGCTATGCTTGAAAGTGGTTTCAGTTTTACATAAGCTTGAAACATAGAAAACTATGTTTGAAAGTGATTTCAATGCCCCCCAAGCGTAACGTGCAAGAGCATATGCCCCCCAAGCTTCATTTCATTCACCTAAGTAGACTATTGGTTACTAATAGCTGAATGGAATGAAGGTTCATTTACAAGATCATATAAAAGACTCGACTTAATTAGGACGGGATTTGTTTCATTTTTTAACAAGCTTGACACATGAAAATAACTATGCTCATGGAACCTTTTTTCATTTTTTAACGAGCTTGACACAAGAAAAATAACTATGGTCATGACCTGATCCATTGTTTAACGAAGTTGACACAGTAAAAGAACTATCCTCATGACCGGATTCATTTTTTAATGAGGTTAACACAGTAAAAGAACTATTCTCAAGGACCTGATTTATTTTTTTAACGAGGTTGATACAGTAAAAGAACTATCCTCAAGGGCCTGATTCATTTTTTAATGAGGTTGACATAGTAAAAGAACTATCCTCAAGGACCTAATTCATTTTTTAACGAGGTTGACATAGTAAAAAAACTATCCTCATAGGGCCTGTTTCATTTAACAAGGTTGACATAGTAAAAGAACTATCCTCAAGGAACCTTGTTTCATTTAACAAGATTGACACAAGAAAAGGAACTATGCTCATGACCTGATTCATTTTTTTAACGAGGTTGACACATTAAAATAACTTTCCTCAAGAATTGATTCATTTTTTAACGAGGTTGACACAATAAAAGAAATATACTCAATGAGAACCTATTTCATTTAACGAGATGACACAGTAAAATAACTTTCCTAAAGACTTGATTCATTTTTTAACGAGGTTGACACAGTAAAAGAGATATCCTCAATGAGAACCTATTTCATTTAACAAGGTTGACATAGTAAAAGAACTATCCTCAAGGGAACCTGCTTCATTTAACGAGGTTGACATAGTAAAATAACTATCCTCATAGGCACCTGTTTCATTTTTTAACGAGGTTGACACAAGAAAAGGAAATATCCTCCTTGAAACTTGTTTCATTTTTTAACGAGGTTGACATAGTAAGTAGCTAGACCAGTGAGCGTGCACTAGAAAATACAGTCTAATGGAATCATCATTCAAGGAGTTATATGAACACCACAACCAATAAGTCATAACATGTGTAGACAGGTATTCTCTAGAGGGTAATTTATGTGGAATCACATGCCACCAAGGATAATATATGATGGGACGAGCTTGATGTTGAACTAAAGATGTGCATAAAGGATCAAGTCGTTCAGTACTCATTATAGATGAACCAAATAAAATTCCAGATGATGGCATGGATGAAGTCCATGGACTTGAGGAGGCACCAGATTAGGATCCTCTTTTTAGGTGGTTGATTGTGCGATAAAAGGGGAGACTCAGTGAATAGGGATGAATGAGGAGAAACCGATATAGGAACACTTTCTTGTCATTCAACTTCAGGATCTAGATGTTATGGTCAAAGAATGATGGGATTCAGATCAACTTCGAGTTGAACAACATCGAGTTTTGGATGTATGGTCTCACTATTTGGAACTTCAGTATCCAGAGGTAGCGATGAGGATTATGTTTCGATGACTGCAGATAAACTAGGATGTGTAGAAATGAGCCGACACGACTCTGGTAGACGTGATGAAGATGATGCACCAAAGTTACTGATGGTCCTGGATTTGGTAGAACGGGGTCGCCTTCGCTGACCAGAAATGGCTTCTGCTGGTAAAGGTGGTTTAAGTGTTATTATACACGAACGACGGGGAAAGAATTTTTCTTCTTCCATGATGAATGAGTGATTTTATTACAAAAATAAATAAATAAATAAAAGGGTGATAATAGGCAAAAGGATTACGAAGTAATTGTGAACTGGAGAATACTTCCCGGCGAACCAAGAAGTACAAGCAGGCAATCTCCCCGAATGCTGTGTTCGGTGTATCACAAGTAACAATACAACCGACTCAGTTATCTATGGATGGTAAGAAACCTAATTTTTTCCTCCCAAATATACCTAAAGATACGTGGAGGCCCAAATCCCTGTTAGCGATGTCTAATGTGAAACCGCACAGTGAGAGCACCTGCTTATACTTTTCGTAATAGAACACTGCCCTATATACCTGAAAGTACGTGGATGAGCTCTGATATACTTACATACGTGGAGTGGGATTTCACACTAGAAATGTATCACACACAATTTAGCGACAACTACTATTCTTAACGACGTCGAAACACATCTATAGCCTATACCTTCTAAGTGTTATCGTTAATTTTACAATGCTTTCTTAGGTTGATTGAGGCGAATCTTGTGTTGATCTTGCTTAGCAGTTTATCTTTCAGCTTCACTGCAAGATGTAATGGGAAATTCCTAAAATGCAAACTAAATGAGAAGCAATATTTTTAGTTCAGTTTTTCAATGAAAACCTTAGCTACTAAAGGGATAGAGTAATCCTATTTTTTAGCATAGATCAAAGAGCACAAACTAAATGCATATTTCCCTAATATATTCCTATGCAAAACTCACAATATCTAAATGCATATGCATGTTTTTCTTTTCAATTTCCTTTAATGTGAATTATTGAAAAGAAACAAAATTCACAAATCAATCAAACAATGTTTTCTTTTCTAAGAAATGAGGACCAAAACAACAATTTTCTCTTAGGAAATGAAGACTGAACGAAAATTTTCCTTTATGAAAACAGATAATTGATCTAATGAAAAATTTAGAACTTCGGATTTAATTTGACAATGATAATGAAAATAGTTAATGAAACATTGAACAAACCACTATCCAAAGTAGGAAGAACTAATTAGTGTTTACTGGTCTCTAAGGTCAAACATGAATATGATAATACAATAAACAATAGGTTGAAACTGAAGTCAAAAGATAAATTATGATGCTCACTGAGGGGTAACGTACCCCTTAAGGGGAGACAGTGTGTTGCATAGTACCTCTGAATGGGAGACAATGCTATGCAGAGCATTGTACCCTGACCAACAGTGCATTGGGTGCAGTGAAACTTGAAAATCAAGCACGCTAAACACACTTCTAAGGAAAAATTACATTCAAATGACTGAATAGATGAAGTAAAGTCTACTGATGATGGTTAAAAAGGACAGAAACACCAGGAATGATGAATTTATCCCCAGTATGGTCGCCAATTTGTTATGAGGAATTCTAATCTACGGATAAACTAGTATTACCTAAGTGTGGTGTTCCTTCACTCAGAACAACAGAGGAAAAGTAAATGATTTTCTCTCTATAATAAATAGATAAATAGAAGATGAAGAGAATTACTTGTGATCCTTCTCTCTCGTTCTTCTTATTTCGTTTCTTTTTTCGCTCTCGATCCAACTGAACTCGCTAAATCAATACCTACAATTAAAGCCAGAAGACAACAAACGACGATACAAATATACAATATCTATCTATCATAACCAGATTGAACTGAGTAAATCTGAGAATACATGCACATATTCAGAATACATTCACAAAAGATAATCGCATATGAGAGAAAGAAAAAATATCTTTATTGAAGTATTAGGAAGAATAGATTACAACCAGTTGATCAGTGCGTTGTCAACCTGCTCCAACTTCATCCCTTCCTCATCGCACCAAAAATCACTCAACCAACATCACAGTAGTTCATCTCTCCAAGAATTGAGAATCCAACAGCATAACACTACACAAATTTCTTCCTCCCTTGCACTTAGATGAGTGCTCAATTTATAGGGAAATTGTAGGTATTTTCTCAATAAATGTTATTGAATGGTTTTCTAATAATATATGATAAATGTTTCAAGGTTCAATGGTGATGGATGAACACACATATTTGAAGTATGACACCTATGAGATCTTCTAGAAGGCACTTGACATATGGAGATTCCTAGAACAATGATGATTTCGCTCCCAGGAGACCAACACACCCTTAAGTGTCAGGAATTTATTTAGTGAGAACCCTTGTATGGGGTAAGTTCTTTGCAACACAATTACGCCCATTCATGGGAGAGTTGATGAGTCATTTTAACTATACTTCAAGCATTAAAACTCTCATGAATTAAAGGCATCAATGGAATGACTTCTCTAGGGCATGTAGCAACTGAATTAGGGGATGATAGAACTTGTTTGTATTGAATTAGGGGATGATAAACCTTGTTCATACTAGTATTAGGTATGATGCCAAAATTGTACTATAACAGTGGGTTCAAATGCCTGGATGAGGTACTACAGGATATTCACAAGGTCATCATTGACACCAAAAAATGAAAGGTGGAACACTCCTTTCCAGCATGGGATGCGCAGATGAAGGACATCGTTAAATGTATAAATTTATCAGTTGATGGTAACGAGGAAGATCCAAGGAACATTACGATCCCATAATATAAAGGAAAACTCTGAGTTGTTGGGCCTAGGATTGAGTCAGTGGATGTAACTAAGCCTTTCAAGATTTGACAAGTTATTATTGGCTAAGAGGAACAACTGAAATTAGTGAATAAAGGGGATTACAGGGATGATGATACGGTGGGAAAGGTCACCAAGCTACTGAATGAATATCAAGACCTATTCCTTATGATTTTTTTTGAGCTGAAGGTGATATTAGGAGATCTCAAGGTGATAAATATTACCTTGAAACCATATGCGCAACCTATGAAGCACCACTCGTATAGGCTGAATCCAAAATATAAGAAGAAAGTCAAAGACGAATTGGAGAAAATGGTTGTTGTAGGAATCATAAAACCAATGGAAGAATATGATTGGGTGAGCCCTATGGTGGTCCAGGATAAGAAAACCAAATGAGAAATAAGGATTTGCGTGGATTTACGCAAATTGAATGATGTGCGTGTACATGACCCATTCCCGATCCCATTTTCTAATGAGATCCTGGACAATGTACGAGGAAAGGAGGCTTATTCGTTTACATATGGTTTCTCTGGATACCAGCAGATAAGAATATTGCCAGAAGATAGAAGAAATAATACCTTTGCGACATAATGAGGATCCTTCAGTATACGGTCATGCCATTAAGGCTGAATAATGTTCTAGCTATATTCTCACGTGTTTTATTGGCTACGTTCAAATAATACATCCATACTTTCTTATAAGTCCACCTTGATGACTGGGTTGTCTTCGGATTGTTGAAGAATCATGTGTCGAGTCTGCACTTGATGCTAGATACTTGCCGGAAGTATTAGATCTCGATCAATATGAAAGAGTTAATCTTCTATGTTCTATTCAGGATCTTGCTAGGTCATATTGTTTGTCAGTGAGGATTAATGTTGGATCCAACAAAGATCGATGTTAATTTTAACCTTGGAGTTCCTACAAATGTCAAACAATTGTGCTCAATTTTGGTGCATATAAGGTACTACTGAAATTTCATTCAAGGCTATGCATTGATCAATGTGCCCATGGAGAAGTTGCTAAAAAATGATGCCTCATTTTGTTGGGACAAAGATTGTTAGAAGAGTTTTGAATTACTTAAAGAGAAGATTGTCACTGCACCCATATTGGTCTTCCAAGACTAGATGAAGGTGTTCCATATACACTTCGATACCTCCTCCATCGCGTTGGAGATATTTTAACACAACCAGGATTCGAGGATATTTACCACGCTATTGCATTTGCAAGTAGAAAATTGTTGAGTGCAGAGCGTAACTACTAAACCATGGAAAGGAAAGGATTAGGTCTGCACTACAAAAATTCTACCACTATCTATTGGGAGGCCAATTTAATATGTTTATTGACCACTCTGATATGAAGTACCTGGTCAAAAAACTTGTGTTGGGGGGGGGGAGGAGATGTGCAAATGGTTGTTGTTATTTCAGGAATATGAATTTGAAGTAATTTTGAAACATAGAAGGTTGAATGCTGGGTGAGATCATCTGTCATGCATTGAAAGTGGAGAAGAGACAACTAGCTTGGAAGATAGCTTGTTGATTTTTATAGCATTGGGAATTGTTCCAAGTCTAAAATTTTGTGGAGAGGCTTGGAAAACATTTATCCAGAGAACCAAGAAATCGTTTGTTGAAATTCCACTTGGAACTTGCTTTATTAAAATAATTAATTATTTTAATGTGGACCCTAAGTCTAAAATTAATAAAGCGGAATGTGAATATAATAGAAAACCGAGATAAATTCATCTTTTAATCTGAGCCATTGATTAAATATTTAATCTTTCTCTTTGATTCATTAGTGAGAGGATTAGAAGAAGAGGCTTGGGGGTCATTTGGAAATCAAGCTGGTGACATTATCAGTACCCGAAGGAACTAGATTTTGAAGTAAGAGAATTCAATTTCAGTGGGTGAGTTTGTATAGTTGGGATTGCAGAGGTAGAAGAAGGAGAGAGAAGTTAGCTGACAGAGAAGTATAAGGAAACAGGGTGAAGGGAAGGTTGTGCTGAGAAACATCATCAATCCCTCCATGTAGAATTATGCAGTCTAGGGAGGGACTACGTAGAGAAGCTACATAGGATGACAGAGAGGGGGTAGGAGGACAAATCATGTGTCGAGAATAATGCTAGAGTGTTTGGAAAATTCATGCCAGGTGTATGCTATTTTATTTTTCTCACCAAGACTTCTATAAATTATTTTTTCATTTCTAAATATAAATACAAACCCTCATCTACTGCACTGGTTTTCCAACATTGGGTTTTTCTAGGTGTTATCACAAAATTTAACTTGATTAGATGCTAATCAGAAAACTTCATATAATTGTTTCAAACCAACTTGTAATTGATGCTTAGCCTCTTCAGTCTGAGAGGGTTCTCTCAAAGGGTTTAATGATATTTCATAATGATGAAACTAGATGGCTAACTCTACTTGGAAAATAACTTGATTGTAATGTGTGTAGGTTGAAAATATTACAAGTATGAAATCATTGGGCTTATGGAGTCAACAAATTCAGTAGTTCAGTGGTAAGTTCTCTTGGCATGGAAGTTGAGGCAAGTAAGAGATTTTAGCAGAGGTAAATCACATGTGAAACATGAATTAACTTCATCAATAAAGGAACTCAGAGCATACAACTATGAATTCTGAGTATTAAATATGAAAACAACTGCAAATGGTACACATAGAAAATATAGATCAAACAAGCGCTAACAAATCCACGAGAATCTTAGGTTGGTGAAGAAAAATTCCCCTGTATTATTGATATGAGTTAAATTACATAAAAATGCAGTATTGCCAAACAATCTCCAACCCTTTACATATTCGAATATTTTCCCTTTAATAGACCTTGTTACATGAGATATGATCTGCCTATGGGCTAGATTCATCAAAATTTTCCTAATGACACCTTTCATAACAAGAAAACATGTTCTTTAATGAGAAAATGACAGCTACACTACAAAATATTCCTTTTCCTAATAGGACTCAAACTACTAATTATTACATCAACTACCTTATCTACTAAAATAGTTACACATCTGAAAACTAATGTTTCACATGTTCGAATGAGCTATTACATAAATCATCACTACTTGACATCTTGATTAGCCTCCTAAAAATCTGGAAACAAACCCTATTTTTCAGGAAAACTGGTTCTTATCTTCAACGAATGATTTGGCTGATGAATTGTATTCATTTCATGGTCTTCAAGTCTTCGATGAATTCTAGAAAAGTCCCTTGACCTTTTTAAAGTGTCCACATGTCCAAAACTTCCCAAAAAACTGCTCAGAAACCTTCAAAACAACATGCTATGAAAGTATGATAGTTTTGTAGCATACAAAAAATGACCTTTTCCATCAAAATTTCTGCCTCTTTCCTTTTGCATTATGTTCATAATGCCCTGACACATCCTCCATATCATTTTCTCTCCTTGGAAGCTACCCAAAGTGGTCTTAAATGAAAAAATAAGGCTACATGTGGTTTCGTAGCATTTTCCTAGCTTCAGGCCTAGGAAACGCAACGAAACTGTGGAAAACTGTGTTAATTCTAGATTTTTTCTTAGTTTCCAAAATGAAATTTCCAGCTATATAAACTTTGTTTCCAACATGCCATTTACCTTTCAAAACATAAACCAACTCAAACAGGAGTATTGAGGTGTTTCTTCTTCATTGATGATGAGTTAAGCTATTGGCTCCTCAACTACTGTCATTTTTAGACCTTTCTTCTCCAACTCCTCATGGATCAATTGTAATTTTTCTTGGAGGTATTTAACTTGATCCTTTAGCTTTCGGTTGGTAGGTTTCAAGTTCATATTCATTATTTTGACATGTTTCACCTATTTCTTCAATGGCATAGTCCATTTGATTAATTGTTATGTGTTGTCTAGGGTCTTTGATACAGTGTCAACGTGCTCTTCCCAAACCTCTTTTATATTTTCAAACTAAACCATTTGGACATTATGTGTCCTTCCCTCCTTCATAGCTAAAATTTCCTGATTAGATAACCTCAACTGTTCTTCAAGGATTTCAAGCTCTTTTTTTTCAATGAATTTCTCCTTTCCTTTCTTTGGCTTGCTGACTGGATCTTTTTCTATAGGTAATGAAAGATCAATAATGTATTTTGGTGGCTGGATTGTGTCAATGATTGGATGAACCTATTTACTACTCTCCAACATTTTTATTTCATGTCTTTTCATGGGCTTCCTAGCCTGGAACATAAAACCTGCATCCTCACCTTCAAAATCTAACTTCTTTGCAGATTTAGCTTTCTTGAGTTTCTATCCACCTTCATCTATATCGTTAGCCTGGAATATATGAGTCTCTTCAATATGAATGTCATGTATTATGTCTTCTAATTTTCCTTTAGCCACTTTTTGGCTCCTTGTAATCCTTTTGATTCCTTGTTTACTTACAAATTGCTCTTGTTTTGCAGGTTTGATCATTATTGACTTTTGTTTTGTAGGTGGAAAAATACGTGTATCAAATCTCTTCAACTGCTCTGTTTCCATCATGACTAGTTCACTTTGCTCTGCCCCTACTGGTTCACTTTTTTCTACCACTAAAAGTGATGGTGTCCCTCTAGGTTTAGGAGTTCTCTTAGGGGTAATGCTATCTATTTCAAAACAACTAACAAGAAGAAATGAAGACCAATCTATGCCTAGCCTTTGTAACTCATCTAAAACGAACAATTTTATTAAGTCATGATTAAAAAGTGAAGTTTCACTTCACTCAGATTTTGCTTGAACTTTATTACCCATTTTTGCTAAACTTTTGTGTAAATAGAAAGCCAGATCAAGAGATATCTTACTAAAAAAGTGTAGGAGAAGCTTGAAATGGTAAGAATAGAATTTATGATATCTTCCTTCACATTTGAAATATTTCTGGATAATGAGATGTATCTTTGAAAAATTTTCCTTCATGCAGCTACTTGGAATGGCATTTGTAAGGTCTACTTCACTGTTTTTTGGCTTGATAAACTCTTTGCACTTCTCCATGTTGAACTTGAACCCTTTGAACCATTTTTCTCGTCCTCTTCAAATCCCTATTGCTACTACAATGATCTCTATGTAATTGTGAGATTCATCATCCCCACTTTAGTTTTTGTTCCACTGAAGCTTAGGGCCAATTCTTTGGAAACCTATACATGGCAGCCTTGTAGTCTTTCAAAAAATTGTAAACAGCATGTTCTTCTGAAGACCTCTACAGCTGTTGGGTCCTCATTTATTAGGTTCATATATGATGGCTCATATCTAAGACAATGGCCACCTTTATTTTTCTTCCTTTTTGCAACCATGGTTCTTTGAAGTATTCTCTACCTCACTTGATCAGTGATATCTGCAACCCTTTGAAAAAACTAGCCACAGCTTCGGCTCATTGAAATAGCTCTCTAGAACTCAATAAAACACAAAGAAGGAATAAAGAATGAAAAATGACTCAATTTGGAAATATTTTGAAGTTCGATGACCACTCATAACATAATTATGACTCATACATGCTTAAAATGGTGATGATGACTTCAACCTTGACTATGTACCTTGATCATTACCCTAACTGACTTGAATGGCATCTAACTTATCCTTTTCAAATCATTTTATGACACCTCACAAGAAATTTGATATCACAGATAGGAAACCTTACTTCCGCAGCGTTCATTGTGTATTTATTGGCATTTTCACTATGAAAGTATTAGCAGTTTCATAGTGATAAGTCCTATTTCTCTGTGTATAGGCTAAATAAGAAAATTTTAAAAATTTCCTTGACAAAGTAATGAAAAATGAATCCTATAACCCTCCCTTTGACACATGAACCTCTAGGAATTTTTCAAATGATTCTTTATTTTTTCTGAGTGATAACAGTGGCTCCACTTGGGATGGTGTGCCCCTGTGGTACACTAAAGAAGCTCTAGTTCCAGTGTTGCTATCCATATTCTTGAAAACAAAAAACTTTGAAATTTGTCAAGCTTTCCTTCCAACTCTAATGGCCTTCACCTCGGGCTCAAGCTTGATGATAAACTTGTCTTTATTAGCAGAAAAACATATAAAATTGAATATATATAATGGAATGAATGATCAGAAGAATTTAAGAGGAATAGTGCTTCAAAAACTTGCCATTGACAGGTCCTCCAGTAGATGGTTGTCCATCCATCTCCTGAAAAATGTAAGTGTTCCCATGAAATGCAGCTACTCTGAATAGACTTTTCCAAATGTTCTCAAACTTACCATGTTTTCCCTTTTCTTCAATCCTAGCCTCCTATTTCAAAACCACATCTTAGATTTGAAAGTTTTCTTCCTTGACATTTCTGTCAAATGTCTCCTTGATTCTATTTTGAGATTGTTGATTTTTGTTATAGACATCCTCCCTTTTCTCTTGCAAATCTATAAACTAATTAATCCTCCTCTGAATTTCATTTGGCTTCTCCTCCAATCCTTGTAGTAGCTTCATGATAGGCACTCCCAAGGATGTAGGAAATATGGCTTTAGCTCGATACACTAGTTCATAAGGTGAAGTTCCAATTGATCTCTTTGTGCACAATCTATCAGCCCACAGAGCATACTTCAGCTTCAAATTCCATGACTTCTTATTTTCCTGCAACACCTTATTAATAATCCTCATAATGCTCTCATTAGATGATTCAACAAGACCATTAACTTGTGGATAATATGTAGTTGAATGTCCAAGTGAAATGTGATATTGATGACAAAACTAATAAGCTTCTTAGATTTGAATGCTTGTGCATTATCAGTGATTATCTTCATAGGGCAACCAGACCTAGACAATATATTATTTTCCAAAAATGAAATGATAACTGAATCATTTTCTTTCCTAGTTGGGATTGCTTCAATCCACTTGGTGAAATAATCAGTTGTTGTAAGAACTAAATCCATGCCAGTCCCAAGATGAGGATGAATTTTAATAAGCAAATCAGCCCCCACCGCTCGAAATGGTGCCTCAACATAGATAGGCATCAAAGGTAAAGGTACAAGCTTCTTCTTACCATCAAAAATATAGCATTCATGGCAGGCAACAATATTTTTGTAGACATCTTTAAACATTGTAGGCCAATAATACCCTCCTCTGAGAATCTTCTGTGTTGTAGCCTTCCAATAATGATCACCTCCAGAATCTCCTTTTTGAAACTCCTCAATCACTTTTTCAGCCTCCTCTTCCAACAAACAATTTAAGAGAATACCACCAATATCCTTCCAATACAGATTTTTCTCAATAATGAAGTATATCAAAGACTTTAACTTCACAAATATTTCCTTAGACTTTGTCAACTCAGCAAGTGCTCTATGATGATGTAAGAAAAAAAACAATGTCTTTGTACCAATA